>JAJUPC010000212.1:0-583517 GCA_023614405.1 Avena insularis | reverse complement strand
GTGGTTAATGAAAAGAGCAGACGTGCAATGACACTGGTGGATCCATGTGTGGTTTGTGTGAAGAAGAAGACACATGCAATAAGACTAGGTGTGGTTCATGAAAAGAACACTCATCCAATAACACTGGTGGATCCATATGTGGTTTGTGGAAAGAACAGACATGCAATGACTCTAGCTGTGGTTTGTGAAAAGAACATACATGCAATGCCTCTAGTTGTGGTTTGTCAAAAGAACACACATCCAGTGACACTGGTGGATCCATATGTGGTTTGTGGAAAGAACAGTCATGCAATGACTCGAGCTATGGTTTATGAAAAGAACAGACTTGCAATGACACTGGTGAACCCATGTGTGGTTCGTGAAAAGAACACACATGCAATGACACTAGGTGTGGTTCATGTAAAGAACACACATCCAATGACGCTGGTGTATCCATATGTGGTTTGTGAGAAGAACAGCCATGCAATGGGTCTAGTTGTGGTTCATGAAAAGAACAGACATGCAATGACACTGGTGGATACATGTGTGGTTTGTGAGAAGAACACACATGCAATGACTCTAGTTGTGGTTCATGAAAAGAACACACATGGAATGACACTGGTGGATCCATGTGTGGTCTGTGAGAAGAACACACATGCAATGACACTTGGTGTGGTTCATTAAAAGAACACACATCCAATGACACTGGTGTATACTTATGTGGTTTGTGAGAAGAGCACACATGTAATGACTCTGGATATGGGTCATGAAAAGAACACACATGCAATGACACTGGTGGATCTATGTGTGGTTTGTGAGAAGAAGACACATGTAATGACACTGGGTGTGGTTCATGAAAAGAACACTCATCCAATGACACTGGTGGATCCATATGTGGTTTGTGGAAAGAACAGACATGCAATGACTCTAGCTATGGTTTGTGAAAAGAACAGACATGCAATGACTCTAGTTGTGGTTTGTGAAAAGAACACACATCCAGTGACACTGGTAGATCCATATGTGGTTTGTGGAAAGAACAGACATGCTATGACTCTAGCTGTGGTTTGTGAAAAGAACAGACATGCAATGACACTGGTGTATCCATGTGTGGTTTGTGAGAAGAACACACATGCAATGACACTAGGTGTGGTTCATGAAATGAACACACATCCAATGACACTGATGTATCCTTATGTGGTTTGTGAGAAGAACAGAGATGCAATGACTCTATCTGTGGTTCATGAAAAGAACAGACATGCAATGACACTGGTGGATCCATGTGAGGTTTGTGAGATGAACACACATGCAATGACTCTAGATGTGGTACATGAAAAGAGCACACATGCAATGACACTGGTGGATCCATGTGTGGTTTGTGAGAAGAACACACATGCAATGACACTGGGTGTGGTTCATGAAAAGAACACACATCCAATGACACTGGTGTACCCTTATGTGGTTTGTGAGAAGAATAGACAAGCAATGACAGTAGTGGATCTATGTGTGGTTTGTGAGAAGAACACACATGCAAAGACTATGGCTGTGGTTCATGAAAAGAACACACATCCAATGAGACTAGTGGATCCATGTGTGGTTTGTGAGAAGAACACACATGCAATGACTCTGGCTGTGGTTCATGAAAAGAACAGACATGCAATGACACTGGTGGATCCATGTGTGGTTTTTGGAAAGCACAGACATGCAATGACTTTGGCTGTGGTTTGTGAAAAGAACACACATCCAATGACACTGGTGGATCCATGTGTGGTTTGTGAGAAGAACACACATGCAATGCCTCTGGTGGATCCATGTGTGGTTTGTGAGAAGAACACACATGCAATGACACTAGGTGTGGTTAATGAAAAGAGCATACATGAAATGACACTTGTGGATCCAAGTGTGGTTTGTGAGAAGAACACACATGCAATGACACTGGGTGTGGTTCATGAAAAGAACACTGATCCAATGAAACACTAGTGGATTCATATGTGGTTTGTGAGAAGAACACACATGCAATGACTGGCTGTGGTTCATGACAAGAACACACATGCAATGACACTGGTGGTTCCATGTGGTTTGTGAGAAGAACACACATGCAATGACAATGGGTGTGGTTCATGAAAAGAACCCACATCAAATCACACTTGTGTATCCTTATGTGGTTTGTGAAAAGAGCACACATGCAATGACTCTGGTGTATCCTTATGTGGTTTGTGAGAACAACAGACATCCAATGACACTGGGTGTGGCTAATGAAAAGAGCAGACATGCAATGACACTGGTGGATCCATGTGTGGTTTGTGAGAGGAAGAAACATGTAATGACACTGGGTGTGGTTCATGAAAAGAACACTCATCCAATGACACTAGTGGATCCATATGTGGTTTGTGGAAAGAATAGACATGCAATGACTCTAGCTGTGATTTGTGAAAAGAACAAACATGCAATGACTCTAGTTGTGGTTTGTGAAAAGAACACACATCCAGTGACACTGGTGGATCCATATGTGGTTTGTGATAAGAATAGACATGCTATGACTCTAGCTGTGGTTTGTGAAAAGAACATACATGCAATGACACTGGTGGATCCATGTTTGGTTTGTGAGAAGAAGACACATGCAATGAAACTAGGTGTGGTTCATGAAATGAACACACATCCAATGACACTGGTGTATCCTTATGTGGTTTGGGAGAAGAACAAACATGCAATGACTCTAGCTATGGTTCATGAAAAGAACAGACATGCAATGACACTGGTGGATCCATGTGTGGTTTGTGAGAAGAACACATATGCAATGACTCTAGCTGTGGTTCATGAAAAGAACACACATGCAATGACACTGGTGGATCCATGTGTGGTTTGTGATAAGAACACACATGCAATGACACTGGATTTGGTTCATGAAAAGAACACACATCCAATGACACTGGTGTATCCTTATGTGGTTTGTGAGAAGAACAAACATGCAATGACTCTAGCTATGGTTCATGAAAAGAAGACACATGCAATGACAGTAGTGGATCTATGTGCGGTTTGTGAGAAGAACACACATGCAATGACTATGGCTGTGGTTCATGAAAAGAACACACATCCAATGACACTAGAGGATCCATGTGTGGTTTGTGAGAAGAACACACATGCAATGACTCTGGCTGTGGTTCATGAAAAGAATAGACATGCAATGACACTGGTGGATCCATGTGTGGTTTGTGGAAAGAACTGACATGGAATGACTCTGGCTGTGGTTTGTGAAAAGAACACACATCCAATTACACTGGTGGATCCATGTGTGGTTTGTGAGAAGAACACACATGCAATGAATCTGCTGGATCCGTGTGTGGTTTGTGAGAAGAACACACATGCAATGACATTGGGTGTGGTTAATGAAAAGAGCATACATGCAATGACACTGGTGGATCGAAGTGTGGTTTGTGAGAAGAACACACATGCAATGACACTGGGTGTGGTTCATGAAAAGAACACTCATCCAATGACAAGAGTGGATTCATATGTGGTTCGTGAGAAGAACACACATGCAATGACTCTGGTGTGGTTCATGAAAAGAACACAGATGCATTGACACTGGTGGTTCCATGTGTGGTTTGTGAGAAGAACACACATGCAATGACACTGGGGTGGTTCATGAAAAGAACACACATCCAATGACACTTGTGTATCCTTATGTGGGTTGTGAGAACAACATACATCCAATGACACTAGGTGTGGTTAATGAAAAGAGCATACATGAAATGACACTTGTGGATCCAAGTGTGGTTTGTGAGAAGAACACACATGCAATGACACTGGGTGTGGTTCATGAAAAGAACACTGATCCAATGAAACACTAGTGGATTCATATGTGGTTTGTGAGAAGAACACACATGCAATGACTCTGGCTGTGGTTCATGACAAGAACACACATGCAATGACACTGGTGGTTCCATGTGTGGTTTGTGAGAAGAACACACATGCAATGACAATGGGTGTGGTTCATGAAAAGAACCCACATCAAATCACACTTGTGTATCCTTATGTGGTTTGTGAAAAGAGCACACATGCAATGACTCTGGTGTATCCTTATGTGGTTTGTGAGAACAACAGACATCCAATGACACTGGGTGTGGCTAATGAAAAGAGCAGACATGCAATGACACTGGTGGATCCATGTGTGGTTTGTGAGAGGAAGAAACATGTAATGACACTGGGTGTGGTTCATGAAAAGAACACTCATCCAATGACACTAGTGGATCCATATGTGGTTTGTGGAAAGAATAGACATGCAATGACTCTAGCTGTGATTTGTGAAAAGAACAAACATGCAATGACTCTAGTTGTGGTTTGTGAAAAGAACACACATCCAGTGACACTGGTGGATCCATATGTGGTTTGTGATAAGAATAGACATGCTATGACTCTAGCTGTGGTTTGTGAAAAGAACATACATGCAATGACACTGGTGGATCCATGTTTGGTTTGTGAGAAGAAGACACATGCAATGAAACTAGGTGTGGTTCATGAAATGAACACACATCCAATGACAGTGTATCCTTATGTGGTTTGGGAGAAGAACAAACATGCAATGACTCTAGCTATGGTTCATGAAAAGAACAGACATGCAATGACACTGGTGGATCCATGTGTGGTTTGTGAGAAGAACACATATGCAATGACTCTAGCTGTGGTTCATGAAAAGAACACACATGCAATGACACTGGTGGATCCATGTGTGGTTTGTGATAAGAACACACATGCAATGACACTGGATTTGGTTCATGAAAAGAACACACATCCAATGACACTGGTGTATCCTTATGTGGTTTGTGAGAAGAACAAACATGCAATGACTCTAGCTATGGTTCATGAAAAGAAGACACATGCAATGACAGTAGTGGATCTATGTGCGGTTTGTGAGAAGAACACACATGCAATGACTATGGCTGTGGTTCATGAAAAGAACACACATCCAATGACACTAGAGGATCCATGTGTGGTTTGTGAGAAGAACACACATGCAATGACTCTGGCTGTGGTTCATGAAAAGAATAGACATGCAATGACACTGGTGGATCCATGTGTGGTTTGTGGAAAGAACTGACATGGAATGACTCTGGCTGTGGTTTGTGAAAAGAACACACATCCAATTACACTGGTGGATCCATTTGTGGTTTGTGAGAAGAACACACATGCAATGAATCTGCTGGATCCGTGTGTGGTTTGTGAGAAGAACACACATGCAATGACATTGGGTGTGGTTAATGAAAAGAGCATACATGCAATGACACTGGTGGATCGAAGTGTGGTTTGTGAGAAGAACACACATGCAATGACACTGGGTGTGGTTCATGAAAAGAACACTCATCCAATGACAAGAGTGGATTCATATGTGGTTCGTGAGAAGAACACACATGCAATGACTCGTGTGGTTCATGAAAAGAACAGATGCATTGACACTGGTGGTTCCATGTGTGGTTTGTGAGAAGAACACACATGCAATGACACTGGGGTGGTTCATGAAAAGAACACACATCCAATGACACTTGTGTATCCTTATGTGGGTTGTGAGAACAACATACATCCAATGACACTGGGTGTGGTTAATGAAAAGAGCAGACGTGCAATGACACTGGTGGATCCATCTGTGGTTTGTGTGAAGAAGAAGACACATGCAATAAGACTAGGTGTGGTTCATTAAAAGAACACTCATCCAATAACACTGGTGGATCCATATGTGGTTTGTGGAAAGAACAGACATGCAATGACTCTAGCTGTGGTTTGTGAAAAGAACATACATGCAATGCCTCTAGTTGTGGTTTGTGAAAAGAACACACATCCAGTGACACTGGTGGATCCATATGTGGTTTGTGGAAAGAACAGTCATGCAATGACTCGAGCAATGGTTTATGAAAAGAACAGACTTGCAATGACACTGGTGAACCCATGTGTGGTTCGTGAAAAGAACACACATGCAATGACACTAGGTGTGGTTCATGAAAAGAACACACATCCAATGACGCTGGTGTATCCATATGTGGTTTGTGAAAAGGACAGCCATGCAATGGGTCTAGTTGTGGTTCATGAAAAGAACAGACATGCAATGACACTGGTGGATACATGTGTGGTTTGTGAGAAGAACACACATGCAATGACTCTAGTTGTGGTTCATGAAAAGAACACACATGCAATGACACTGGTGGATCCATGTGTGGTCTGTGAGAAGAACACACATGCAATGACACTTGGTGTGGTTCATTAAAAGAACACACATCCAATGACACTGGTGTATACTTATGTGGTTTGTGAGAAGAGCACACATGTAATGACTCTGGATATGGGTCATGAAAAGAACACACATGCAATGACACTGGTGGATCCATGTGTGGTTTGTGAGAAGAAGACACATGTAATGACACTGGGTGTGGTTCATGAAAAGAACACTCATCCAATGACACTGGTGGATCCATATGTGGTTTGTGGAAAGAACAGACATGCAATGACTCTAGCTATGGTTTGTGAAAAGAACATACATGCAATGACTCTAGTTGTGGTTTGTGAAAAGAACACACATCCAGTGACACTGGTAGATCCATATGTGGTTTGTGGAAAGAACAGACATGCTATGACTCTAGCTGTGGTTTGTGAAAAGAACAGACATGCAATGACACTGGTGGATCCATGTGTGGTTTGTGAGAAGAACACATATGCAATGACACTAGGTGTGGTTCATGAAATGAACACACATCCAATGACACTGGTGTATCCTTATGTGGTTTGTGAGAAGAACAGAGATGCAATGACTCTATCTGTGGTTCATGAAAAGAACAGACATGCAATGACACTGGTGGATCCATGTGAGGTTTGTGAGATGAACACACATGCAATGACTCTAGATGTGGTACATGAAAAGAGCACACATGCAATGACACTGGTGGATCCATGTGTGGTTTGTGAGAAGAACACACATGCAATGACACTGGGTGTGGTTCATGAAAAGAACACACATCCAATGACACTGGTGTACCCTTATGTGGTTTGTGAGAAGAATAGACAAGCAATGACAGTAGTGGATCTATGTGTGGTTTGTGAGAAGAACACACATGCAATGACTATGGCTGTGGTTCATGAAAAGAACACACATCCAATGAGACTAGTGGATCCATGTGTGGTTTGTGAGAAGAACACACATGCAATGACTCTGGCTGTGGTTCATGAAAAGAACAGACATGCAATGACACTGGTGGATCCATGTGTGGTTTGTGGAAAGCACAGACATGCAATGACTCTGGCTGTGGTTTGTGAAAAGAACACACATCCAATGACACTGGTGGATCCATGTGTGGTTTGTGAGAAGAACACACATGCAATGCCTCTGGTGGATCCATGTGTGGTTTCTGAGAAGAACACACATGCAATGACACTATGTGTGGTTAATGAAAAGAGCATACATGCAATGACACTGGTGGATCCATGTGTGGTTTGTGAGAAGAGCACACATGCAATAACTCTGGTTGTGGTTCATGAAAAGAACACACATGCAATGACACTGGTGGATCCATGTGTGGTTTGTGAGAAGAACACATGCAATGGCACTGGGTGTGGTTCATGAAAAGAACACACATCCAATGACCCTGGTGTATCCTTATGTGGTTTGTGAAAAGAGCACATATGCAATGACTCTGGTGTATCCTTTTTTGGTTTGTGAGAATAAAAGATATACAATGACACTGGGTGTAGTTAATGAAAAGAGCAGATATGCAATGACACTGGTGGATCCATGTGTGGTTTGTGTAAAGAATAGACATGCAATGACTCTAGCTGTGGTTTGTGAAAAGAACACACATGCAATGACACTGGTGGATCCATGTGTGGTTTGTGAGAAGAACACACATGCAATGACACTAGGTGTGGTTCATGAAATGAACACACATCCAATGACACTGGTGTATCCTTATGTGGTTTGTGAGAAGAACAGAGATGTAATGACTCTATCTGTGGTTCATGAAAAGAACAGACATGCAATGACACTGGTGGATCCATGTGAGGTTTGTGAAAAGAACACACATGCAATGACTCTAACTGTGGTTAATGAACAGAGCACACATGCAATGACACTGGTGGATACATGTGTGGTTTGTGAGATGAACACAAATGCAATGACACTGGCTGTGGTTCATGAAAAGAACAATCATCCAATGACACCGGTGTATCCTTATGTGGTTTGTGAAAAGAGCACACATGCAATGACTCTAGGTATGGTTCATGAAAAGAGCACACATGCAATATGATGAGTGGATCTATGTGTGGTTTGTGAGAAGAATACACATCCAATGATAGTAGTGGATCCATGTGTGGTTTGTGAGAAGAATACACATGCAATGACTGGCTGTGGTTCATGAAAAGAATAGACATGCAATGACACTGGTGGATCCATGTGTGCTTTGTGGAAAGAACAAACATGCAATGACTCGCTGTGGTTTGTGAAAAGAACACACATCCAATTACACTGGTGGATCCATGTGTGGTTTAGACAAGAACACACATCCAATGACACTGGTGGATCCATGTGTGGTTTGTGAGAAGAACGCATGCAATGACACTGGTTGTGGTTAATGAAAAGAGCATACAAGCAATGACACTGGCGGATCCAAGTGTGGTTCATGAAAAGAACACTCATCCAATAACACCAGTGGATTCATATGTGGTTTGTGAGAAGACCACACATTCAATGAGTCTGGCTGTGGTTGATGAAAAGAACACACATGCAATGACACTAGTGGATCCATGTGTGGTTTGTGAGAAGTGCACATATGCAATGACACTGGGTGTGTTTCATGAAAAGAACACACATCAAATCACACTTGTGTATCCTTATGTGGTTTGTGAAAAGAGCACACATGCAATGACTACAGTGTATCCTTATGTGGTTTGTGAGAACAACAGACATCCAATGACACTGGGTGTGGCTAATGAAAAGAGCAGACATGCAATGACACTGGTGGATCCATGTGTGGTTTGTGAGAGGAAGAAACATGTAATGACACTGGGTGTGGTTCATGAAAAGAACACTCATCCAATGACACTAGTGGATCCATATGTGGTTTGTGGAAAGAATAGACATGCAATGACTCTAGCTGTGATTTGTGAAAAGAACAAACATGCAATGACTCTAGTTGTGGTTTGTGAAAAGAACACACATCCAGTGACACTGGTGGATCCATATGTGGTTTGTGATAAGAATGGACATGATATGACTCTAGCTGTGGTTTGTGAAAAGAACATACATGCAATGACACTGGTGGATCCATGTTTGGTTTGTTAGAAGAACACACATGCAATGAAACTAGGTGTGGTTCATGAAATGAACACACATCCAATGACACTGGTGTATCCTTATGTGGTTTGGGAGAAGAACAAACATGCAATGACTCTAGCTATGGTTCATGAAAAGAACAGACATGCAATGACACTGGTGGATCCATGTGTGGTTTGTGAGAAGAACACATATGCAATGACTCTAGCTATGGTTCATGAAAAGAACACACATGCAATGACACTGGTGGATCCATGTGTGGTTTGTGAGAAGAACACACATGCAATGACACTGGGTTTGGTTCATGAAAAGAACACACATCCAATGACACTTGTGTATCCTTATGTGGTTTGTGAGAAGTACAAACATGCAATGACTCTAGCTATGGTTCATGAAAAGAACACACATGCAATGACAGTAGTGGATCTATGTGCGGTTTGTGAGAAGAACACACATGCAATGACTATGGCTGTGGTTCATGAAAAGAACACACATCCAATGACACTAGAGGATCCATGTGTGGTTTGTGAGAAGAACACACATGCAATGACTCTGGCTGTGGTTCATGAAAAGAATAGACATGCAATGACACTGGTGGATCCATGTGTGGTTTGTGGAAAGAATAGACATGGAATGACTCTGGCTGTGGTTTGTGAAAAGAACACACATCCAATTACACTGGTGGATCCATGTGTGGTTTGTGAGAAGAACACACATGCAATGACTCTGGTGGATCCATGTGTGGTTTGTGAGAAGAACACACATGCAATGACACTGGGTGTGGTTAATGAAAATAGCATACATGCAATGACACTGGTGGATCGAAGTGTGGTTTGTGACAAGAACACACATGCAATGACACTGGGTGTGGTTCATGAAAAGAACACTCATCCAATGACAAGAGTGGATTCATATGTGGTTCGTGAGAAGAACACACATGCAATGACTCTGGTGTGGTTCATGAAAAGAACACAGATGCATTGACACTGGTGGTTCCATGTGTGGTTTGTGAGAAGAACACACATGCAATGACACTGGGGTGGTTCATGAAAAGAACACACATCCAATGACACTTGTGTATCCTTATGTGGTTTGTGAGAAGAACATACATCCAATGACACTGGGTGTGGTTAATGAAAAGAGCAGACGTGCAATGACACTGGTGGATCCATGTGTGGTTTGTGAGAAGAAGAAGACACATGCAATAAGACTAGGTGTGGTTCATGAAAATAACACTCATCCAATAACACTGGTGGATCCATATGTGGTTTGTGGAAAGAACAGACATGCAATGACTCTAGCTGTGGTTTGTGAAAAGAACATACATGCAATGCCTCTAGTTGTGGTTTGTGAAAAGAACACACATCCAGTGACACTGGTGGATCCATATGTGGTTTGTGGAAAGAACAGTCATGCAATGACTCGAGCTATGGTTTATGAAAATAACAGACTTGCAATGACACTGGTGAACCCATGTGTGGTTTGTGAAAAGAACACACATGCAATGACACTAGGTGTGGTTCATGAAAAGAACACACATCCAATGACGCTGGTGTATCCATATGTGGTTTGTGAGAAGAACAGCCATGCAATGGGTCTAGTTGTGGTTCATGAAAAGAACAGACATTCAATGACACTGGTGGATACATGTGTGGTTTGTGAGAATAACACACATGCACTGACTCTAGTTGTGGTTCATGAAAAGAACACACATGCAATGACACTGGTGGATCCATGTGTGGTCTGTGAGAAGAAGACACATGCAATGACACTTGGTGTGGTTCATTAAAAGAACACACATCCAATGACACTGGTGTATACTTATGTGGTTTGTGAGAAGAGCACACATGTAATGACTCTGGCTGTGGGTCATGAAAAGAACACACATGCAATGACACTGGTGGATCCATGTGTGGTTTGTGAGAAGAAGACACATGTAATGACACTGGGTGTGGTTCATGAAAAGAACACTCATCCAATGACACTGGTGGATCCATATGTGGTTTGTGGAAAGAACAGACATGCAATGACTCTAGCTATGGTTTGTGAAAAGAACAGACATGCAATGACTCTAGTTGTGGTTTGTGAAAAGAACACACATCCAGTGACACTGGTAGATCCATATGTGGTTTGTGGAAAGAACAGACATGCTATGACTCTAGCTGTGGTTTGTGAAAAGAACAGACATGCAATGACACTGGTGGATCCATGTGTGGTTTGTGAGAAGAACACACATGCAATGACACTAGGTGTGGTTCATGAAATGAACACACATCCAATGACACTGGTGTATCCTTATGTGGTTTGTGAGAAGAACAGAGATGCAATGACTCTATCTGTGGTTCATGAAAAGAACAGACATGCAATGACACTGGTGGATCCATGTGATGTTTGTGAGATGAACACACATGCAATGACTCTAGATGTGGTTCATGAAAAGAGCACACATGCAATGACACTGGTGGATCCATGTGTGGTTTGTGAGAAGAACACACATGCAATGACACTGGGTGTGGTCCATGAAAAGAACACACATCCAATGACACTGGTGTACCCTTATGTGGTTTGTGAGAAGAATAGACGAGCAATGACAGTAGTGGATCTATGTGTGGTTTGTGAGAAGAACACACATGCAATGACTATGGCTGTGGTTCATGAAAAGAACACACATCCAATGAGACTAGTGGATCCATGTGTGGTTTGTGAGAAGAACACACATGCAATGACTCTGGCTGTGGTTCATGAAAAGAACAGACATGCAATGACACTGGTGGATCCATGTGTGGTTTGTGGAAAGCACAGACATGCAATGACTCTGGCTGTGGTTTGTGAAAAGAACACACATCCAATGACACTGGTGGATCCATGTGTGGTTTGTGAGAAGAACACACATGCAATGACACTAGGTGTGGTTAATGAAAAGAGCATACATGCAATGACACTGGTGGATCCATGTGTGGTTTGTGAGAAGAGCACACATGCAATAACTCTGACTGTGGTTCATGAAAAGAACACACATGCAATGACACTGGTGGATCCATGTGTGGTTTGTGAGAAGAACACACATGCAATGCCTGTGGTGGATCCATGTGTGGTTTGTGAGAAGAACACACATGCAATGACACTAGGTGTGGTTAATGAAAAGAGCATACATGAAATGACACTGGTGGATCCAAGTGTGGTTTGTGATAAGAACACACATGCAATGACACTTGGTGTGGTTCATGAAAAGAACACCGATCCAATGAAACACTAGTGGATTCATATGTGGTTTGTGAGAAGAACACACATGCAATGACTCTGGCTGTGGTTCATGAAAAGAACACACATGCAATGACACTGGTGGTTCCATGTGTGGTTTGTGAGAAGAACACACATGCAATGGCACTGGGGTTGTTCATGAAAAGAACACACATCCAATGACACTTGTGTATCCTTATGTGGTTTGTGAGAAGAATAGACATCCGATGACACTGGGTGTGGGTTAATGAAAAGAGAAGACATGCAATGACACTGGTGCATACATGTGTGGTTTGTGAGAAGAAGACACATGCAATAACACTAGGTGTGGTTCATGAAAAGAACACTCATCCAATGACATTGGTGTATACTTATGTGGTTTGTGAAAAGAGCACACATGAAATGACTCTGGTGTATCCTTTTTTGGTTTGTGAGAAGAACAAATATCCAATGAGACTGGGTGTAGTTAATGAAAAGAGTAGATATGCAATGACACTGGTGGATCGATGTGTGGTTTGTGAGAAGAACATGCATGCAATGACACTGGGTGTGGTTCATGAAAAGAACACTCATCCAATGACACTGGTGGATCCATATGTGGTTTGTGGAAAGAACAGACATGCAATGACTCTAGATGTGGTTTTTGAAAAGAACAGACATGCAATGACTCTAGCTGTGGTTTGTGAAAAGGACACACATGCAATGACACTAGTGGATCCATGTGTGGTTTGTGGAAAGAACAGACATGCAATGACTCTAGCTGTGGTATGTGAAAAGAACAGACATGCAATGACACTGGTGTATACTTATGTGGTTTGTGAGAAGAACACACATGCAATGACTATGGCTGTGGTTCATGAAAAGAACACAAATCCAATGACACTAGTGGATCCATGTCTAGTTTGTGAGAAGAACACACATGCAATGACTCTGGCTGTGGTAATGAAAAGAATAGACATGCAATGACACTGGTGGATCCATGTGTGGTTTGTGTAAAGAATAGACATGCAATGACTCTAGCTGTGGTTTGTGAAAAGAATACACATCCAATGACACTGGTGGATCCATATGTGGTTTGTGAGAAGAACACACATGCAATGCCTGTGGTGGATCCATGTGTGGTTTGTGAGAAGAACACACATGCAATGACATTGGGTGTGGTTGATGAAAAGAACACACATCCAATGACACTGGTGGATCCAAGTGTGGTTTGTGAGAAGAACACACATGCAATGACACTGGGTGTGGTTCATGAAAAGAACACCGATCCAATGAAACACTAGTGGATTCATATGTGGTTTGTGAGAAGAACACACATGCAATGACTCTGGGTGTGGTTCATGAAAAGAACACACATCCAATGACACTGGTGGATCCATATGTGGTTTGTGAGAAAAACACACATGCAATGCTTGTGGTGGATCCATGTGTGGTTTGTGAGAAGAACACACATGCAATGACACTAGGTGTGGTTAATGAAAAGAGCATACATGAAATGACATTGGTGGATCCAAGTGTGGTTTGTGAGAAGAACACACATGCAATGACACTGGGTGTGGTTCATGAAAAGAACACTGATCCAATGAAACACTAGTGGATTCATATGTGGTTTGTGAGAAGAACACACATGCAATGACTCTGGCTGTGGTTCATGAAAAGAACACACATGCAATGACACTGGTGGTTCCATGTGTGGTTTGTGAGAAGAACACACATGCAATGGTACTGGGGTTGTTCATGAAAAGAACACACATCTAATGACACTTGTGTATCCTTATGTGGTTCGTGAGAAGAATAGACATCCGATGACACATGGTGTGGTTAATGAAAAGAGAAGACATGCAATGACACTGGTGCATACATGTGTGGTTTGTGAGAAGAAGACACATGCAATAACACTAGGTGTGGTTCATGAAAAGAACACTCATCCAATGACATTGGTGTATACTTATGTGGTTTGTGAAAAGAGCACACATGAAATGACTCTGGTGTATCCTTTTTTGGTTTGTGAGAAGAACAAATATCCAATGAGACTGGGTGTAGTTAATGAAAAGAGTAGATATGCAATGACACTGGTGGATCGATGTGTGGTTTGTGAGAAGAACATGCATGCAATGACACTGGGTGTGGTTCATGAAAAGAACACTCATCCAATGACACTGGTGGATCCATATGTGGTTTGTGGAAAGAACAGACATGCAATGACTCTAGATGTGGTTTTTGAAAAGAACAGACATGCAATGACTCTAGCTGTGGTTTGTGAAAAGGACACACATGCAATGACACTAGTGGATCCATGTGTGGTTTGTGGAAAGAACAGACATGCAATGACTCTAGCTGTGGTATGTGAAAAGAACAGACATGCAATGACACTGGTGTATACTTATGTGGTTTGTGAGAAGAACACACATACAATGACTATGGATGTGGTTCATGAAAAGAACACAAATCCAATGACACTAGTGGATCCATGTGTAGTTTGTGAGAAGAACACACATGCAATGACTCTGGCTGTGGTAATGAAAAGAATAGACATGCAATGACACTGGTGGATCCATGTGTGGTTTGTGTAAAGAATAGACATGCAATGACTCTAGCTGTGGTTTGTGAAAAGAACACACATCCAATGACACTGGTGGATCCATATGTGGTTTGTGAGAAGAACACACATGCAATGCCTGTGGTGGATCCATGTGTGGTTTGTGAGAAGAACACACATGCAATGACACTAGGTGTGGTTAATGAAAAGAGCATACATGAAATGACACTGGTGGATCCAAGTGTGGTTTGTGAGAAGAACACACATGCAATGACACTGGGTGTGGTTCATGAAAAGAACACTCATCCAATGAAACACTAGTGGATTCATACGTGGTTTGTGACAAGAACACACATGCAATTACTCTGGCTGTGGTTCATGAAAAGAACACACATGCAATGACACTGGTGGTTCCATGTCTGGTTTGTGAGAAGAACACACATGCAATGACACTGGGGTTGTTCATGAAAAGAACACACATCCAATGACACTTGTGTATCCTTATGTGGTTTGTGAGAAGAACAGACATCTGATGACACTGGGTGTGGTTAATGAAAAGAGAAGACATGCAATGACACTGGTGGATCCATGTGTGGTTTGTGAGAAGAAGATGCATGCAATGACATTGGTTGTGGTTCATGAAAAGAACACTCATCCAATGACACTGGTGGATCCATATGTGGTTTGTGGAAAGAACAGACATGCAATGACTCTAGATGTTGTTTGTGAAAACAACAGACATGCAATGACTCTAGTTGTGGTTTGTGAAAAGAACACTCATCTAGTGACACTGCTAGATCCATATGTGGTTTGTGGAAAGAACAGACATAAAATGACTCTAGCTGTGGTATGTGAAAAGAATAGACATGCAATGACACTGGTGGATCCATGTGTGGTTTGTGAGAAGAACACACAAGCAATGACACTGGGTGTGGTTCATGAAAAGAAAACACATCTAATGACACTGGTGTACCCTTATGTGGTTTCTGAGAAGAACAGACATGCAATGACTCTAGCTGTGGTTCATGAAAAGAACAGACATGCAATGACACTAGTGGATCCATGTGTGGTTTGTGAGAAGAACACACATGCAATGACTCTGGCTGTGGTTCATGAAAAGAACACACATTCAATGAGACTGGTGGATCCATGTGTGGTTTGTGGAAAGAACAGACATGCAATGACTCTGGCTGTGGTTTGTGAAAAGAACACACATCCAATGACACTGGTGGCCATGTGTGGTTTGTGAGAAGAACACACATGCAATGACTCTAGTAGATCCATGTATGGTTTGTGAGAAGAACAGACATGCAATGACAGTGGGTTTGGTTAATTCAAAGAGGAGACTTGCAATGACACTAGTGGATCCATGTGTGGTTTGTGAGAAGAACACACATGCAATGACACTGGGTGTGGTTCATGAAAAGAACACTCATCCAATGACACTAGTGGATCCATATGTGGTTTGTGAGAAGAAAATACATGCAATGACTCTAGCTGTGGTTTCTGAAAAGAACAGACATGCAATGACTCTGGCTGTGGTTTGTGAAAATAACAGACTTGCAATGACATTGGTGGATCCATGTGTGGTTTGTGGAAAGAACAAACATCCACTGAGTCTAGTTGTGGTTTGTGAAAAGAACAGACATGCAATGACACTGGTGGATCCATGTGTGGTTTGTGAGAAGAACACGCATGCAATGACATTGGGTGTGGTTCATGAAAAGAACACACATCCAATGACACTGGTGGATCCAAGTGTGGTTTGTGAGAAGAACACACATGCAATGACACTGGGTGTGGTTCATGAAAAGAACACTGATCCAATGAAACACTAGTGGATTCATATGTGGTTTGTGAGAAGAACACACATGCAATGACTCTGGCTGTGGTTCATGAAAAGAACACAAATGCAATGACACTAGTGGATCCATGTGTGGTTTGTGGAAAGAAAAGACATGCAATAACTCTGGCTGTAGTTTGTGAAAAGAACACACATGCAATGACACTGGTGGATCCATGTGTGGTATGTGAGAAGATCAGACGTGCAATGACACTGGGTGTCGTTCATTAAAAGAACACACATCCAATGACACTGGTGTATACTTCTGTGGTTTGTGAGAAGAGCACACATGCAATGACTGGTGGTTCATGAAAAGCACACATGCAATGACACTGGTGGATCCATGTGTGGTTTGTGAGAAGAACACACATGCAATGACAGTGGGTGTGGTTCATGAAAAGAACACACATCCAATGACACTGGTGTATCCTTATGTGGTTTGTGAAAAGAGCACACTTGGAATGACTCTGGTGTATCCTTTTTTGGTTTGTGAGATGAACATATATCCAATGACACTGGGTGTAGTTAATGAAAAGAGCAGATATGCAATGACACTGGTGGATCCATGTGTGGTTTGTGAGAAGAACACACATGCAATGACACTGGGTGTGGTTCATGAAAAGAACACTCATCCAATGACACTGGTGGATCCATAGGTGGTTTGTGGAAAGAACAGACATGCAATGACTCTAGATGTGGTTTGTGAAAAGAACAGACATGCAATGACTCTAGTTGTGGTTTGTGAAAAGAACACTCATCTAGTGACACTGCTGGATCCATATGTGGTTTGTGGAAAGAACAGACATGCAATGACTCTAGCTGTGGTATGTGAAAAGAATAGACATGCAATGATGCTGGTGGATCCATGTGTGGTTTGTGAGAAGAACACAAATGCAATGACACTAGGTGTGGTTCATGAAAAGAACACACGTCCAATGACACTGGTGTACCCTTATGTGGTTTGTGAGAAAAACAAACATGCAATGACTCTAGCTGTGGTTCATGAAAAGAACAGACATGCAATGACACTGGTGGATCCATGTGTGGTTTGTGAGAAGAACACACATGCAATGACTCTGGCTGTGGTTCATGAAAAGAACACACATGCAATGAGACTGGTGGATCCATGTGTGGTTTGTGGAAAGAACAGACATGCAATGACTCTGGCTGTGGTTTGTGAAAAGAACACACATCCAATGACACTGGTGGATCCATGTATGGTTTGTGAGAAGAACACACATGCAATGACTCTGGTGGATCCATGTATGGTTTGTGAGAAGAACACACATGCAATGACAGTGGGTGTGGTTAATGAAAAGAGGAGACTTGCAATGACACTGGTGGATCCATGTGTGGTTTGTGAGAAGAACACACATGCAATGACATTGGGTGTGGTTCATGAAAAGAACACTCATCCAATGACACTAGTGGATCCATATGTGGTTTGTGAGAAGAAAATACATGCAATGACTCTAGTTGTGGTTTGTGAAAAGAACATACATGCAATGACATTGGGTGTGGTTCATGAAAAGAACACACATCCAATGACACTGGTGGATCCAAGTGTGGTTTGTGAGAAGAACACACATGCAATGACACTGGGTGTGGTTCATGAAAAGAACACTGATCCAATGAAACACTAGTGGATTCATATGTGGTTTGTGAGAAGAACACACATGCAATGACTCTGGCTGTGGTTCATGAAAAGAACACACATGCAATGACACTGGTGGTTCCATGTATGGTTTGTGAGAAGAACACACATGCAATGACACTGGGGTTGTTCATGAAAAGAACACACATCCAATGACACTTGTGTATCCTTATGTGGTTTGTGAGAAGAATAGACATCCGATGACACTGGGTGTGGTTAATGAAAAGAGAAGACATGCAATGACACTAGTGCATACATGTGTGGTTTGTCAGAAGAAGACACATGCAATAACACTAGGTGTGGTTCATGAAAAGAACACTCATCCAATGACACTGGTGTATACTTATGTGGTTTGTGAAAAGAGCACACATGAAATGACTCTGGTGTATCCTTATGTGGTTTGTGAGAAGAACAGACATCTGATGACACTGGGTGTAGTTAATGAAAAGAGTAGATATGCAATGACACTGGTGGATCCATGTGTGGTTTGTGAGAAGAACACGCATGCAATGACATTGGGTGTGGTTCACGAAAAGAAGACTCATCCAATGACACTGGTGGATCCATATGTAGTTTGTGGAAAGAACAGAAATGCAATGACTCTAGATGTGGTTTTTGAAAAGAAACAGAACGCATAGCGACTCTAGCTGTGGTTTGTGAAAAGGACACACATGCAATGACACTAGTGGATCCATGTGTGGTTTGTGGAAAGAACAGACATGCAATGACTCTAGTTGTGGTATGTGAAAAGAACAGACATGCAATGACACTGGTGTATACTTATGTGGTTTGTGAGAAGAACACACATGCAATGACTATGGCTGTGGTTCATGAAAAGAACACAAATCCAATGACACTAGTGGATCCATGTGTAGTTTGTGAGAAGAACACACATGCAACGACTCTGGCTGTGGTAATGAAAAGAATAGACATGCAATGACTCTAGCTGTGGTTTGTGAAAAGAACACACATCCAATGACACTGGTGAATCCATATGTGGTTTGTGAGAAGAACACACATGCAATGCCTGTGGTGGATCCATGTGTGGTTTGTGAGAAGAACACACATGCAATGACACTAGGTGTGGTTAATGAAAAGAGCATACATGAAATGACACTAGTGGATCCAAGTGTAGTTTGTGAGAAGAACACAAATGCAATGACACTAGGTGTGGTTCATGAAAAGAACACACGTCCAATGACACTGGTGTACCCTTATGTAGTTTGTGAGAAAAACAAACATGCAATGACTCTAGCTGTGGTTCATGAAAAGAACAGACATGCAATGACACTGGTGGATCCATGTGTGGTTTGTGAGAAGAACACACATGCAATGACTCTGGCTGTGGTTCATGAAAAGAACACACATGCAATGATACTGGTGGATCCATGTGTGGTTTGTGGAAAGAACAGACATGCAATGACTCTGGCTGTGGTTTGTGAAAAGAACACACATCCAATGACACTGGTGGATCCATATGTGGTTTGTGAGAAGAACACACATGCAATGCCTGTGGTGGATCCATGTGTGGTTTGTGAGAAGAACACACATGCAATGACACTAGGTGTGGTTAATGAAAAGAGCATACATGAAATGACACTGGTGGATCCAAGTGTGGTTTGTGAGAAGAACACACATGCAATGACACTGGGTGTGGTTCATGAAAAGAACACTCATCCAATGAAACACTAGTGGATTCATACGTGGTTTGTGAGAAGAACACACATGCAATTACTCTGGCTGTGGTTCATGAAAAGAACACACATGCAATGACACTGGTGGTTCCATGTCTGGTTTGTGAGAAGAACACACATGCAATGACACTGGGGTTGTTCATGAAAAGAACACACATCCAATGACACTTGTGTATCCTTATGTGGTTTGTGAGAAGAACAGACATCTGATGACACTGGGTGTGGTTAATGAAAAGAGAAGACATGCAATGACACTGGTGGATCCATGTGTGGTTTGTGAGAAGAAGATGCATGCAATGACATTGGTTGTGGTTCATGAAAAGAACACTCATCCAATGACACTGGTGGATCCATATGTGGTTTGTGGAAAGAACAGACATGCAATGACTCTAGATGTTGTTTGTGAAAACAACAGACATGCAATGACTCTAGTTGTGGTTTGTGAAAAGAACACTCATCTAGTGACACTGCTAGATCCATATGTGGTTTGTGGAAAGAACAGACATAAAATGACTCTAGCTGTGGTATGTGAAAAGAATAGACATGCAATGACACTGGTGGATCCATGTGTGGTTTGTGAGAAGAACACACAAGCAATGACACTGGGTGTGGTTCATGAAAAGAAAACACATCCAATGACACTGGTGTACCCTTATGTGGTTTCTGAGAAGAACAGACATGCAATGACTCTAGCTGTGGTTCATGAAAAGAACAGACATGCAATGACACTAGTGGATCCATGTGTGGTTTGTGAGAAGAACACACATGCAATGACTCTGGCTGTGGTTCATGAAAAGAACACACATTCAATGAGACTGGTGGATCCATGTGTGGTTTGTGGAAAGAACAGACATGCAATGACTCTGGCTGTGGTTTGTGAAAAGAACACACATCCAATGACACTGGTGGCCATGTGTGGTTTGTGAGAAGAACACACATGCAATGACTCTAGTAGATCCATGTATGGTTTGTGAGAAGAACAGACATGCAATGACAGTGGGTTTGGTTAATTCAAAGAGGAGACTTGCAATGACACTAGTGGATCCATGTGTGGTTTGTGAGAAGAACACACATGCAATGCCACTGGGTGTGGTTCATGAAAAGAACACTCATCCAATGACACTAGTGGATCCATATGTGGTTTGTGAGAAGAAAATACATGCAATGACTCTAGCTGTGGTTTCTGAAAAGAACAGACATGCAATGACTCTGGCTGTGGTTTGTGAAAATAACAGACTTGCAATGACATTGGTGGATCCATGTGTGGTTTGTGGAAAGAACAAACATCCACTGAGTCTAGTTGTGGTTTGTGAAAAGAACAGACATGCAATGACACTGGTGGATCCATGTGTGGTTTGTGAGAAGAACACGCATGCAATGACATTGGGTGTGGTTCATGAAAAGAACACACATCCAATGACACTGGTGGATCCAAGTGTGGTTTGTGAGAAGAACACACATGCAATGACACTGGGTGTGGTTCATGAAAAGAACACTGATCCAATGAAACACTAGTGGATTCATATGTGGTTTGTGAGAAGAACACACATGCAATGACTCTGGCTGTGGTTCATGAAAAGAACACAAATGCAATGACACTAGTGGATCCATGTGTGGTTTGTGGAAAGAAAAGACATGCAATAACTCTGGCTGTAGTTTGTGAAAAGAACACACATGCAATGACACTGGTGGATCCATGTGTGGTCTCTGAAGAGAGCACACATGCAATGACACTGGTGGATCCATGTGTGGTATGTGAGAAGATCAGACGTGCAATGACACTGGGTGTCGTTCATTAAAAGAACACACATCCAATGACACTGGTGTATACTTCTGTGGTTTGTGAGAAGAGCACACATGCAATGACTCTGGCTGTGGTTCATGAAAAGAACACAGATGCAATGACACTGGTGGATCCATGTGTGGTTTGTGAGAAGAACACACATGCAATGACAGTGGGTGTGGTTCATGAAAAGAACACACATCCAATGACACTGGTGTATCTTTATGTGGTTTGTGAAAAGAGCACACTTGCAATGACTCTGGTGTATCCTTTTTTGGTTTGTGAGATGAACATATATCCAATGACACTAGGTGTAGTTAATGAAAAGAGCAGATATGCAATGACACTGGTGGATCCATGTGTGGTTTGTGAGAAGAACACACATGCAATGACACTGGGTGTGGTTCATGAAAAGAACACTCATCCAATGACACTGGTGGATCCATAGGTGGTTTGTGGAAAGAACAGACATGCAATGACTCTAGATGTGGTTTGTGAAAAGAACAGACATGCAATGACTCTAGTTGTGGTTTGTGAAAAGAACACTCATCTAGTGACACTGCTGGATCCATATGTGGTTTGTGGAAAGAACAGACATGCAATGACTCTAGCTGTGGTATGTGAAAAGAATAGACATGCAATGACGCTGGTGGATCCATGTGTGGTTTGTGAGAAGAACACAAATGCAATGACACTAGGTGTGGTTCATGAAAAGAACACACGTCCAATGACACTGGTGTACCCTTATGTGGTTTGTGAGAAAAACAAACATGCAATGACTCTAGCTGTGGTTCATGAAAAGAACAGACATGCAATGACACTGGTGGATCCATGTGTGGTTTGTGAGAAGAACACACATGCAATGACTCTGGCTGTGGTTCATGAAAAGAACACACATGCAATGAGACTGGTGGATCCATGTGTGGTTTGTGGAAAGAACAGACATGCAATGACTCTGGCTGTGGTTTGTGAAAAGAACACACATCCAATGACACTGGTGGATCCATGTATGGTTTGTGAGAAGAACACACATGCAATGACTCTGGTGGATCCATGTATGGTTTGTGAGAAGAACACACATGCAATGACAGTGGGTGTGGTTAATGAAAAGAGGAGACTTGCAATGACACTGGTGGATCCATGTGTGGTTTGTGAGAAGAACACACATGCAATGACATTGGGTGTGGTTCATGAAAAGAACACTCATCCAATGACACTAGTGGATCCATATGTGGTTTGTGAGAAGAAAATACATGCAATGACTCTAGTTGTGGTTTGTGAAAAGAACATACATGCAATGACATTGGGTGTGGTTCATGAAAAGAACACACATCCAATGACACTGGTGGATCCAAGTGTGGTTTGTGAGAAGAACACACATGCAATGACACTGGGTGTGGTTCATGAAAAGAACACTGATCCAATGAAACACTAGTGGATTCATATGTGGTTTGTGAGAAGAACACACATGCAATGACTCTGGCTGTGGTTCATGAAAAGAACACACATGCAATGACACTGGTGGTTCCATGTATGGTTTGTGAGAAGAACACACATGCAATGACACTGGGGTTGTTCATGAAAAGAACACACATCCAATGACACTTGTGTATCCTTATGTGGTTTGTGAGAAGAATAGACATCCGATGACACTGGGTGTGGTTAATGAAAAGAGAAGACATGCAATGACACTAGTGCATACATGTGTGGTTTGTCAGAAGAAGACACATGCAATAACACTAGGTGTGGTTCATGAAAAGAACACTCATCCAATGACACTGGTGTATACTTATGTGGTTTGTGAAAAGAGCACACATGAAATGACTCTGGTGTATCCTTATGTGGTTTGTGAGAAGAACAGACATCTGATGACACTGGGTGTAGTTAATGAAAAGAGTAGATATGCAATGACACTGGTGGATCCATGTGTGGTTTGTGAGAAGAACACGCATGCAATGACATTGGGTGTGGTTCACGAAAAGAAGACTCATCCAATGACACTGGTGGATCCATATGTAGTTTGTGGAAAGAACAGAAATGCAATGACTCTAGATGTGGTTTTTGAAAAGAACAGACACGCAACGACTCTAGCTGTGGTTTGTGAAAAGGACACACATGCAATGACACTAGTGGATCCATGTGTGGTTTGTGGAAAGAACAGACATGCAATGACTCTAGTTGTGGTATGTGAAAAGAACAGACATGCAATGACACTGGTGTATACTTATGTGGTTTGTGAGAAGAACACACATGCAATGACTATGGCTGTGGTTCATGAAAAGAACACAAATCCAATGACACTAGTGGATCCATGTGTAGTTTGTGAGAAGAACACACATGTAACGACTCTGGCTGTGGTAATGAAAAGAATAGACATGCAATGACTCTAGCTGTGGTTTGTGAAAAGAACACACATCCAATGACACTGGTGGATCCATATGTGGTTTGTGAGAAGAACACACATGCAATGCCTGTGGTGGATCCATGTGTGGTTTGTGAGAAGAACACACATGCAATGACACTAGGTGTGGTTAATGAAAAGAGCATACATGAAATGACACTAGTGGATCCAAGTGTAGTTTGTGAGAAGAACACACATGCAATGACACTGGGTGTGGTTCATGAAAAGAACACTGATCCAATGAAACACTAGTGGATTCATATGTGGTTTGTGAGAAGAACACACATGCAATGACTCTGGCTGTGGTTCATGAAAAGAACACACATGCAATGACACTGGTGGTTCCATGTATGGTTTGTGAGAAGAACACACATGCAATGACACTGGGGTTGTTCATGAGAAGAACACACATCCAATGACACTTGTGTATCCTTATGTGGTTCATGAAAAGAGCACACATGCAATGACTCTAGATGTGGTTCATGAAAAGAGCACACATGAAATGACACTGGTGGATCCATGTGTTGTTTGTGAGAAGAACACGCATGCAATGACATGGGGTGTGGTTCATGAAAAGAACACTCATCCAATGACACTGGTGGATCCATATGTGGTTTGTGGAAAGAACAGACATGCAATGACTCTAGATGTTGTTTGTGAAAAGAACAGACATGCAATGACTCTAGTTGTGGTTTGTGAAAAGAACACTCATCTAGTGACACTGCTGGATCCATATGTGGTTTGTGGAAAGAACAGACATAAAATGACTCTAGCTGTGGTATGTGAAAAGAATAGACATGCAATGACACTGGTGGATCCATGTGTGGTTTGTGAGAAGAACACACAAGCAATGACACTGGGTGTGGTTCATGAAAAGAACACACATCCAATGACACTGGTGTACCCTTATGTGGTTTCTGAGAAGAACAGACATGCAATGACTCTAGCTGTGGTTCATGAAAAGAACAGACATGCAATGACACTGGTGGATCCATGTGTGGTTTGTGAGAAGAACACACATGCAATTACTCTTGCTGTGGTTCATGAAAAGAACACACATGCAATGAGACTGGTGGATCCATGTGTGGTTTGTGGAAAGAACAGACATGCAATGACTCTGGCTGTGGTTTGTGAAAAGAACACACATCCAATGACACTGGTGGCCATGTGTGGTTTGTGAGAAGAACACACATGCAATGACTCTAGTAGATCCATGTATGGTTTGTGAGAAGAACAGACATGCAATGACAGTGGGTTTGGTTAATTCAAAGAGGAGACTTGCAATGACACTAGTGGATCCATGTGTGGTTTGTGAGAAGAACACACATGCAATTACACTGGGTGTGGTTCATGAAAAGAACACTCATCCAATGACACTAGTGGATCCATATGTGGTTTGTGAGAAGAAAATACATGCAATGACTCTAGCTGTGGTTTGTGAAAAGAACAGACATGCAATGACTCTGGCTATGGTTTGTGAAAATAACAGACTTGCAATGACATTGGTGGATCCATGTGTGGTTTGTGGAAAGAACAAACATCCACTGAGTCTAGTATTGGTTTGTGAAAAGAACAGACATGCAATGACACTAGTGGATCCATGTGTGGTTTGTGAGAAGAACACACATGCAATGAAGCTGGGTGTGGTTCATGAAAAGAACACACATCCAATGACAATGGTGTACCCTAATGTGGTTTGTGAGAAGAACACACATGCAATGACTCTGGCTGTGGTTTGTAAAAAGAACACACATGAAATGACAGTGGGTGTGGTTAATGAAAAGAGGAGACTTGCAATGACACTGGTGGATCCATGTGTGGTTTGTGAGAAGAACACACATGCAATGACATTGGGTGTGGTTCATGAAAAGAACACTCATCCAATGACACTAGTGGATCCATATGTGGTTTGTGAGAAGAAAATACATGCAATGACTCTAGTTGTGGTTTGTGAAAAGAACAGACATGCAATGAATCTTGCTGTGGTTTGTGAAAATTACACACATCGAGTGACACTGGTGGATCCATGTGTGGTTTGTGGAAAGAATAGACATGCAATGAGTCTAGTTGTGGTTTGTGAAAAGAACAGACATGCAATGACACTGGTAGATCCATGTGTGGTTTGTGAGAATAACACACATGCAATGACACTGGGTGTGGTTCATGAAAAGAACACACATCCAGTGACAATGGTGTACCCTAATGTGGTTTGTGAGAAGAACAGACATGTAATGACTCT
This sequence comes from Avena insularis, assembly GCA_023614405.1. Taxonomy (NCBI): domain Eukaryota; kingdom Viridiplantae; phylum Streptophyta; class Magnoliopsida; order Poales; family Poaceae; genus Avena; species Avena insularis. The sequence goes on along the minus strand of JAJUPC010000212.1, from coordinate 556,838 downwards.
AGCTGTGGTTCATGAAAAGAACAGACATGCAATGACACGGGTGGATCCATGTGTGGTTTGTGAGAACACACATGCAATGACTCTGGCTGTCATTCATGAAAAGAACACATATCCAATGACACTGGTGTATCCTTATGTGGTTTGTGAAAAGAACATACATGCAATGACTCTGGCTGTTGTTCATGAAAAGAACAGACATGCAATGACACAGGCTGTGGTTAATGAAAAGAGCACACATCCAGTGACACTGGTGGATCCATGTGTGGTTTATGGGAAGAACACACATGCAATGACTGTGGTTGTGGTTTGTGAAAAGAACACACATGCAATCACACTGGTTGATCCATGTGTGGTTTGTGGAAAGAATAGACATGCAATGACACTGGTGTTGTTCATGAAAAGAGTAGACATGCAATGACACGGGTGGATCCATGTGTGGTTTGTGGGAAGAACAGACATGCAATGACACTGGTGGATCCTTATGTGGTTTGTGGAAATAACAGACATTCAATGACTCTAGCTATGGTTTGTGAATAGAACAAACATGCAATGGCACTGGTGGATCCATGTGTGGTTTGTGAGAAGAACACAAATGCAATGACACTGTGTGTGGTGAATGAAAAGAACACACATCCAACGACAGTTGTGGATCCATGTGTGGTTTGTGAGAAGAACAGACATGCAATGACTCTAGCCGTGGTTCATGAAAAGAACAGACATGCAATGACACTAGTTGTGGTTCATGAAAAGAACACACATCCAGTGACACTACTGGATCCATGTGTGGTTTGTGAGAATAACAGACATGCAATGACACTGGTGGATCCTTATGTGGTTCATGAAAAGAACACACATCCAATGACACTAGTGTATCCTTATGTGGTTTGTGAGAAAAACAGACATGCAATGACTCTAGCTGTGGTTCATGAAAAGAACACATTCAATGATTACATTGTTTTCCATGTGTGGTTTGTGAGAAGAACACACACGCAATGACTCTGGCTGTGGTTCATGAAAATAACACACATCCAATGACACTGGTGTATCCATATGTGGTTTGTGAGAAGAACAGCCATGCAATGACTCTAGTTGTGGTTCATGAAAAGAACAGACAAGCAATGACACTGGTGGATCCATGTGTGGTTTGTGAGAAGAACACACATGCAATGACTCTAGCTGTGGTTCATGAAAAGAACACACATGCAATGACACTGGTGGATCATGTGTGGTTTGTGAGAAGAACACACGTGCAATGACACTGGGTGTGGTTCATTAAAAGAACACACATCCAATGACACTGGTGTATACTTCTGTGGTTTGTGAGAAGAGCACACATGCAATGACTCTGGCTGTGGTTCATGAAAAGAACACAGATGCAATGACACTGGTGGATCCATGTGTGGTTTGTGAGAAGAACACACATGCAATGACAGTGGGTGTGGTTCATGAAAAGAACACACATCCAATGACACTGGTGTATCCTTATGTGGTTTGTGAAAAGAGCACACTTGCAATGACTCTGGTGTATCCTTTTTTGGTTTGTGAGAAGAACATATATCCAATGACACTGGGTGTAGTTAATGAAAAGAGCAGATATGCAATGACACTGGTGGATCCATGTGTGGTTTGTGAGAAGAACACACATGCAATGACACTGGGTGTGGTTCATGAAAAGAACACTCATCCAATGACACTGGTGGATCCATAGGTGGTTTGTGGAAAGAACAGACATGCAATGACTCTAGATGTGGTTTGTGAAAAGAACAGACATGCAATGACTCTAGTTGTGGTTTGTGAAAAGAACACTCATCTAGTGACACTGCTGGATCCATATGTGGTTTGTGGAAAGAACATACATGCAATGACTCTAGCTGTGGTATGTGAAAAGAATAGACATGCAATGACGCTGGTGGATCCATGTGTGGTTTGTGAGAAGAACACAAATGCAATGACACTAGGTGTGGTTCATGAAAAGAACACACGTCCAATGACACTGGTGTACCCTTATGTGGTTTGTGAGAAGAACAAACATGCAATGACTCCAGCTGTGGTTCATGAAAAGAACAGACATGCAATGACACTGGTGGATCCATGTGTGGTTTGTGAGAAGAACACACATGCAATGACTCTGGCTGTGGTTCATGAAAAGAACACACATGCAATGAGACTGGTGGATCCATGTGTGGTTTGTGGAAAGAACAGACATGCAATGACTCTGGCTGTGGTTTGTGAAAAGAACACACATCCAATGACTCTGGTGGATCCATGTATGGTTTGTGAGAAGAACACACATGCAATGACAGTGGGTGTGGTTAATGAAAAGAGGAGACTTGCAATGACACTGGTGGATCCATGTGTGGTTTGTGAGAAGAACACACATGCAATGACATTGGGTGTGGTTCATGAAAAGAACACTCATCCAATGACACTAGTGGATCCATATGTGGTTTGTGAGAAGAAAATACATGCAATGACTCTAGTTGTGGTTTGTGAAAAGAACATACATTCAATGACATTGGGTGTGGTTCATGAAAAGAACACACATCCAATGACACTGGTGGATCCAAGTGTGGTTTGTGAGAAGAACACACATGCAATGACACTGGGTGTGGTTCATGAAAAGAACACTGATCCAATGAAACACTAGTGGATTCATATGTGGTTTGTGAGAAGAACACACATGCAATGACTCTGGCTGTGGTTCATGAAAAGAATACACATGCAATGACACTGGTGGTTCCATGTATGGTTTGTGAGAAGAACACACATGCAATGACACTGGGGTTGTTCATGAAAAGAACACACATCCAATGACACTTGTGTATCCTTATGTGGTTTGTGAGAAGAATAGACATCCGATGACACTGGGTGTGGTTAATGAAAAGAGAAGACATGCAATGACACTAGTGCATACATGTGTGGTTTGTGAGAAGAAGACACATGCAATAACACTAGGTGTGGTTCATGAAAAGAACACTCATCCAATGACACTGGTGTATACTTATGTGGTTTGTGAAAAGAGCACACATGAAATGACTCTGGTGTATCCTTATGTGGTTTGTGAGAAGAACAGACATCTGATGACACTGGGTGTAGTTAATGAAAAGAGTAGATAAGCAATGACACTGGTGGATCCATGTGTGGTTTGTGAGAAGAACACGCATGCAATGACATTGGGTGTGGTTCACGAAAAGAAGACTCATCCAATGACACTGGTGGATCCATATGTAGTGTGTGGAAAGAACAGACATGCAATGACTCTAGATGTGGTTTTTGAAAAGAACAGACACGCAATGACTCTAGCTGTGGTTTGTGAAAAGGACACACATGCAATGACACTAGTGGATCCATGTGTGGTTTGTGGAAAGAACAGACATGCAATGACTCTAGCTGTGGTATGTGAAAAGAACAGACATGCAATGACACTGGTGTATACTTATGTGGTTTGTGAGAAGAACACACATGCAATGACTATGGCTGTGGTTCATGAAAAGAACACAAATCCAATGACACTAGTGGATCCATGTGTAGTTTGTGAGAAGAACACACATGCAACGACTCTGGCTGTGGTAATGAAAAGAATAGACATGCAATGACTCTAGCTGTGGTTTGTGAAAAGAACACACATCCAATGACACTGGTGGATCCATATGTGGTTTGTGAGAAGAACACACATGCAATGCCTGTGGTGGATCCATGTGTGGTTTGTGAGAAGAACACACATGTAATGACACTAGGTGTGGTTAATGAAAAGAGCATACATGAAATGACACTAGTGGATCCAAGTGTGGTTTGTGAGAAGAACACACATGCAATGACACTGGGTGTGGTTCATGAAAAGAACACTGATCCAATGAAACACTAGTGGATTCATATGTGGTTTGTGAGAAGAACACACATGCAATGACTCTGGCTGTGGTTCATGAAAAGAACACACATGCAATGACACTGGTGGTTCCATGTCTGGTTTGTGAGAAGAACAGACATGCAATGACACTGGGGTTGTTCATGAGAAGAACACACATCCAATGACACTTGTGTATCCTTATGTGGTTCATGAAAAGAGCACACATGCAATGACTCTAGATGTGGTTCATGAAAAGAGCACACATGCAATGACACTGGTGGATCCATGTGTTGTTTGTGAGAAGAACACGCATGCAATGACATGGGGTGTGGTTCATGAAAAGAACACTCATCCAATGACACTGGTGGATCCATATGTGGTTTGTGGAAAGAACAGACATGCAATGACTCTAGATGTTGTTTGTGAAAAGAACAGACATGCAATGACTCTAGTTGTGGTTTGTGAAAAGAACACTCATCTAGTGACACTGCTGGATCCATATGTGGTTTGTGGAAAGAACAGACATAAAATGACTCTAGCTGTGGTATGTGAAAAGAATAGACATGCAATGACACTGGTGGATCCATGTGTGGTTTGTGAGAAGAACACACAAGCAATGACACTGGGTGTGGTTCATGAAAAGAACACACATCCAATGACACTGGTGTACCCTTATGTGGTTTCTGAGAAGAACAGACATGCAATGACTCTAGCTGTGGTTCATGAAAAGAACAGACATGCAATGACACTGGTGGATCCATGTGTGGTTTGTGAGAAGAACACACATGCAATGACTCTTGCTGTGGTTCATGAAAAGAACACACATGCAATGAGACTGGTGGATCCATGTGTGGTTTGTGGAAAGAACAGACATGCAATGACTCTGGCTGTGGTTTGTGAAAAGAACACACATCCAATGACACTGGTGGCCATGTGTGGTTTGTGAGAAGAACACACATGCAATGACTCTAGTAGATCCATGTATGGTTTGTGAGAAGAACAGACATGCAATGACAGTGGGTTTGGTTAATTCAAAGAGGAGACTTGCAATGACACTAGTGGATCCATGTGTGGTTTGTGAGAAGAACACACATGCAATTACACTGGGTGTGGTTCATGAAAAGAACACTAATCCAATGACACTAGTGGATCCATATGTGGTTTGTGAGAAGAAAATACATGCAATGACTCTAGCTGTGGTTTGTGAAAAGAACAGACATGCAATGACTCTGGCTGTGGTTTGTGAAAATAACAGACTTGCAATGACATTGGTGGATCCATGTGTGGTTTGTGGAAAGAACAAACATCCACTGAGTCTAGTTGTGGTTTGTGAAAAGAACAGACATGCAATGACACTAGTGGATCCATGTGTGGTTTGTGAGAAGAACACACATGCAATGAAGCTGGGTGTGGTTCATGAAAAGAACACACATCCAATGACAATGGTGTACCCTAATGTGGTTTGTGAGAAGAACACACATGCAATGACTCTGGCTGTGGTTTGTAAAAAGAACACACATGAAATGACAGTGGGTGTGGTTAATGAAAAGAGGAGACTTGCAATGACACTGGTGGATCCATGTGTGGTTTGTGAGAAGAACACACATGCAATGACATTGGGTGTGGTTCATGAAAAGAACACTCATCCAATGACACTAGTGGATCCATATGTGGTTTGTGAGAAGAAAATACATGCAATGACTCTAGTTGTGGTTTGTGAAAAGAACAGACATGCAATGAATCTTGCTGTGGTTTGTGAAAATTACACACATCGAGTGACACTGGTGGATCCATGTGTGGTTTGTGGAAAGAATAGACATGCAATGAGTCTAGTTGTGGTTTGTGAAAAGAACAGACATGCAATGACACTGGTAGATCCATGTGTGGTTTGTGAGAATAACACACATGCAATGACACTGGGTGTGGTTCATGAAAAGAACACACATCCAGTGACAATGGTGTACCCTAATGTGGTTTGTGAGAAGAACAGACATGTAATGACTCTAGCTGTGGTTCATGAAAAGAACAGACATGCAATGACACGGGTGGATCCATGTGTGGTTTGTGAGAACACACATGCAATGACTCTGGCTGTCATTCATGAAAAGAACACATATCCAATGACACTGGTGTATCCTTATGTGGTTTGTGAAAAGAACATACATGCAATGACTCTGGCTGTTGTTCATGAAAAGAACAGACATGCAATGACACTGGCTGTGGTTAATGAAAAGAGCACACATCCAGTGACACTGGTGGATCCATGTGTGGTTTATGGGAAGAACACACATGCAATGACTGTGGTTGTGGTTTGTGAAAAGAACACACATGCAATCACACTGGTTGATCCATGTGTGGTTTGTGGAAAGAATAGACATGCAATGACACTGGTGTTGTTCATGAAAAGAGTAGACATGCAATGACACGGGTGGATCCATGTGTGGTTTGTGGGAAGAACAGACATGCAATGACACTGGTGGATCCTTATGTGGTTTGTGGAAATAACAGACATGCAATGACTCTAGCTATGGTTTGTGAATAGAACAAACATGCAATGGCACTGGAGGATCCATGTGTTGTTTGTGAGAAGAACACAAATGCAATGACACTGTGTGTGGTGAATGAAAAGAACACACATCCAACGACAGTTGTGGATCCATGTGTGGTTTGTGAGAAGAACAGACATGCAATGACTCTAGCCGTGGTTCATGAAAAGAACAGACATGCAATGACACTAGTTGTGGTTCATGAAAAGAACACACATCCAGTGACACTACTGGATCCATGTGTGGTTTGTGAGAATAACAGACATGCAATGACACTGGTGGATCCTTATGTGGTTCATGAAAAGAACACACATCCAATGACACTGGTGTATCCTTATGTGGTTTGTGAGAAAAACAGACATGCAATGACTCTAGCTGTGGTTCATGAAAAGAACAGACATTCAATGATTCTGGCTGTTTCCATGTGTGGTTTGTGAGAAGAACACACACGCAATGACTCTGGCTGTGGTTCATGAAAATAACACACATCCAATGACACTGGTGTATCCATATGTGGTTTGTGAGAAGAACAGCCATGCAATGACTCTAGTTGTGGTTCATGAAAAGAACAGACAAGCAATGACACTGGTGGATCCATGTGTGGTTTGTGAGAAGAACACACATGCAATGACTCTAGCTGTGGTTCATGAAAAGAACACACATGCAATGACACTGGTGGATCATGTGTGGTTTGTGAGAAGAACACACGTGCAATGACTCTAGCTGTGGTTCATGAAAAGAACAGACATTCAATGATTCTGGCTGTTTCCATGTGTGGTTTGTGAGAAGAACACGCACGCAATGACTCTGGCTGTGGTTCATGAAAATAACACACATCCAATGACACTGGTGTATCCATATGTGGTTTGTGAGAAGAACAGCCATGCAATGACTCTAGTTGTGGTTCATGAAAAGAACTGACAAGCAATGACACTGGTGGATCCATGTGTGGTTTGTGAGAAGAACACACATGCAATGACTCTAGCTGTGGTTCATGAAAAGAACACACATGCAATGACACTGGTGGATCATGTGTGGTTTGTGAGAAGAACACACGTGCAATGACACTGGGTGTGGTTCATTAAAAGAACACACATCCAATGACACTGGTGTATACTTCTGTGGTTTGTGAGAAGAGCACAGATGCAATGACTCTGACCGTGGTTCATGAAAATAACACACATGCAATGACACTGGTGGATCCATGTGTGGTTTGTGAGAAGAACACACATGCAATGACACTGGGTGTGGTTCATGAAAAGAACACACATCCAATGACACTGGTGTATCCTTATGTGGTTTATGAAAAGAGCACACATGCAATGACTCTGGTGTATCCTTTTTGGTTTGTGAGAAGAACATATATCCAATGACACTAGGTGTTGTTAATGAAAAGAGCAGATATGCAATGACACTGGTGGATCCATGTGTGGTTTGTGAGAAGAACACACATGCAATGACACTGGGTGTGGGTCATGAAAAGAACACTCATCCAATGACACTGGTGGATCCATATGTGGTTTGTGGAAAGAACAGACATGCAATGACTCTAGATGTGGTTTGTGAAAAGAACAGACATGCAATGACTCTAGTTGTGGTTTGTGAAAAGAACACTCATCTAGTGACACTACTAGATCCATATGTGGTTTGTGGAAAGAACAGACATGCAATGACTCTAGCTATGGTATGTGAAAATAATAGACATGCAATGAAACTGGTGGATCCATGTGTGGTTTGTGAGAAGAACACACATGCAATGACACTGGGTGTGGTTCATGAAAAGAACACACATCCAATGACACTTGTGGATGCATGTGTGGTTTGTGAGAAGAACAGACATGCAATGACTCTAGCTGTGGTTCATGAAACGAACAGACATGCAATGACACTGGCTGTGGTTCATGAAAAGAACACACATCCAGTGACACTAGTGGATCCATGTGTGGTTTGTGGGAAGAAGATACATGCAATGACACTGGAGGATCCTTGTGTGGTTCATGAAAAGAACACACATACAATGACATTGGTGTATCCTTATGTGGTTTGTGAGAAAAACAGACATGCAATGACTCTAGCTGTGGTTCATGAAAAGAACAGACATTCAATGACTCTGGCTGTTTCCATGTGTGGTTTGTGAGAAGAACACACATGCAATGACTCTGGCCATGGTTCATGAAAAGAACACAAATGCAATGACACTGGTGGATCCATGTGTGGTTTGTGGAAAGAACACACATGCAATGACTCTGGCTATGGTTTGTGAAAAGAACACACATCCAGTGACACTGGTGGATCCTTATGTGGATTCTGAAAAGAACACACATGCAATGACTCTGGCTATGATTCATAAAAAGAGCAGACATGCAATCACACTGGTGGATCCATGTGTGGTTTGTGGGAAAAATAGACATGCAATGACACTGGGTGTGGTTCATGAAAAGAACACACATCCAATGGCTCTGGTGTATCCTTATGTGGTTTATGAGAAGAACACACATGCAATGATTCTAGTTGTGGTTCATGAAAAGAACACACATGCAATGACACTGGTGGATCCATGTGTGGTTTGTGGAAAGAACATACATGCAATGACTCTCGTTGTGGTTTGTGAAAAGAATAGACATGCAATGACTCTAGTTATGGTTTGTGAAAATAACACACATCAAGTGACACTGGTGGATCCATATGTGGTTTGTGGAAATAACAGACATGCAATGACTCTAGATGTGGTTTGTGAAAAGAATAGACATCCAATGACACTGGTGGATCCATGTGTGGTTTGTGAGAAGAACATACATACAATAACACTGGGTGTGGTTCATGAAATGAATACACATCCAATGACACTGGTGGATCCTTATGTGGTTTGTGAAAAGAACATACATGCAATGACTCTGGCTATGGTTCATGAAAAGAACAGGCATGCAATGACACGAGGTGTTCTTCATGAAAAGAACACACATCAAGTGACATTGGTGGATCCATATGTTGTTTGTGGGAAGAATAGACATGCAATGACTCTAGCTGTGGTTCATGAAAAGAACATACATGAATGACACTGGTGGATCCATGTGTGGTTTGTGAGAATAACACACATGCAATGACTCTGGTTGTGGTTCATGAAAAAGAAAACACATCCAATGGAAATGGTGTATCCTTATGTGGTTTGTGGAAAGAATAGACATGCAATGACTATAGCCGTGGTTCATGAAAAGAACATACATGCAATGATGCTGGTGGATCCATGTGTGGTTCATGAGAAGAACACACATGCAATGACTCTGGCTGATACATATGTGGTTTATGAGTAGAACACACATGCAATAAACTCCATTGGATCTATCTTGGCATAATTTGATGTATTCCACAATGTATTTCATTGTACAAGACACTCACTTTGGATTTTTATACTACTTAGTTTTGCCCTTTGTTTTTTGATACTACTCAGTTTTTCCCTTCCCCTCTCTCTCTTTTGTAGAAGCCCAAACCTGTGCTCACTCTGTCTGCTACGCTCTGATTGGTTGTCATAGTTGTCACGTGGATCGTGCGCACCAACCGTTGATCCTGCATGATCCAATGATGATTGTTGCACACGTCATGCCCTTCATAGTACAACATGAGACAAGACAGACGTCTCCCTCAGCGTGAGATAACACGAACGTCTCCCTCTACAAGAAGGAACACGATGTCGTCCATGGAAAAAGTCATTGAGTGCTCATGTCACGTTTAATCTAGTCTGCAAAGGCTACTACTGCTACTACAACATATGCACAGGGCAATGGGGTCATCGAGTGCACGGTTGTTGATGGGACGCTTCAATTTATTGCCACATGATTTTAATAATACATATCCCATTTTTACACAGTGCTCTCAATCTCACATCCAACAGGGCCCTACCGCAAGTAACTTCCATGAGTCAAGGGCCCCCCTCAAGTAGATATAATGTTCCTAGAAATTGGTTCCACGCCACTTGCATGCAGTGGAATCGAGGTCTTCCATGAGCGTGTTTTCAATGGGGCTCTAAAGTGGAGATCGTGGTTGTTTCAAAAAAAGGAACCCAAAAAAAAGGTGGAGATCGTGGTAGCCCCCGCCCCCGCCCACCACACGTGTCTAGTCGAGGACTACAAATGGTCTGGTGTTTATAAACCCACTCAACCTTCTTCTTCCATGTGCTCGTGTCATTCCCCCCAATCTGTCTAGTCCCAAAACCCCAATCTACACCTACCGCGCACGCCGCAACTCCCTCACTTGCACTACTTCCTTCCCTAGGTGCGCCATGAAGCGTATGCATGGAGACGAGCCGGAGGTGAAGCCAGTTGAAGGCACAACAGCAGATGGCTCGGTCGTTGCTAAGCAGGCGGAGGCGTCTTCTCCGGGCAAGAACGCCGCCTGTCGCCGCGTCGTCGAGGGTTCGAGCTCATCTGTCCAGCCAGTAGCCGTCGCCGCCGAGTAGCAGGTGTCCGAGAATGTCGTGGTGCCAGCGGAAGATCTAGATGGGGGGCAGGCGGCAGGCGGAGGCAATCCGGTGCTCTACATCAATGACCCCATCGCCATCCAAGAAATCTTCGACGCAATCACGAATAATGACAAGTTCTAGGAGGAGGTTCCTGATGAGGAGTCCAAGATACTACATTCCTAGCTTCTCTAGTCGCAGTCGTAGATTTCACTATTCATACATATGATTTGCTCAATCGTGTACATAATCTTTTGCTCTTGAAGTAGGGTAGTATATATATGGTTCGATCGGTCGATTGATGCATCTTCCATCTAGTCACAAAACCCCAATCCGTCTAGTCACAAAACCCTAATCTGCTCATCTGCCATCTAGTTGAGTTTGCTAGTTGAGTGTTGATTTCGATACACAACATGCCTATAACATTACATTTCTATTCCTTATTGAGCCCAATGATTCAATTTTCCCCAAATTAGTGCAAGGGCATCTGAAGGTGTCATTTTCTTAGGCATGGTTAGTGAACCTGAGGCAGCAATGCACATACAATATAGGTTGTGCTGTTGGTATTTTGGTTCTTTGACTCCATCTCTGAAAAAAATGAGGCCCTAATTTTTTTCTCATATAGAACCTATATATATATAATCTTTGTATTGTTTCTGATCTATGAATGCATCGTATGATGCATATGTATATCCCTGAATATTGTTTTGTACGATTACATTTCAATTTCTTATTGTGGCCAATGATTCAAATTGGCCCCAAACAGAGGCAGACACATTGGTGTAGGATTTTTTCAGGGATGAGTTAGCGAACCTGGGTCCATGTACAAGATCAATATAAGTTGTGCAATTGTTACCCAGTTCGCTTACGCCATCCCTGAAGAAACTTATGAGGCTGCAATCTTTATTCTACATTCATAGAACTATGAAATTTGAATTATCTATTCCATGCATTCATAGTGTATAAGAATTACATTTCAGTTTGTCACCGAGGCCGATGATTGAAATTTTCCCCAAAAGAGTTCAAGGGGAGACATGTATGATGGTGTCGTGTTTTAGGGATGGTTTGGTGAACCTGAGGCAGCAATGCACACAAACAATACCTGAGGCAGCAATGCACACAAACAATATAGGTTGTGCTGTTGGTACTTTGGTTCGCCAACTCCATCTCTGAAACAAATTATGAGGCCCTTGATTTATTCTCATATGGAACTACATATATGATCCTTGATTTGTTTCTGATCTTTGAATGATTCATATGATGCATATGTAAATGAATGGTTTTGATCATAAGCATTTTTAACATGTACCTGAAGATTAATTGTTTGGTTTTTTATTTATAATTACAATATTTAGGCTTGTTTTTGTACCTGACTATGTATATCCTTAAATAATGTTTTGTACGATTACATTTCAATTTCTTATTGTGGCCAATGATTCAAATTTGTCCCAAAAGAGAGGCAGACACATTGGTGTCAAATTTTTCCAGGGATGAGTTAGTGAACCTGGGGCGATGTACAAGAACAATATAGGTTGTGCAATTGTTACTTGGTTCACTAACTCCATCCCTGAAGAAACTTATGAGGCTGCAATATTTATTCTACATTCACTCTGATGCAATTATTTGTCATTGTGTTGAGATGAAATGATATATGAACTGATCAAACTATTGCTGAGATGCTTTCTCTTTGATATCCACGGATATATTGTCTTACATATACATGTTGTCAATTCTTGAGTTGTAATATAATTAAATCATATGTATGTGTTCTAAGTTACGTTCTTAAAAATCAACAGGAGGATGATGATGAAGTGGACGATAGCAAGGAATCTAGGGACAACAAGAACCACTACGTGGTGAGGAGGTTACGGTGTGGGATACTCGGTTTCTACCATAGGGGGAGACTGTTTTGCCCATTCTATGGCAAAGCATTCAACGTGGACCTCGATAGCATGATCTAGCATGCGGTGGGTGGCGGAGGAAGAAGGCATAGGCCGATTACCTTGGCGCGGTACGCAGCCTTCGGCCTATTCCTTCAGGATTATGTTAGGACTGGCCTATATCCCATCGACTAGGTTGTTCCTACCTCCTGTTGATATTCCCCTGCCCTGCTAGGCGTCTTCGTGTGTGGGGCCCCCGGATTAATCCTCCGAGAATCCCTGTTATGCATACAATCACGATCCCATGATCAGTTACTCATGGCACATAATAGATAAGTATCAAAGTAAACATCCAATACATAACAAACACATGTCATACCTTAGTTGCCATTATGGCTACATCGATCAACATCAGCGGAACTTCATTAAGCGTAGAGCCCGAGCCATGCCTTAACCTACTGATCGATCTGGGAGAACGTCCTAGCTCGCTTAGCCGTCAACTTCATCCTCTTCTTGATATCTGACCAAGTTAATAGCCAGGGACAATGCCAGTGAGTACTTTGAATGTACTCGCAAACCACCTCAAGAAAATAATAATAACAAGAGGATATGAATATGGATGTGGTAGTAGGAGGGCTTCAAGAGAGGTTCTTTTATCAAATAGTTTCTCTTGTAGATATAGCTTCTACATATCTTTGTTGTAAACTTCTGTAAACCATTTTGGAAACCTTTTGAAAAGTTTTGTAAACACTAGGATTGGGGTACCCATTTGTTCCCGTCTTCAGGTCGTCCCACGACCAAACTCCTTTCTCTTTCTTCCGACCATCCCATGGTCAAAACCTTTCTCCTTTACGACCATCCCATGGTCAAAACATTTCCAAAGCCATTTCTTTTCCGAAATACTTTTTGAAAACAAAACCTGTACCGCTCTACAGAAGTTTGTCCAACCTGTCCATAACCACGGACACGGCTATTCGAATAGATTTACGCTCTGTAGAGGTTGCACACTTTATCCACACCATCCGGGTACACTACCTTGATCTACATCGATCGTGGGTCGAGTAACCGATCAAGACTCTCCGGATGCCCACTCCAATATAAGTGCCTACCCTATGAGTGTTGTTCCCCTCAACACCGGGAAGTCTGGTACCGAGGACCAACCAGAGCGCATTTTTCCACTTCCCAAGTGTGCACTTGCAATGAGGGGCTCATAGTAATGCGTGGAGGCCAGCAGACCCTTCGTTCCTTCTCTAGGTCGATGTCCCACATGGATCCTTTAGGAGAAGGCCCACCCTCCAGGGAGTTTCATCCCTTGTAGTAGTTGCGAGGCAGCTTATACCAGAGTAAACAAACATCAAATCTAGCTCCGTCCCATTCCCGAGTAATGTGGTTGCACATGGTTAAGTTGTTATAGCTAAACTGCAAAGAACCGGGTGCGTTTTTGTAAACCATTTTCCTCCAGCTTTCCTTTAGCATTTTGTAAAACAAAACCTTTTTATTTCTCAACAACTCTTGGGAGGTCCCACCTCACCAAGGTTTAATCATAAAACATTTGGTAAAACTTTTCCGGGGTCTTCCCATCCGATAGCTTTGCTTCGGCTAAATCAGGGTCTCTAAAGGGGTATGGTGTGTTACACCATCTACCATACTAGGGACAAGTAGGTATCATCGAGAGGGTTGTACTTAGTAGTACCATTGAGTAGTGTCTTGGAGGAGCCAAGTCACTACCAGATATACAACATCAGATAGTAAAACAATGCAGTTTTCATAAAACAGTAGATAAAACATACATAAGTAAAATAGTAGGACAAGGCTTATGATCAATAAGGTGGCTTGGCTGATGATCAGCAATAGGGCAATATGTACCTGGGCTTCTTCTTATAATACCCAATAATACCAATAATAAGAACCATCTTCTGATCTCTGATTTCACCGCAACTATCGTCGTCAAGATAGCACATGCAAGCAAACGAAACCACAATCAACACAAGGCATACAAGCATCATTAGAATACATCAAACAAACATACCGCACATTACTCAAATCAGTAGGTTTTGATAGATTGAGTGGGTTGTAATTGGAATTACTTTAATTGCCCTTGTGGTCTTTGTTTTATGATGTAATTGTCCAAATACCACCTGTTAAGGGGGATTTAGAACTAGGCTTGGGTATGTATGATATCAGTATGCAAGGATGATACCATCAGGTAGGTATTGACAAAATAAGGCCAACAAAAGTGGTTTCACTATTTTATCACTTTTCTTTAATTTCTTATGAATTTTCTAGTGTAAAGGCTCCAGTTTTAGGAAATAATTTACCAGAAAAGTTTTGGAGCTCCAAAAATTATTTCCTTGGATGATTTTGTAGGATTGGATGTGCTGAGTAGCTGAGAGTTGGAATCATGTCCAAATAGTTACTAGAATGCCCTTAGGAAATTCCCAAAGGCAGTCTTGTGGGGTTTTTGTCTTTTTCACCAAATTAAATCAACGGAAGTTTTTGAGTTGATTCCAAGGGCACATGGTAGGTATTTAGAATGGTTTGTTTTTGTTATTTTTAACAGAGGAAAACTAGGAAGAAATTTAATATGTGGCTGGTGTGACATGCAAGGTATGACTAATATCTTGCAGTGAAAAAAGGGTCCACTCCAATTGGAGTTGTAAAACTACCAGTAGGATTTAAGGAGTGTTTTAACTACTTTCTGGAAATTGATTTAATATAATTAATCTATATATCAACTGGGCTAACTAGGGGTAGTGAATATTGAGGAAAACCTGTAGGGATCTAGTAGAATTTAAATTTGGTCATTTGGAGTTGTTTAGCATTTTTGAAATGATTTGAACTGAAGGTCAAACTCTGGATTTTAAAGAACTACTAAACATAAAAAGAAAAGGGAAGTGTTGGGCCGGGAATCCAGTCAAACTGGGCCGTGCAGGGTAACCGCCAGACCATCTCACACCGAAGCGCGTGGGAAGACGATTTTGAAGCTGCCAGGCGGGGTCCGGCGGTCAGCGGGTGTGGGGTGGCGAAGGGGTATGGAGAGATCTAGGCCATCTGCACGAAGGGGATCAAACGGCGCAGCTTCGTCGTCTTCGTGGGGAACATGCGGCGGCGCGAGCTAACCCTAGCTGGGGTTGGCGAGGCACGGAGAGCTTACCTAAGGGTCGAGGAGGGGCTGAAAAGCGGCAGGGACGACGCGGTGCACGGCAATGGGTGCGGGGATGGGCTTGATGGGGTGGTTCGGGATCAAGGTCGGCCTCGCGCGATGGCCACCTCGACAACCTCATCGGAGCTCCCTGTCAACAATGGAGGAGGGGTTCCTAGCCAAGAACAAGGGCATGGTTAGATGCACACGGTCAAGGGGAGTCCAGCGGAGTGACATGCAGATGGAGAAAGGAGGGGAGGAAGGAGCCTAGCCCGAAAATAGGGAGGAGGCCGAAGCTTCACTCTCTCCTTCTCTCGAGCAGCATAGAGTAGGGGAGAGGGAGAAGAGGTCTAGGGAGGGGAGGTGGTGTGGGAGGAGGAAAATGAGCGGATAAGGGGAGTGCTGGGAGGGCTTGTGGTCTTATAAACCGAGGGGAGAGGTCCATGGTGGACATAGTCTAAGGAGGGGCAAGGGGAGGGGTGCTGGCCAGGCATTGGGCATCCAGGGCGGTGGAGGGAGTGTGGTGAGTGTCTTAGTCGGGCAGGGAGATAGGGAGGGAGTGGTGGAGGGTGTTGCTGCTTTTAATACCAAGATCTTTGCAAGATATGCCACTCTCTCTCACATGCTTCAAGAGAAAAAGGGAAAGGGGGAGGGATTGCTACAGTGGTACACGACCAAGGGTGTGATGGGTGCTGGAGAGAGGTGTTGGTTAAGCTTTTGATGAGGGTTAGAGGTGGTTTGAGTAGTGGATTTGATTAGTTGGCATAATTGGTCAATTTAATGGTTATGAAGGAAGTACAAGGATGTAGTCTTTATAAAATGAGGGAGTGGTACTAGTGGGTAGATATAGTCAAGGTACCCCTCCTAGAATTATTTGAGATTTTTCAAAGGAGTTTTAGTCCACTTAAATCCATTTAATCAAATAGTGAAGAAATGGTTTCTAGAAGCTCAATTGATATTTTTACATTGGACAAGGTTGGTTTTTGATGTGATATGATTCTTAATATAAATCCACACTTTGAGGAATTTTCCCATGATTTATTGGAGATTAAAAGTATTTAAAACCATTATTATTCCATTTCTGCCATTTAAGAAAGTAGGCAAAAACAAATGATAAAGCTCTTCAAAAATATTTATTTTTGAAGTTGGAAGATAGGGTATGATATATGGGCCTCAAAAGGTCTTAGAGTTGGGGAAGGGTTTTGGCAAAAACCAAACTTTCATTTGGGAAAGGAGTTTTGGAGATTTTGACTATTAAAGAGATTTGGGAAAGGAGTTTTGGAGATTTTGACTATTAAATAGGCAAAAACCAAACTTTCATTTTGACTATAATTATGGATAATAGTTGATAAATCTTGATGATCAAGGTAGATGATGTAGACAATGTGTAACAAGCATTTGCAACCTTGGGATTGGAGAATCCAAGTTGATCTTGGTCAAAACTAGAGATTTAAGGATCTTGGGTAAGATTGTTTTCATGCCACCAAAACCTTATTGGATCTTGGATATCAGATCTCCCCTTGGGTCATGGGGTAGATGTATGGATAGACCAAGTGATGTACATCAACATGGTATAGAGGTTTGAGCTTGATCTTGCTTGAGTTCACCAAGACAGGCTTTCAAACTTTGGATAAAATAAGCTTGCCAGAGTAGATTATCAACTAGCCTTCAAAACCTTGTGGGTTTAAGAAGCACAAAGATCCACTTGGAACAAGTGAAGTATATATTGATAGACATGTATGAGTAGAACACAACAATGCAAAGAGTTGGTCCATAGAAGGTTGGATGATGGTGTGAGCTTCTGTCAAAGTAGGCATGCTGACTAGATTTGCAGGAATAGTTATTTTCTTGGCTGCAAAACCATCAAGAACAAGTAGGTTGGATGATTATATAACAAAGGGAAAGAGTGGGCCTTGGTATTCCTTAGGATTTTTCACAAGATGGTTCAAATGCATTTCCAAAAGTTCACATGGTTTGAGAAAGGGAGGCATTCAAAAAGGTGATGTTGAAATAGTTTCCAAACTTAGTCAAATTTGGCAGTTTTGAGGATTTTGACTAGAGTATGAGAGGGGATGTTTTTGGATGGGTTGTAAGGTACCAAAGCATCATCAAGTGGATGATGTTTAAGTGTATAGGGAGTATAAGGGATCCATGCTTGGTATTGGTCTTCATTGACTAGAAACTTCTAGAAGGGATCACTTCAGAATTGATCTAGTTAAGGGTTTTAGATGATCACCTAGTGGCTAGAGATCAGATCCATCTTGTATTCTTTCTTAGGGTTTGGTGATCTTAAAGTATCTTGATCCTAGAGGATGAGCTCCTAGAGTAGCTCATACTACTTCTAAGCAACCAAGTCAATCCACAGATCAAGGCAACTCATCTTACAAACAAGTCAACTACTACTAGGGTTACCATCAAGCTTAGCTTGAGGTAAAGATGGGCAATTTTGAAAGGTTGGAGTTTGGATAAGGTAAGAGTCCTTGGTATCCCTACCAAGAGTAGAATTCAAAAGTTTTATACAAGGTTTTGAGAATCCTAGAGGTAGGAGTAGTTGAAGGTTCTGTCTTAAGAACATAAGGAATTTATATTATTTATCTCTCCATAGTTTTGTCAATAGAAGGTACTAAAATAGTTTTGGTTACATAGTTTTGGTTACATAAGCATCTTGGCTCATGTTTTGAAGTGCCAGAACTATTGAGAGTATGTAAAATGAGCCAGGATAGTTTTGTTAAATAGCTTTTGTCAACTAATGGTGAGGTAAGGAGTATCATATGGTATACACTCACACGCACAAGCACAAACAAACAACAAGCAAACACTGCACCAAAGTACAAGAAAAAGTTTTTGTTCCCCCTGATTTTTGCATTCTGGACAACTAATTCAAGGTTGCTGAAATTGGGATGTTACACTGTGCCCCGGCCTCCTGCTGCTACCCCTGCTTTTATTTTGTCTCAATTAATTATTATTACTCGTGTGTGGCATTTAAGACAATATATCCGCGTGGTGTCTGTGGTGAACCTTATATATATATATATATCTACTCCTTTATATGGAGTGCCTTAAAATTTCTATTGTTCAATTATATTACTGATCATGCTTATGCACACTACAAAATATTTCTAGTACTCGATTATATTATAATTGTCAACGAATACATCAACAAGTTAAATTGGTCGAAAATTTGTATCGAAGTAACTAAATGATCTCACATCGGTGATGGACGTTGGCAGAAGCCGAATGCATCAGCTGAAGACCTTGGCACGGCACACAGTCTTCAGCAAATTCCTTACAGGTTCAACAATGGTTGCCGCCGCCTAGCTCCAGATTCGCTTACAGGTTCAACATGGCAGAACTTGAGCTACCACAGAGACCTCGGTAGGGGTGGCAGAATTGGTGCGGGTGCGACCATGGTGATGGCGAGCTCGGATTCTGGAGGAGGAAAACAAGACCAAGCATGGTCGACACAGTGATAGATCTCACCGGGAACCGATTCTCGTCCCCGAGCTGTGCCATGGGTGCGGCCATGGTGAGGGCGAGCTCCAACTCGGGATGGGGAGGAGAGCGGGGCCGAGTAGTTTCGTCATGTCCTAGCTCCACGCCATGGCCACGACCATAGACTGCCGCTCTGGGGAAGAAGAAGACGCGTAATGGATGCATGCGCCAATGCTGCAAGCCTAATTGACGCCTAAGCGATGGGAGCGACATAACGGCGAGAACTGACAGGGGGCCCCAAATTGACGGCTGTAAGCCTGATATTTTGTATTGAAACGTAAAGTTGAATTCATGCCGAAAAAGACCCCTAAGTATTTGGCACGCCAACTGTAGTCATTGAGACTGATTGCAGGCAACTTGGGTACCGTGTTGCCTAGGCTCCCCAACTTTCGAGCCGCAAAATGATATTCTCATCCCTGACGGATGTATCAAATTTTGTGGTGAAAGTGTACCACCTCTGCAGAGTGTCAAACTATTCGAATAGCCGCGTCCGTGGTCATGGACAGTTGGAGTGGCCATACTGTTCCGTCGTCAGATGTTTTCAAAATGACTTGTGAAGTGAACTATGATTTTGACTTGACCACAACAGGGTTGTGAATATGAAAACTAGGTTCCCACTTAAGTGATTTAGAACATTTACTTAGTTTTCTTTACTTCTAAACTCAGTTTAGATAAATTTTCCTTTTTGCAAATAAACCTAGAGCTTAAGTTTCCTATTAGAACTACCTTACTTGTTACTAATAGTTTGCGAGTACTTAAAGAGTACTCATGGGTTTGTCCCTGGCTAGTCCCGTGGCCAGACTATGAGGAGGACTATCAGGATGATGGACAGCAGGACGTCTACGACAACTAGGATCATCTCCCATCACCAGCATTGCCTGTGACTCTGAAGATGGAGCCCCTACTACGTTCTTTTCCGCTGCTTGATTTGTATTAAGACTGGATCATGAGATCCCTTATTTGTGTAAGACCTTATTATGGTTTGTAACAGATGATGTACTATGATATCCAATCTGTTATGTCTCGCAATAATGGTAATCCTGGTATTGCGAGGTATGTCATAACAAGCATCTAGGATTAAAAATCCGGGTGTTGACATTACTGCTACAGGTACTGCAATAACCCTGTTGTTGGTGCAGGAATCTAGTCATCAAATTGGCGCTATTGCGAGGGAGCTAAGCGTCCGGTTATTACCTTCCTACTCGCACGTAGTTTATTTCCGTTTGTTGCTATTTATTTTACTGCTTTTTATTATTTGAAAAGAACAAAAAAATTAGTTTACCATTTGTTAGTAGTCTTGTTATTTATTTTAGTTACAGGAAATTCCAAAACACAGGAACTATGGAAAGTAAAAGTCTTGCGGAGTATGGTGCTCCGAGTGTTGATCATTTACATGCTCTTATTGCTCAGCCCTCTGTTGATGTGGATGGATATGAGATTAATCCTATGTGGATAAATATGATCATGGAAATAGCTTTTATAGGAGATCCGGATAATGATCCATATGAGCTTATTGACAAATTTACATCATTGTGTTCTACGGTGAAGGAAAATGGATGGACAAATGATAAGATGAAGTTATATCTGTTCCGGTTCTCACTGAAAGGAAAAACTAAAGATTGGCTAAAATCGCATCCCATGGGACACTTCTATTCATGGAAAGGTATCTCGAAGCTTTTCTCGGTAAGTATTTCTCACAAAAGCAAAATTATGAGTGTAGTCTTCATATCCTGAATTTCAAGCAAAGCAACAATGAGGATTTAATACAAGCTTAGAGTAGGTTCTCAAAATTGATGCATGATTGTCCACATCATAATTTACCTGATTGGTTATTGGTGAATCACTTTTATGGAGGCTTAAATCACTCTTCTAAGGATAAGCTAGATATGGTGTGTGATGGTGCATTCCTTAGAAAATCTTTGAAAGAAGCTTGGCAACTCTTAAGAGATATTCATAATAATTTTCATCAATGGCAATGTGTAATTGTACATGAAGAAAAACCTCTCCCTACTGATCTAGATAACTTGGTCAATGAGTTTCTTAAAGATGAAAATAGAAGAGGAAAAATTCCTTCTGATGATACCTTAGTTAGAGATGTTCTCTATAAAGCAATGCCTTTAATAGCTCATAATAATATTAGAACTGCTGCTACTAACGATCGAGAATAGTCCTCAACTGTTACTCCCATATCTTCTAGTTGTTGCATCATTGAAGCAGGAAAGAAGGGTAAATCCAGGAAGCCTAAAACTAGGAAAGATAATAATAAGAAGCCTCGTGTTGAATATCCCACACATCTGACATCTGCAGATGAAGTGAAACGGCTTCATGAAGAGTATTGAGGATGCAACAAGAAGAAATAAGAAAAATAAATCAAGGAATGGAATAAATTGAAATCCACTCTCAAACATAATCCCCCACCTCTTCCCGATCCTTATTATTCTTCTGACTTCTGTGATGATGGGGACGTAAATTATTCTAGAATCCCTGATAATTGCCCTGAAGAAGTTTTTGATGATTCTAGTAGTATATGTTTAAATACTCTTTTCGGGGAAATAAATTATGATGAGCCAAAGAAGAAACCCTGTGTGCCTCCCATGTCTATTTGCTATGACTTTTGTTTTACTAATGAGGTGCAAGAAAGTCTGGTGGGAAAGACCAAGCTATTGGATCCAAAAGGACATTATGAGCTGCACCCTCAAAATAGTAATCAAGGTAAAGATTCAAAGTTTGATAATAAAACTTTAAAACCCTCTATGTAGGAAGGAAATAATACATATTTACCGTGTTTGGTGCATCCATCCTCACGTGGCAACAAGAACACCTACAAGATACCGATGCATCGCAAGCGGGTACGTCTTAGAGAAAACAATGATATAAATCCTGTAGACACTCGTTGGAGGTAAGCAAAACTACTCCTATAGCTGCCTCCATTGCTGAATAAATGTGGTATACAAAAGCCTAGCTGCTTGGTTACAAGAAAGCGCTTCCCAGGAGGCAACCCGGAAGTCATTAGGCGTATTTCTTAGTTTTGTGTCTTGAGTCTAGTTGCATTCATGTTGCATTGGCACTTTTATTCTTCGCATGTCTTGCTATTAGAGTAATCTTGTTGAAGTTTTAAAAAGATAGAATTTATTGTTACTATGTGTTGCATAACTCAGTTGTACTTAAATCCCAGTTTATATATGCTGTTGTTGGTCGAAAATGAAAGTTGTTATTTTTTTGTCAAAAAACAAGGTATTTCACTAAGTTACAGGATAAGAAATAATTTTCGAAGAAATAGATTTTTTTTATGTATACAGAGAGTTTAACGACCAACTATATGGCGGGAATAAAAATTCTGGCCATATATTTCCGGTCATATAGGTATCTTTTCCATCGATAATTTTTCTTTCATATGTACTGAGAGTTTAACGACCAAATATACGGCGGGAATAAAAATTCCGGCCATATAGCTCCGGTCGTATAGATATCGGTGCTTCCATACAAATTCTTTTCTAATGTACTGACAGTTTAATGACCAACTATACGACGGGAATAAATATTTCGGCCGTATAGTTCCGGTTGTATATATATCGATGCCTTTGTATATTTTCTTTTCCTAGGGAGAGACAGTTTGACAACCAACTATATGTTGGGACCCTTTTGGTCCGGCCGTATAGTCGCGCCCGTATAGTTGAGAAAACCCCTCAAACGCCAACTAGAAGGTAACCATTGCTCAAAGAAATTTCTTTCTTCTTCTAAAAACCTCGAAACACCACCCGAGAGCTTCTCCCATGATCTAGAGAAGCCAAGCATATGTAAGAAATAAATTTCTACCTCAGAACTTCCTAGATTGTAATTCTCTATAGAATTTCATGTTTTTTACTTTCCTTTTCTCGGTAGGGTAAACAAACTGTGTCCGTATACCAAACCGATGCATTTTATTTTGTGTGTTGTTTTCACAGGGACTTGAACCTTGTGTGATGACCTGTACGGTAGTGCCAACCATGCAAACACTCACATGAGCCACTTGGTTGCTTCAATTCAACGCTTCAACAATCAGTTTCTGTTTTTAAGCAGGTCCTCAAGGAAGGCACACCGAGCCATATCAAGAAATACATATTGAAGCAATGGTTCTTTGTCCATCAAAAGAGAGGTTACTTGTACCTCAACGGTAAAGCGTGTCACCCTTGTTTTCAACTAAGCTTGGGGAGGTAACCACTTATCACACTCTCTTTTGGAGACTGTATTTTCTCTTTTCTTTTGGTGATATACTCAAGTTTGGTTCTTGCAAAGTTCTAAGCTTGGGGAGGTTACTTCTACATATGTAGACTCTTGTGCAATGTTCGTACTCGATGAAGGTTTAATGTAATCATGTATACCACTATTTTTGAATGCTTGTTTAAGTGAGTCTAGTTATGTATTCATATGGGGATACACTTGCTCGTGATAGGCACCATAGGAGTTGACTTAGAGCTTGTATGCAACTTGCCAAATTGTTTATCAAGCTTGTGACACTATTTGTGATCCTCTAGAAAATATTTCCACGATCTCTACACTTGGAAAGAATGAATAGTTGATCAAGATCTTTTGAAATTTGTTGGTTGTCACTAAATAGCTCTGTCTTAAATAAATAGGTTATGCTCGACCCCACAATGTCAAAACAATAGATTTGATAGTTTGCTTATGGAAGGAGTTGTCAATTGGAAATGATATTTTGAAGTTTTGAGTTCTATGCTAAATAAGGTGTGGTTTAATTGTCTTAAGAGTTCAGCCTTAAAGATAGTCAACACCATAGATGTGATAATCGACTTGATAGTACTCTTTGAAAGGATTTCTTTGAAGAAACTAATATTTAGCGGTAATTGAGATGCATGCCAAACCTTGAAATCTTGATTAAAGTATGATATTGCTTTATGCGTGTCTACACCACTGTCACACAACATGGGATGCTAACAACTCCGCTGGCATTTGAACAGTCCAAAAAGAGGAAACTCTTGGAGTTTGGCTATGAGTTTCCAAACATATGTAGCAGAAATGCTATATTTGGGTATGCATTGGTATTCTCATAGGCCTGCGTTCAAAGCAAAATAGGGAATACTCCTCTGACCGTTACGAGAAATCATCATACTGAAAAGGGAAACCTTGGTAATGGTCACGAGTATCCATTCTTAGCCTGCACAGTCTAGTTAAACACACTAAGCTTTGGCATGATCTCGTTACTGATGAACTGAAGTTTTAGAAAGACAAAGAATAGAAAATGAGTGTTTGATAGCCATGATTCATTGATGTGGATGACCAAAAGAGACACTCTAATACTATGCTTCTTTTGACATGTTCTCGCATTTCCTTTTGGCATAAATCTCGTTACTAAGAGATGAACTTTCTGAAAGCTCAATAACTGATGTTTGCACTTGAGAGCCTTAACTAGATGCAATGATTGTGTAGAATTGATTCCTATTTATGCTTGACATCTATTTGTGACTAAGTTTTGCCTCATAAAAAATAATGATATGAAAAGTTATACAAAATGTCCAATAAGAGGATCACAATTTTGTCTACAAGTAGATTCACTATTGACATGGAGCATATAAGGTTTGATGAATCTTTAGTGGTCTTTATAACTGAGCTTGTGTTGCCTTGTATGAATACATGTTTTCTCTCTTCAAGCTTGTAGAAGAAATAAGGATGCAAGGCATTGATTTCCAATGATAAGCTATTTCACAACCATTAATTTATTACCGACCCTTCCTACTCAAGGATGAGCAAGGTCTATCTTGGGGAAGTTGATGGCTGTGAAATACTACCTCTTTTAGCCATATAAAGTGAGCCATTTATCTCTCATATCATGTTTATTCTAGCTATAGCTATGCCTTATATGCATGATTTCTAGTTCTCATTTACTTTCATATGAGCTTTGCACATTTAGTATTTTAGGTAGAATTTTATCACTTTCCTTGTCTATGACATGTGTGTAGGTGTTGATTATGATTATGGATAAAACAAAGGCAAAAGGAACAAAGAGAGCATAGTATGGAGGAGCTGTAGGGACCAGACTTAGCCATTTGAGATGTTGGAAATGTGTTTTTTTAAAACTTCTCAAAATAACTATCCAAGACAACATAGTTGTATCCCTCGCCGATACGAACTCAATGAGACTAAGAACACCCAAAACGGAGTTCGTATGAAGAAATGGCGGCCAAAATACGACGAGCAACTATACGGCCAGAGCTATTTTTCTAATCGTATAGCTCCGCCCATATAGTTGGCAAAAAGGTCGCAAACGATGGGATTTCTCCTCAGAAAAGCTCCAGAACCTTTCCTAAGTCATATGACGTTATTGCGGGAACCCTAGGGCACCCCCAATGCCTATATAAAGGAGGGAGGACGCAAGAGAGAGCCACCAAGGCATAGCCCTTCAGGGGCGGAGCTCTGCCGCCGCCGCCACCCATCCGATCTCCATTGCGGTGGATCTCTGCCTCAACCACACCTCCGAGATCTAGATCTCCCTCAACACCATCACCATCAAGGCATCCAAGCAAGAAGAAGGGGAGGAGAAGGAAGACATCACCACCACCACGCGTCGATCTCCATCTCCATCATCATCTCCATCTCCCTCTCTCTCTTGTGTTTAGTAATTATAAGATTGAACACTGTTGTGATATCATTATATATTTATATATGTTTTGCTGTTCATCCATGTGTGAGTGATTGATTCAATTCTAGGTTGAGGTATGATCTAGTGCGCTAAGTTATAATTTATTGTGATCTAAGATGAGTTTATGTGATCCTTTGGTCCGGAAGTGCCTTTTGCCCTGCGGTGACGTGCGAGAATCATGCATAGTGCACACAATGTGATAGCCCGGTAATCAAATGGGGAACGTTTATTTGTCTGAGGAATATCTTATAGATCACACATATATTTGCCCATCTAGTACTAGTGAGAACAAAGCCTAGAAGCCCTCTCTCATTCCTTTCAGTCCTACAACTACAATCTCTTTAATTTAGTTCATATTCCTGTTTACTTTCTGTCTTAGTTTATTTTGTTGTTGTTAAAAGTTCTTTGTTGTTAGATATTTTAAACCTCTCTCAATTATCGCTATTCTAGTAACTTATATAATAGGCTATTTCCAAACCACGGTTTGGGTGCGAAATGTGGCCGCATTGACAACATGGCTGCGGGGTCATGTTGTTTCCGTTCGTAGATCTCCCATCGGGATAAACTCTTAAATATTTGCTGCTACAAGTATTGCAATAACCCTGTTGTTGGTGTAAGAATCCAGTCATCAGTGAGCAGCAAACCTCAGTTTCTCTTTGTTTGTGCATCCAATTGTTACTAAATCCTTATTCACAGAGCAAAGCTAATCAAGTGCTATCATAGGCTCATGTGCGCTTGAGAATTTTTCAGACCTCAGTTTCAGGAACCTAGTGAGTGCATCCACTTGTGGTGGGTTGTTGTTGCCATTGTCATTATTCCCATTGTTGTTGTTGTTTGCTATGAACTGAGCCACCACTTGCACTAGCTGTGCCTATGCTGCTATCAACTGCTCCATCTTAGTGGGTTGACGACATGGCGACATCTGTTTGGGCTAGCATAGATAAGTATAGATAGAATAGGACTACGAGAAGTATTTACCTACCCATACACAACATAGTCAAACAACTACAAGCACAAACAAGCAAACAATCCTAATAAAAAATATTGATATATCACCAGTTTTGATATGATCAATAGAGAAGCGGTATCGATATTCTAACGAAGAACTAGACAGTGGGCATAAATCTAACTACTCTTGAATCTTGTGCTTCCTTGAGCATAGTGCTCAATTGTTATTGGTGGTATCTCCTTCACATCAAGTTATCTATCCAACCATCCTTGAAAATAATTATGTCATCTTGATCACATAGCTCCAAGGCTCATTCTCCTTTCCCAATTATTAGCTTCTCAATCTCATTATTCAGCTCATCATTCTTGTTCTCCAGTTCATCACTCTTGTCTCTCATCAGTTGAATGATTTGGTCTCACATCTATGTTCTAAAAGAGGAGAGTAGAAAATTTTAAGTGATAAGAAGATACTAGAGTGAAGTATATGATGATAAGAGGATAGACTAAAATAGGGTTTATAATTCCTATGGATTTCCTATTCCATTCCTAGGTCACGATCCTACAGTCAACACACTGGTCTGCTACCATCGTGTAACACCCTCTCCTGATAAGGCTGAGTTCCTTTGTATAGTGCTAATCATTGGATTGGTTCACTAGCAAATACAGTACAAAATGATACCAACTATTAATGTGCATCATAAATATAATGAATATGATCCAGAATTTACATTACATATTCAAGTACATAGCGCAAAGCAAATACAAGGTAGATCTCCATACTTCAAATGTGCCACAGGCGACCAATTGTTGAGTGTAGTCTCGTGACCTATGAACGATCACTTAGAAATAGAATAACCTGCAACATGGAAGTTTGCAGCCATGAATGGTCAATACTTTGAATGTATTGGAAAGTATCGCTAGTATGCGGATATAGAATGGAACCTATCAATTACATGTATACTTGGGTAAGTGGAGTTCAGGCTTATTTGCATAAACGCAAAATAATTTTTCCCTACATTTGAAATACATTTCTTTCTTTAAAACAATTCTTCTAAGGACATACCAGCATAAACCCATGAAAAAACAAGACAGTTTAGCTTCATATGCTCCTAAAGCCATGTTCACCCATCAAGTTTTAATAATTGAGAAATTGGGATGAGTGAGATCTTCCAAACAGTTCCAGGTCCAGTTGCTCATAGATGTCCATAACCGTTGACATAGCTAAGTACTTAGATTTACACTCTCGAGTGGTTCGTACACTTTACCCGCACGACCCAGTCAACCCCTTTTACCAATACACTCATTTTGTGCCACGGTCGGGAGAAAACTAAGATGAAACCTTTCAAAAGTAGAACCCTGAGCCCTCAGAACGGACCCATACCAACCTACATCCCCTATATCTGCTAGTCACATCATATTAGGTTCCCACAACTTACTTAGTTAAGACAGAGCCCATATGACATGCAATTGTACTAGAAGCTACTACACAAAAACCTATCCAGTCACTAAAACCTAGGTGTGCTTTCCGCAATAAAACCATCCAACATCATCAATCCATCACGCCCAAGGAGTTCATTACTTTCCAATTGTTTTCATTATAAAAAAACATATATTTCCATCACATAATGAATCATGATTCCCCTTTTGCGTATCTAGTAATCATGGCTAAGCAACTAAAATGCGGTGTCTTAACGGAAACCAAGTCACGGAAATACGGCAATCATGCATGGGTGTCATAGCATAGCATATAAGCAAAACACGCTACACATGCAATCTCTACTAAACATACTACATGCATAGGAAAATAGTAAGATATTTATGATAGCTCTACTTGCCTTTATTATAGATGTAGCAGTACAAGAAATGTGTTGATACATGACCCCAAATATTGGTCATAGAAAGGTCATAGTTGTCCATCTATGACCTTTCTATGACCAAAAACAGTAGGTCACATAGCGAGCTTCACTAATAGAGTCCATGACCAAATTTTTTGGTCACGGGCTATCTACCCTATCCACGTAAGATCCTACGTGACTGATCCTACATGTCAAATCTGTGACCAAACCAAATGGTCCTAAATCAAAATCACCCTCGTCCAGTATAACCGTCAACATGGGCCAAGCCCAACAATTCAATGTTTTCTTTTCTAGATCTTAGCCTTTTAAATGTGCTTTTCTTTTTTATCCTAGGCCTTTTTACGATGATTTCGTTTGAGGCTTTGGAGTCTTCATAGCCCATTTTACTTCTGGGTTTCATCGATTATTTAATCAATTTTGTTCTACCATTTTTCTGAAGTATAGTGTTTCGGCCCAACACTGTCTGGGCCTAGGCCTTTTTAAGATAGAGTTATGTCCAGAACTTATGCAAGAGTAATAAACAACCAAAATCATCCCAACAATACTTCAAATATAATAATATAGTTTACACAACATTCAAACAGTCTAAAATCCACCATTTGAACTCAACCATCACATTACTCGATGTATCCATTTCAGAACCAGTACATCACGAAGGTGAAAGAATAATCCTATCACACAACATGATAGCTACATCATCACATGTACATCTGATCAAAAGGAGAAAGCAACCATCCATCAAAAGGAGCACCCAAACTGAATACTCCTGCAAATTCAAACAACACAATGTTAAAATGCTTCGACTTTCACTGTTCCAAGGTAAAATACTAGAAACAAAACAAGGGCGTTGGTTGGACAAGCATTAGTGTTATTTGGTTGGACAAGCATCAGTCATTTTGTTATTGACTAGAGATCAAAAAGAAGATGAAGCCATTCAGTAGCATGTTAAGACAAAAGGAGATCCATATGCAATAAGCGGAGAACAGAATACACAACAGTTCCCAAAGTGAGAAATAAGCAGAGAATAGAATTCAGATGTTAAACATTAAGAGTGTGTATATAAATAGGAATTGTAACTTTCATTCTAGAAAAGGATTGTTGATATCAAATAAGAAAAAAGGGACATGTATGTATCTTTATGCAAGAACAAGTCGGATACATGTGGTGCATAGGAAGGTAATCATCAGAAAACACATATGTTGCATTTAGAAATTTAGTAACAACAAAGCAAGTGATATTGAGAAAGGTAAGTTCATTCCTTGGTGGCACTTTGATAACATTACGGTTGAAAGAGTACTGTTGTAGAACTTGTTATAGGTCTTGCTGTTTAGCTACCAAAATATAGCTGGAGGCGACCTGGATGTACACACACTCAGGTAAATATATCTGAACCAGGGCATCAAACAATCTACTGCACATAATCTGGTATAGCACTTGCATTCGTAAATATATCTGAACCATAAATATATCTGAACCAGGACAGCAAACTATGTACTACACATAATCTCGTATAGCACATGCATTCTACTAACTGATCACCTTGCTGATCACCTTACCTAACTGATCATATCGTCATACATGTGGCAAGCAAGATGAAATAGTGTAGCTTTGAACTCTTCCCCAAGAAAACATCAAGAAACACATATTCAATATGAATTTAATGATCTACTCCATGAGAAATATTGACTAATGTCTAAATGAATTACATACCATAGAAACAATCATGGTTTCAAACAAAAGATATATAATATATGTGAGACGTGAATTATGTGTTCATGGTAAGGCACATGATGACATCAAGCTTATATTATCTAAGGAAATGCAAAAATTGCGTAAATAAATTTGTTAAATGAGTGTAAACATCCGAGCAGATCAAAGTAGTACATATTGGAAATCTAGATAAATATGTGACATCTATTTACGGACATAGGGAGTAACATAATCTCCATGCTTTCTCCTTTTCTTCTCGTCCCAGGGCTGCAACAAAGGAAAACCCAAAAAAATAAAGCATGCTAGTGCATCAGGTTTTAGGTGAAAGAACACTTAGGTAGAGAAAACAGTTGATAGTAAAAACATTAAAATGTAACTTGATAAAAGTAACATCTAGTTGTTTGCATCGTGGTGTAGTAGTAGTAGTAACATATACTGCAGGAATAAGACTGTTGACATCTACATTTTTGAAGAAGCAGTAACTATAGAAGGTAACATCCAGGTTGTAATGTTATGGATTCAAGTGCCTAGGATGCAAATTTCAGAGACAAGCCATATGATCAGAACATGTAGTTTCAAAGATAGAAATAGAAACTATATGGATGTAATTTCCTGTGATTTATCATGCTTAAATAACTTTTATTTGACATGTAGTCACATGCCACTTAATAAAAGAGTGTGGCTACACCAAGGTCGACCTGAATCTAGCGATCAGCGAGGTCACTAGATTGTATTTCCAAAACAGGAAACTAGTGGTCTACCGAATATTTGAAAAAAAGGCTAATAGCTGTGGCGCGGGAACCACACACGGCAGCCCTGCGTTCGCCCCCAAAAACAAACCACATCAAAAGAAGCAGCTTTTTACTGATCTGATCCCCACCCCTTCTTCCCCAGGAAAGTGAGGGCTCTACTTACATCCAGATCCCAGCAGCCATGGAACACATAAGAAGATTGACTGAAAAAACACGATCCATTAGACAGAAAATTACAGTGCAAAAAGGAGAACAAGGTGTTCTTTCCGATCCCCCTTCGTTCAACACAGGGAAAAAAGAAGCCCCCCCCCCCAAAAGTAACATCGTCTAACCACATCTCTTCAAATTCAAAGATGTAAATAAAGACATACCTGCGATGAAAATCCATGATGTTCTTACCTAGTTACACCTAGAATACCCCATGAAAAACTAAGGGATTCATGTTGCATCACATTCATGCCCACAAAAATGAAATCTGGTTCTGAGGTTTGCATAAGATGCACACGAACGGAAAAATAGTAGTGAAAAGAAGACAACTCAAATGCACATGAACGTGAAAAAGAAATGCTATACTACACCATATGGCATGCATAAATGCTATAATTAAAATCCACAGGAAAGACAGGGTATGTTTCATAAAGTAATCTGAATCATGTAGTATGATATAATTGTCCTTATGGGAATGTAATAGATTAAAACATACTGCTAGAAAAGATAAATTTGTTTCCATTACATCTTCAGTAAACAAAACATGAAGTGTTCATCTTACTATCTCTGTCATTACATCTCTATTGTGATGAAAAATTATACTGGAAATCTCTCTATGCGCTACGTGTACGCCGCGAGAACCTCTCTATGCGTTGGGCCCTGGGAAGCGGGCAACATCACGCGGCACGGGATGTCTGATGGAGATTGGGTGGCTAGGATTTATGACCTTGCTAATGGCCATAATGAGGTAAGCTGCCGAATAGATTTTCCATTGGACAAAAACACAAACACATGGTATGCAAAAAGGACACAACCTCCACAAGACCAGAATAGACAGCGAAGCATGTGAAGGCAACCAAAATTATCTAAATTAACTTGATTTTGTTGTAACCAGAATGCGTAGGTATTCTTTAAATTTGGTCACGCAGGTCATAAGTAGACCATATACTAAAGATAGAGCACAAGCACCAAAATCATATCTACACCGAACACTTAGGGGATGCTATTGGCTACCATTTATCTTTGTGTTGGTAAGAACTAGATTGGATCAAAGAAATTCCAAACAAAACAAACCAAAACAAAGACCTGCAGCTGTCTGGTAAGAACGAGAAGCCAAGGGGAGCGGTCAGCGGTGGAGGTGCACGCGGGCACGACACTTGGCTGGCGGCTCGGCTCGGTTTGCTGTGTCCGGAGGAGGCGCGTGGAGGTGGGGTGCTAGGCATGTGGATCCAAACTGCAGAGATCGAGGCGGCCTTCTCCCGATCGTCTCCCGAGCCATGCTCCCGATCGAGGTGCTTGTCCGGTAGGTGGCCTGCTCCCGATCGATTCCTGAGCCATGCGAGATAGGAGGTGAAGTGTTAGGGGGTAAGTGGAGCATGCGCACGCGATCTGGTTGGAGGTAGGGTCTGGGATTACCGTCGGAGAAAAAGAATAGAGGGGGGCGGCCGCGAGGCTGGGGGAGATGCCGTGGAGGATTGTGGATCTGTGGGAGGAGGAAGTGGGCGAGGTGGCGGTAGACGAGAGAGAGGAAATTTCTTTGGTTAGGCTTCGCGAGATGCGGCCGGGGACTTGGACAAAATTTCGCTCTCCTCGCACGCCCGTTGTTCTAAATTTGGGTTTCCCGGTGTCCTGTATTCGGTGGTAGTGAAATTTCAGATGTTGGATGGTGGCCATGTAGACGGCTCAGATCTGTTTACGTGGGGAAATCTATGGATAGTCTTATTTTTCTTCTGATTGGCTGATTATACTTTAATCATCATAAAATCTATTAGTTCTACGTGCACACTAACAGGAAATTGGCTTGTGTGCGTGCCATATATGTGGACACGTCAGCAAAAGTTGACATGTGGACATACACATACCCAAAATTGCTGAGGTGGTCGTCTAGGCACTATAAGACACTAGGGATTAGAAGTCATGACTAATTAAATTGGTACTAAGTGACTAAAATTAAGGTCATATACTACTGTTATTTATATTATGACCAATCCGTGTAGGGAAACTATAACTTTTTTTAATAAAAAGGGTCATAGTTTTTTAGAGTTTAGCCCCTCTCAAATCCTAGGATGTTATAGACTAACCCCCTTATAATGAATCTCATCCTCGAGATTCAGAATGGCTAGCAAAATAGGCTTAGGATATCCTCTTGTCCCATGTAGGTCTTCTTCACCACGGGTAATATTTCCGAGCTAACCCCCTTAAGAGAATTTAAGTTGGCCTCTCCTGAAAGGAATATGCCCGAGAGGCAATAATGAAGTGGTTATTATGCTATTCCAGGTATATAACATATGTTTATTTTTCATGCTATAATTATGTTAATAGGAAACATTAATACATGTGTGATTTATAACCAGAAAAGGTTCCTAGTAAAGTCTCTCTTAATAGTAGCTTGTTGATTAAGTAATGATCACAGGTTTCCTGATCATGAACATTGGATGTTGTTAATAACAGGGTGATATCATTGGAGAATGATATGATGAAGATGCACCCAAAGTAGATGTAACAATAGGATCATGTCCTCAATGTTTATATTATGATCACATTCATAGTAACTCAATGTCCTTAGACCATGAGAGCACGTCAATCACTTTCACCGGAAAGGTACTTCGATTCCATCAGATGTCACAACATAATAGGGTGATTATAAAGGTGTCGTCGGGTACATGGAAACTGTTAGTTTAGGCTCATGGATCAAAAGTAGGATCTGTCCATCTAGATGACGGAGAGATATACTCAGGGCCCTCTTGGTGATATCACATTGACATGGCTTGCAAGCAACTGATTTTATCACTAGAATATTATATCATAGGAACAAGAAAAATAGTACTTGTCGGGAATGAGATTAAACAAGGTATGGATGATTCCGAGTGATCGAATATCGGACAAGTAAAATATCGCGAGACAAAAGGAATTTGATTATAGCGAAAAAGGTTCAAACGATCATTGGATTTTCGTGCAAATAGTGGGAGTCATTATGGATCTCTAGATCCCGCTAATGATTATTTATCGGAGAAAGTATCGATCATGTCTACATTTTCATGGTGGTGGCACGGCAGATGCCATGTATAGGCTAAACATGGGGCCAATGTGGACAAGATGAATCCAGGGAGGGATAGTGTAGTGATTCCACACACAGATGTTTGTATTTCTCTCTTGTTGATGGTGGATTACAAGGGCTCCTAGAGATGTTCGGGAGAAGGAGATTAGTTCTCTTACTGCCCACTACTATGCTATAGGATTCTTCCTTAGATAAAATGATAGATCCCCTTCTATGGAGGCCATGGTGCTCCTTATATAGGGGAGCCCAGGTTACAAATCTAGGGCACACGTGGAGGCATATTTTCCGAATATGCCCTTTGGATAAAGTAAGTGCCTCTTTTTACACTTTAAACGGCTAGTCCGGACTCAGGGCATAAGCCTCCCTGAGCCCCTCTATGGCGTTGCATCACCCGACACTGGTGGTGTCAGCCGACACTAGCTGCGTCACCCTTTGTCGGCCACGCCCCGCTGGTCCTTCCCTCTTCCTGCTTCGCTCATGCAAAAGTGGATAAAGGCCACCTTTTGACCAGCGAGGCTCCTTCCTTCTCTTGGAAGCCAAGTGGTAACCCGGATAGCGCCTGGCAAACTCGGCCATGTGGGTACCTACAAACAAGCCACAAAGGCCTTGTCGACATATGATATATATCGGCCAGGTTAAGGCCAGATGAACATCCTCGGGGACGGATCACTCTGTAAGTCGGCCTGCCTTGAGGTTACTCGGCTAGCTCCCACTTTGACCTTGCCATACCTCGGCTAACTCGGCCTTTACACCCCGGCGTGACCCTACCCAAGGGTATCCCCCCAACATTAGTCCCTGAAGTTTTTGCGGTCTTGGCAACGTCAGCTAAGAGGGCCACAACAGGTTTAACCTGCCAAAATCTGCACTTTCCTCACCGAGTTATCCTGTAACTCGGCTCCTTTGGCCTGACATTCCCTTGTCACATTCCGAGTTACTTCTTGCTGGCCGGGTTATTATCTATATATCTGAATCATCTTTCCTTCTCTCATACGCTCCCCCACGTCTAACATGGAGGGTAATCATTGCTTTGCCTCATTTTAAGGGCTCGCGCCAGTTACTGCACCAGTTACTGTATTCATTGTCAGGAATAACTAATGCAAACGTCATGTCTTGGCAACCTCCTCGTTAACTATATCACCATATCGCGTCGTGGGATCCGCTGCTCCATGTGACCTACGATGTGGCGTGCACCTGATTGGTTGGCTTGGTGAATACACGACCACTTCGCGTGGCTCCACCGCAATGTTGGATCCCACTACGACTCACAAGGGTGCAGTCAAATAGGGGAATGGGGTGGACCTTGGAGATTTTCCCCACTTCACACGTGCCCCTACCCATCTTCTTCCTCCCTTTCCTCGACAACTCCGCCGCCGCCATCGCTTCTGCTCCGCATAACGCTGATGCTGCTGTGCTTTGATGTTCTTCTGCACCTGCACCTTGTTGTCGCTCCTGCACAACCTTGCCGCTACGGGGCCTTGCCAGTCCAGGCCGCTGCCCCCACCGCAGATAGCTTTAGTGAAGACAGCGATTTGGAGATGACTAGGGAAGAAATCACCATTGTCGAGGAGGAGGAGGAGAGCGAGGCGCATGAACGTGTTGCCTAGGTCGGCTCCTGGGTTTGTGAGGATGATATCACCTGGCTATACCAAACATGGCATCCCCGTCGGAGTCACCTACCGCCTCGCTGCCGAGGAGATCGCTCCCTCCCCAAATGCGGGTAAGTTTGTGGTCTTCTTATGTCACTTCTAGCATGGCTTCGTCCGCACCATCTTTCATCAATATCTATGAGATTCAGCCGCACCATCTTTCGGAAAATGCCATTACTTCCCTTTCCTCCTTTGCTTTTGGCATAGAAGGATATGTCGGCATCTAGCCCACCAAGGAACTCTAGATCAAGTTCTTTAGTATTTGGAACAATGTCATTCCTGACCCTTATCTTGCCCAGCCGATAAGATTTTGACCCAGTGCGGTGGAGCTTCCATCTCTCCCCGCAAAAACTCTACCTTTCCCCGGGTCACGGGCCTCGAGTCTTGCAAGGGTTGGTCCTGGACTTTCTTTTATGTAAGGAATAATTCGGATGAAAATCTGATCCGGCTACTTCCCTTCAAACTGGGTCCTCCAGATGCGACCTTGTGGGACCGGATCCCAAGGCGGGCAACCACCTTGGCAAATCAGGTAGACAGGCGGATCAAGGAGCTCGTAGAGTTGGGGCTGCACAGCGAGGATGTTATGATCACCTTCATTTGCAGCCGGATCTCCCCTCTCCATAAGCGCACACACCAGCTTTGCCACAAGAGTGGTCCTCTTGACCCCAACCGCACCTCCTCCTTCGAGCTTGACAACATCGACATATTTCACAGAGTCAAGGCTATCTCTAAGATAGAAAAGGAGTTCACCGAGGCATGGAAGTGGGTGCTTGAGCACTACATACGGGATAACTTGCCTCCTCTGGTATGTTCTTCACCTGACCCTCTTTTCGAGTCTCGTGGTATGTCGGAACGTATCATTATTTGATCCTTTTAGTACTTTTGCTCTTAGTTCTTTCTTCAACAGATTCTGGAATATGACAAGGAGCCATCCCTCAAATGGGCGGAGGACCGCTCAGCCCCGGACACAGTTGAGCCGAACATGGAGACGTTCTTGCCGACTCCGGATGGCTCCAATCGATCCTCTGGTAAGGCCTCTTCTTTGAGGGATTGGCCAGATGATGACGACTCCGATGTCGAGATTATGGAGGTACTTGACCTGATGCCCATTTCTTATGCATTTCCGGTTGACTCGGCTTCAGCTAACCCGGCCAGATAGGTCCACGAGGATCCTCCTCTTGATGTGGATGAGCCAGCTCCTGCCCCTTCCCAGAAACGCTCGGCAGCCTTGGCTGCAGCTTCTAAGGCGCCTCCGCCCAAGAAGAGGCAAAATAAATCCAGCATCAAGGGTGCCAACAAGCTGGTACACAAGACCACTGTCTGGAGAGCGCCCAAGCCCTAGGAACCTCCAAGCTCAGCCGAGTAAGTCCTTTTTCCTTCCTCATTCATTTCTCGGTCATGCTTCATTGTCTTTGCATATTACTTGTCTCTCTTTCTCCTTTTAACTTGTTATTCGTTGTCTGATTCGGCAAGGATCCTAGGGTGATCCCCCAGAGTGGTCCCAGCATCGCCTCTCCTATCCGGAGTGCTCCATCTCCCCCCGGCGACGACGACGATGTTCGCCCGCTGAGCCCTATCCAAGAGACCTCAGCGGTCGCGCCAGATCTAAGACCACCTCGTCATGAGGAGGGTAATGTCGGTGCAGGGGATGTGGGGATGCCGTCAATACGGCTATGCGGGACCTCCCCAGTACTTCTTCGGCTCAACCGCAACCCACTGTTATTGAGGTGCCAGTTTCATCGGCACCGAGCTAGGCTTCTTCTTCTTCAATATCGACATCAGCAGTAGTATCAACTCTAGCAGCAGTATCAGCTCCAGCACTAGTACCAGAAGCAACGCCGACATCGGCATCTTCGCCAGTACCAGCAACAATACCAACACCAACACCAGGGCCAGCACCAGCACCGATGCCCAAAAAGCCTCAGGTAGCTGCACCCGGATCAACTCTTTCCATTAAGGATATTTTCTAGCCAGCATCCCAGGCCCAATTCGGAGCACACATTTTAGCTGCTCTGTAGGGGCCCAAGTACGGCAACAAGAGCAAGAAGGCTGCCGCCTCCAAAGGAACCAATATTGAGTCTAGACAGCGCACGCTCATGTCCATGACTAAGAAGGAAGGTGCCACCTCCGGGTCATCTGCCGCCAGATCTGATGGTAGGAAGCAACTTACCTTGCACACCAGCCTAGCTACTGCCTAGATCACGAGGCGAGAGGCCCATGCCAAGGGTCTGGTGACAAGCCAGGTGCTCAACGGAGAGAACTATAGCTCAACGCTCATCGAATATGTGAATAACTGGAATGACGCCGAGTTTATCAACCCCTAGGATGATCTCCTGGAGAAATTCGGTCTGGCTGAGTTCAGCGCCCAGATGAACACTACCACCAAGGCCATTTCCTTCGCTGGTCGGATGATGGAGGTAAACCC
This sequence comes from Avena insularis, assembly GCA_023614405.1. Lineage (NCBI taxonomy): Eukaryota > Viridiplantae > Streptophyta > Magnoliopsida > Poales > Poaceae > Avena > Avena insularis. The sequence continues at coordinate 518,239 of JAJUPC010000212.1, read as the reverse complement.
TTTTCCATCATGCCTTTAATATGCGCAAATACTTTGTGATATACCCACTAGTCCCCGAGACTCCGGGGGAGTAATTTATTTCTTGGCCGGATGCTCTTAGAAAACTAGCATAGGTCCTTATTAGCTTCAAATATCCACACACCTAGAGCCGGGTTAAGTTCCACTTGGCCCGGATCTTTTGGACTTCGAATATCCACACACCTAGAGCCGGGTTAAGTTCCACTTGGCCTGGATCTTGTAGACTTCGAATATCCACACACCTAGAGCTGGGTTAAGTTCCACTTGGCCCGAATCTTGTAGACTTCGAATATCCACACACCTAGAGCCAGGTTAAGTTCCACTTGACCCGGATCATGTAGACTTCAAATATCCACAACCCTAGAGCCCGGTTAAGTTCCACTTGGCCCAGATCTTGTAGACTTCGAATATCCACACACCTAGATATGGGTTAAGTTTCACTTGGCCCAGATCTTGTAGACTTCGAATATCCACACACCTAGAGCCAGGTTAAGTTCCACTTGGCCCGGATCTTGTAGACTTGGAATATCCACACACCTAGAGCCGGGTTAGGTTCCAGTAGGCCCGAATCTTGTAGACTTCGAATATCTACACATTCCTTTTTTATTTCTAAACTAACATTTGCTTGTTTGAGATCACCACCAACTACTGAACTGTTGAGTTCCAGCGTTTGATGGACACATATAAGGACCTTCACTCCAAGCACATCAAACTGATTACTGAGCTGAAAAAGAAGTGTAAGTTATTTCCCTTATGATCTTTCACTTTCCCTTCTCTGTGTTACTTGCTATCCGTATTAACTTGTCATCCAGATTGTACAACCAAGATTGAAGCTGTGAACATCATCATGCGAAAGAACTTAGCCGATGTCACAGGTAACTCATCTTGTTCACTGAACCTTTGTTTACTCTTACTCTGACTTAGCAGAAATTTATACCTCGGCTCTGTCGGGTCAACCAACTATTACAGTGACACTTCAAGATAGCGTGCCTATGCCTAACATGATGCTTCACGTTCTCAAACAAGCAGGAAAGCACCAGGCCGAGCTCAAAAAGAAGGATGATGAGATCGCCAAGCTTTTCCTCAAGGACAATCAGATAATCGGCTGAATACCAAAATCCAGAGGCTCAAAGATCTTCACAAAGCTGAGCTCAACAAGGCCGACCAGGACTTCTCCAAGGAGAGAGAACGCTTGAAGACTCAGCTGGCCAAGGACAATGCTTTGCTGAAGGAAGCCGACATCAAACTTGAGGTGACCACCGAGTATGAGAAGTTCCAGACGAGGATAGCTGATTGTCAAAAGGAGCTGACCCGGATCCTCAGCCACATCGCTCGTTAGTTTTCTTCCTCCCGCCGACTTTTGTTTCACCGGGTCAGATGCCCGTACTTATTGATATTACTTGTTTTGTTCACAAGCAAGTTCCCAGAGGGTGATGCCCTTGCTTTAGCCGCTATTGCCAAGTTCTGCCTACAGTGAGGTACCCGGCTAGTCCTAGCTCTGAGTCTATCCCTTATGACACGAAGGACATGCTGGTGAGCCTCACTGCTTGAGTTGAAGTCATGAAGTATTATGGCATGGACATTATGCCTGCAGCTGTCCGAATCTTCAATGCTCTATGGCCCACTGACCCCACTCCCAAAGGCAGTATGGCCTTCATAGCAAAGCTGATGGAGTCTGAGACCCAACTGAACCTTTAGCGATAATCTTCTACAAGCTCGGGGGCTGATACGGCATTGAGCTTCATCCTCCTGTTGTACGAGACGCTAGATCTGAAGTTGCTTGACCGCATGCGCACCAGATCAAAATGGACCAATGATCCGGAGTGCATCGCTCAATGCAAGGCTTGCGCCTATGACCTCATCCAGGTCCAAGCTTCCTTGATGACGTCGACGATGCTTATGTTTTAGATGACGCAGACGACGACGAAGAAGAAGCCTCTGAGCTTAGTGACTATCTAGAAGATCTGGAGGATGGGGGTGCTAACCCAAAAGACGAGGCAGGGACTAGTGCTCCACCTACAGACGCCGAATTACGCCCTCCTTCGACCAATGATCCGGCTCCTACTGATGCTCTATGAGCCAAGAAACACTTTGACATCCATCAGATCCCCGGTATGCCGGGTGCAAATGTATTATGCATAGTTGTTTGTGTTTTTCTACTAAGTTTTTAATGTCGGATTGACTTTGGCGGAGTCCCCGAGTTTCCTTTTCTTGTTCCTCCTATTTTATGACTCTGCTCACATCTACCTTGATTCGGTTTTTGACTTACGAGTCCGAGATTCAAAAAATTGACTTAACAATACTTGAAACTTTGGGATTAGCTCAAAATAATCCGACACAACATAAAGAAAGTAAATATAGGGTTAGTCCAAATAACAAATGCCGGCTCGATTACGTTCCTTTCCTTAGTCCGTTTTCATGTGCCTTGCAATTCCAAACTTGTTCTCTTGCTTGCCATGAAGCCAATTATTGTTGGACATCAGCAAGTCGAAGAGTTAGGTTTTTGGTGCCTACACATTACTAATCCGTCTAAGGTGTAAGTAATTTAAGCCAGCTGACATATACAAAGTAAATATAGAAAAGCCAATTATTATGACAGTCCCCGAGTTTCTGCTTGGGGTGCCGAGGTTTCATTGATATGCTCATTACCAACATACATACTGACATATGAGAGGCTCAGATACATTCACTTCTTTGCTAAGTGTAAAATGGACGCAGCAGGGCTACATTCCCTGGACGCTTAGATTCCTCACCGGACTTGTCCGCCTTGTTCTTCTCCTGTGGATGTGCATCGATAAGATAATACGAATCATTGTGCAACACTTTTCTTACAATGAAGGGTCATTCCCATGGAGGGGATAACTTATGCATGCCCGTAGTGCGTTGCACCAGATGAAGTACGAGATCACCTTCCCAGAAGACTCGGCGGTTTACATTCCGGCTATGGTAGCGTCGGAGGTTTTGCTGATATATGGCGGATCTGGACAAGGCCAGTTCTCTTGCTTCTTCCAGCAGATCAACATCATTTTGCCTTGCTTATCGCACTTCCGTTTCTATGTATTGGGTCACCCTAGGTGAACCATGCTCTATGCCGGCTGGTATTATAGCTTCTGCCCTATATACCAGAAAGAATGGCGTATAGCATGTTGATCAATTCGGAGTTGTTCTGAAACTCCATAGTACCGCTGGTAGTTCTTCTATCCAGCACCCCGCTAATCTTTGCAGTAGCTAAATGACCTGGGGCTTTATCCTGGACAGAACTAGTCCGTTGGATCTTTCCACTTGTCCGTTCAATGCGGGGTGGGCCACTGAGGCAATATCTAGCCGGATCTTCTTTTCTTGGCAGAACCTTGAAAATGCTCCTTCAGCAAAATTCATGCCATCATAGGTTATGATACTCAGGGGATAGCCATATCTCAAGATTATATATTTGAGGAATGTCACTATTGTTGCCCCATCACATTTCTTGATTGGCTTCACCTCAATCCACTTGGTAAACTTGTCCACCACAACCAAGATATGAGTCATATTTCCTTTTTCTGGCTTAAATGGGCCGACCATATCCAAACACCATACCACAAATGGCCAAGTGATAGGTATAGTTTTAAGTTCTGACATAGGCATATGTGTCTTTGTGGCGTACCTCTGACAGCCATTGCATTTTCTGACAAGATCCTCTGCCTGCTCCAGGGCAATTGGCCAATAAAATCCATGAAGGAAATCTTTTGCCACTAATGCTCTAGAAGGTGCATGATGACCACATTCCCCTTGATGAATATCTCAGAGGATGTCAGGCCCTTCTTCCGGGTCTACGCATCGTTGTAGAACACTTGTGACACTCCTTTTGTATAATTCGACATTGATAATAGTGTATGCCTTTGCTCTTCTCTGGATTTTCATTGAGAATATCTCATCACTCGACAAGGTTCCTTCTTTTAGGAATTCAAAAATTGGCTTTTCCCATGCAGGTATAGGTCGAACAGGGAAGAACCCTTCGTCAATTTCGATTGCATCTGCCGAGATAACTCTAGCCAGATCAAGATGAACAGTCCCCGGGTTCTGCGAGGCATTCCCTGAGTCTACCAAAGTAGTCCTCGGGTTTGCTGAGGTGCTTCCCTAGTCTATATCCATAGGGGTAGCTTCTGTTCCGAAGAGAGCCGGGTCATAGATTGAGTCAGATTCTGGTGTCGGTGTGATGGATGGTTTTCTCAAGTGTTTTAATGCAACACCTGGCGGGATTGGCTGCCAAGATGACCCCAACTTAGATAATACGTCGGCTGCCTGATTTTCAATCCGAGGTATCTGATGGAATTCACATCATTCAAAGAACCCACTTATCATTTGGATGTGGAATATATAAAGGGCCATGTTTGCATCCAGAGCATCCCAATTGCTAGACACTTGCTACACCACTAAATCCGAATCTCCAAAACATTATATCCGATGTATCCCCACTTCCTTTGATACCTTAAGTCCATGCACGAGTGCTTCATACTCGACAACATTGTTTGATGCCCTAAAATGGATTTGGAGGACATATTTCAACTGATCTTTCTTGGGTGAGGTAAGCACTACCCCGACACCCGTTCCTTCCTTTAGCTTGGATCATCAAAGTGCATTCGCCAATAGTTTGAATCTGGCAAAGGTGGTTTGTATTGCATATTACAACAATCCACAAAGAAATATGCTACTGCTTGTGATTTGATCGCATCTCTTCTATCAAATTGTGGTGCGTATGGGGCTAACTCAATTTCCCATTTTGCAATTCAGCCACTAGCGTCTTGGTTGCTCATAATCTCGGATATGGGTGCTTCGCATATCACCTTGATGGGGTGTTCCTCAAAGTAATGCTTGAGCTTCTTGGCTGCCATGTACACAATGTATGCAATCTTCTGATAATGAGGGTAATTCTGCTTCGAAGGCGACAACACCTCGCTCAGGTAATACATTGGTCTTTGCACCTACTTTCCTTCCTCATCTCGCTCCACCACTATCACTTCACTTACGACTCGGTTGGTCGCGGCTATATAGAGAACCATCAGCTCTTTAGATAGTCGCGAGGCTAATATTGGTGTAGAAGACAACATCTTCTTTAACTCTCGAAATGCGCTATCAGCTTGCGGTGTCCATGTGAACTTGTCTACCTTTTTCATTAACTGGTGAGGGGCAATGCCTTCTCTCCCAACCGACTTACAAACTGACTTAATGATGCCAAGAAACCAGTAAACTTCTCCACGTTGTTAAGACATTTTGGCATTTCCATTCTTTCTATGGCTCGGATTTTTTTGGGGTTAGCCTCGCTACCTCGGCTAGATATGATAAAACCGAGTAACTTCCCAGTTGGCACACCAAAAGTACACTTCTCCAGGTTAAACTTCATCCGGAACCACCTTAGGTTCGCGAATGTGATGCAGCCCGTCCTACGGACGCTCCTACATTACCACCAACAAGTCCCCCAAGTGGACCCATGACTTGTGCCCGAGCCAAACTCCTACAAGCTAAGGTGAACTCGCTCCTCTCCTCGTGCCAATTTGATACCTCCTTGGATGGTATGCTACTTCATGCAACTACCCTATGCATCATCAGGTACGAAGCTTCAACACATCACCAAGCACCCAAGGATGGAGAACAAGGAGCAGATCGTGAAGCAGAAGACGCTGGAGCTGCTCAGACCGGAGTCTCCGGTCTGCGCACACCGGAGTCTCCGGTCCACCAAAGTCTCTGGCCTGAAGACACCAGAGTCTCCGGACTCACCTCCGGTCTGCCCCAAGAACCGGGCCCTGGGACAATCTAAGGGCCCCTCCGGAGGCCGGTCCGGAGACCGGCCGGAATCTCCGGCCTAGACCGGAGTCTCCGGTCCACCACACCGGAGTCTCCGGTCCGACAGTCACCAGGCATGAAAAGGCCTTTGGGCCTACGGCCCATGTACCCCTTAGTCCATCCAGAACTTGTCTTTTATTCCTAAAGTACCCCTGTTTAAGTGGCTGGCCTATACATAGTACCCACCTCCATTGTAAACCCTAAGGCATGATATTGGAATTAGTGGAAACCCCTTTGTGGATCTATCTAATTCTTGCCTCGTGCTCCTTGACCAAGGAGAACCAATATCCCCAAACCTCGTTGGAGTTTGCATCGTGCCTCCGCGTTGTACAAGGCCTAGGCATCGGCGTCCCTTTGCCTAGACGTCAACATCTCACTGAGTCTCCCATCTCGCCGTGCCGGTTCGAGAGAGATTCCTCCGCCCGATGCTAATCCTAGGGATTCTGCCGAACCGGTCACCGCCGGCGTGAGCTATTGGTGTTTATCGTGGTTTTGCGTGTGTGTGTTCATCGCGTTCTTCGTGCGTGTGTTCATCCTTCCCTCCTCCCCCCGCGCTCCACCCTCGATTTGAAAGGGAATCGTGAAAGATCTGGCCACCCTAGAGGTTTGCCCTCAACATATTGGTATCAAGAGCTTTGTTGCTCACGTTTTCCCCCACAAAATTTTCTTCTATCCACCAAAAATTCGAAAATCCCTAAAAAACAGCCCAAATTTGCCTTTGGATCGATCTCTTGATTTGGAGTGTTATTTATGGTTTTGATCCGACCAAACCTTGTCTTAGGTGTTGGTCCAGCTTTATCCTACATTTTCCCAGCCCAATTTGGCCAATTTTTCGCGGATTTGAGGACCCAAGGCATGGATTTCTGCTCAAGAACACGAGCAGTTCACGATCTAACTCCTGACCGGAGTCTTCGGCCTGTACACCGGAGTCTCCGGCCTACACCGAAGTCTCCGGCCTGTACACCGGAGTCTCCGGCCTAGACCAGAGTTTCCGGCCTGAAACCCCGGAGTCTCCGGCCTGACGCCTGATTTTGACAGTTTTGCCTCTAATATTGCATTAGCTAATTTCCTCTTGGTTGTTTGTGCCTGTGTGTGTCGCCAACTAATAGAAAGCTTCCGCATCAACAAACCCCGCACTCATCGACACCACGGCCCACGAATATCATCCCGCACCACCGATGCCAAGTTCATCATCACCAACGAAGGTATAACTTGCGTCACCTTGTTAACCCCTATCTTCCTTTGTGTGTACCTATCCCATGAGAGTGGCTCATCTTGTGTTTGCTTGAGCATTGTGCATTTCTCCTTGGATAGTGAGAGTGCAAGAGCAATATCAAGTGTGACTAGGTAGAATCAAGGGAGAGCAAAAAAAAATACAACAGAAAGAAAAAGATACAAAGAAAAAGCAAAAGAAAAATAGTCTCCCATTGCCAAAGAGAGTCTCAAAGCTTGTAAGCAAGAGAGAAATAAGAGCGCCCAAGGCAAGTGCACAAATCCGTTGCTCACTTTTCTTCTTTGCAAACGAGCCATGGTCTCTCCTTGCATTGGCACGACAATGAGCTTAGTCTTCGTTAGGACATTTTGTTTGCTCATTTTCATAGTCATGTCAATCCCAACTTTCTCCACGTGTGTGTACATAGTCGTAGGTTCTCGTCACCCTTTTGAGTTGTTGACCTTCGCCTTTTGACTTGATTTTTGTTGGATTTTACCCACATTTGACTATCCCTTTTCTTTTGGTTGGTTCTTTGGCTTTCCACAATCCTATCCTACCACCAACAAGCTTTTGAGAGTTAGTTCTTTCTTTAGTGTGAGTTTTCTTTGCAATTCCACTTTGCACGCTTATAGCTCTCACTTGTGGTTTCTAGTTTGGTGCAATCCCCAAGGTGAGGTACAAGGCTAGCACCACCATATTCCACTTCCATATACAATACTTGTGTGTCTTGCATGATGGATAGGCACGGTGAGTCGAGCCAACAACCTCCCCAAGAAGAAGATCAGGGTCCGTACATGACGCGTGCACGTCACTTCATCGTCCGCCAAGAGTTCTGTGAACGTTGCCAAGCCCTTGAGACGCGACAAGATGAACAATTTGGCGAGACACAAGCCGAGTTCAAGAACATCGACAATCGCTTCGACGGCCTTGAACGACAAATGCATGCAATGCATCACAACTTCGGCCACCAAAATGAAGCGCTTCAATGCTCCACCGCCGAAGCAAATGACAATCTTTGATGCCTCATAGACGGAATGGCAAGACCGCGTTCACGTGCTTCAAGCTCTTCAAGTTCTTCGCGTCGTCATGCACCCCTTCAACAAGATCTACATCCAAGTGCTCCAAGATGCAATGATGCCCCCGTGGTTGAAGACGGAACCTCTTCGAACTATGTACCTTCCCAACGGCACGCCGCAATGTCAAGCTATGATGGTGACCTCTCTTCAAGGCCACGAGCAAGGCAAGAAGCACACCGTCATCACGCAAGGGCACTAGTGATCCAACAAGAGCAACCACAAGAAGAACCACAAGCGCAACCGCAAGTGCAACCGCAAGTCTACCACCATCGACCGCGACACATACTTGACACAACAAGTGATGACTCCAATTTGGAGCATCAAGCTCGTCATCAACATGAAGCTCTCCAAGATCCTCCTCCTCGTCATCAATGTTATGAACGTCCGCACCGACACCATGGTCATAATGAGGCGCCTCCTCCACCTCAACAAAACTTGGAGAGTCAAGTGATACAAGTTGAGCGGCGCCCACCATGTCAAGAGGCTCATGACCATGTTCTTCGCCGTGAGGCCCATGTGCCTAACCAACGTCACCAACCAAGGAACAAGCCTCCTCTTCGCCATCAACCGCGTCAAGAGGCTCCACACCCTCGCCACCATGAGGCCCAAGCGCCTCAAACACGCCAACAACCGCGCTAAGAGCAAGAGCAAGCTCCTCAACAACAATATCAAGAGCAAGCTCCACAACAAGGACGCGAGAACCAAGTTCCACCTCCCCAACTACAAGATCATCAACAAGGCCACGAAGCTCCGCAACAATGAAGAAACTTTTGGCAAGCTCAAGTTCACAATGCCCAAGTTCACCGGATCCAACGACCCCACAGAATACCTCTCGTGGGCACTCAAAGTCGACAAGATCTTCCGCATGCACAACTATAGCAACGAGAAGATGGTCAACCTTTGGTGGGAACAAGTTCAAGTTGCTCGTGATGCAAGACAAGAACCGCCAATCACAACTTGGCATGACATGAAGGCTCACATGAGATCCCGGTTCGTCCCCGCGCACTACACTCGTGACCTCTTCAACAACCTTCAATCGCTTCGTCAAGGGACAAAGACCGTGGAAGAGTACTTCAAGGAAATGGAACTCAACTTGATTCACGCCAACCTTGATGACCGCAGTGTAACATCCCAAAACTTTAATCCAAGGTTATTAAGATACAAATCACCAAAATTGGGGTTAACAAAAACTTTTCCAATTAAAATTATTACTCCCTCCGACCCAAATTAATTGACTTGGATTTCCTACATTCGGATGTATCTAGCACTAATATATGTTTAGATACATCCGAATCTAGACAAATCCAAGTCAATTAATTTGGGTCAGAGGGAGTAAAGCATTCATGTGTGTGTGCATTTAAAATAGGAGTTGATTTGAATTGCCATGATTAAGTGATCCATTGCTTGTAAAATAATTCTTAGGTGAAATAAACATCATCTAAATCATTCCCAAAAAAATCTCAAAGAAAAACAACTCAAAGGGAATAAATGAAGTGAATGGTCATTTGTGCCATTTTAATCAACATGCCTACTTTGGTTATTCCTAGAACTCTAAACCTAACAGAAACAATTGTGGATCTTTGCACCCCTTGCTAGTACACATAATGATGTACCAAGGCCCACTTTGTGATCTGCTAAAAACATTCAAACACTAATTTTTAATGGCAGTTTAAAATTGAATCTATTTCATATGGGAAGATCCCACTATTTCAAAAACCACTCAAACAAGCTCAATTTTCAAAACCCAAGCACCCACAGAGTCTCAAGCTTAGTACTAGCACACCCAACAAAAACCTTTTCAAAATTCAAAAAGAAAGTTCTTGCGGCCTTTTCATCAAACACTTGGCAGGCAGGGTTTAAACTCTAAACATAGTTCACTATTTGCAACAGGGTTTTGCACCCAATTTTCCTCAAAAACCTCCCTCTGTCCCCAAGTGATCTAACCATGCCATTTCAACCCCATCTCCTACCCCCTAGTGGCAATGCAAGGCCATGCCGAGCACCAACTCGCCGGCCAAACCTTGCCCCGCTGTAGCAGACCACCTCCGTCTCTCTCGCCATGTCTACTAGCTAGCCCTCACCTCACCGCCACTCTCTGTTCCCTTCCTGAGCCAGGCCAAGCCATGGACCACCCATAGTGCGCGGCGCACTGCCTGTCTGCGCCATGCCGAGCACGCTCTAGACCGTCACGCCCGACACGTGTGTAGATGCCGGCCCTCGACCGCAGCCTGCGTCCACCGCTTCGCCACGACCCAGGGAGCACGCCAGACATGCCCGTTCGCCACCCAATGCACCACACCCACCGCTCGCCATGTAAGCCGCCGCCTCTGCCGCTCAGAGTGCCAGCACCGCCCGACCACATACCACCGCCCCTAGTCCCGCATTGATGACGTAGAGCACCGCTAGGAGACCAACGACCGCCCCCTACCTTGAGCCACGCTGCTAGCACGCTGTGCAGCCCTCGCCGGAGCCGCCTGCCCATGCCTCTCAGTCGCGTCTTCGTCCTATAAATAGAGGCCACCCCTAGCCCCATTCGGCACACCACTCACCTCCCCTCACCTTACTGACCGTTCCCCACCTCTAGCCGGAGCAAGGCGAGCAGCCGTTCGCCAGAATTGCACCGGAGCAGGCCACCTTTGGAGGAGAAGGGCGCCGCTGATTGCGACCACCCCCGGAGCTGCCTCGACCCTCCCTGAGCTCGCCATCGACCACCAGTCCGTTTTCCCCCTCGCCGTTGGTGCTGGAGCCCTGGTACGCCCCCAAAGCACCCCCACCGAGCCGCTAGGGTTAGAGTTTGCAGGCGACCAGTTCGTCGTCGACGACGATCCCCAGCCGTTGATCCCCGTTCTAATCCAACGACCCATATCGCCATGTACCGCTTCGCGCGTTATGAGCCTCTAACCGGTGGACCCCCCAGACAGTTAAGCCCCGCGCCACGGAGTGTCACTAGGCCGGCCCGTTAGTTTTTCCGTGCGACCCAGTTAGTTTGAATTATAATTTTTCTATTTTAGTTAAACCTAGTTCTGTCCCCTAGTTTGAAATTCAATTCAGAGAGATTTACAAATCCAAATGGAGTGATTCCAATTTTTTTGGAAAGCCACTTAAAAGATATACCCAAGCCCGTTGGATTTAATTAAATAAGAGTTAGAGATCTCTCCTAGTAAAAAAATAAGACAGAAGCATTTGCACCTTGCAACATTTTTATAAAATCAACCATGATAGCTTTTGAGTTGAGTCCAACTCTCAAAAATCACATTTCACCATACCTATCTAAATATGTAATAATATTAAGGTTACATGCAGTGACTTTGGACTAGTACCAAAATAATGCTATATAGGCATTTCTAGTCACTTTAAATCATTAAATAATGAACTTAAACCAAAGTAATTATGATCCAACCCTTAAATCGCATTCCCACATGTTAGAATATGTGGTGATGACATGTGTCCACATGATCCCATATTTTAAGTGGTGAATATTAAATCTTAGTTAATTTTTCAATGAGTAGAAATTACTTTTCTAAAATAAAAAGAAGGAAACTAGTTAATAAAACTTGCAATGTTTGTGATGATACTAGATCATCAACTATATGCCTTAGAGTGCTAATTAGAGTAGTTAAGTATTGTTTGGTGATTGTGTACTCCGTATGTATTTATAGACGATAGTACCGACCAAGTCTACGAGGAGGAGGAGTTCTACCAAAAAGAAGAAGAAAACTTCAACCACTGCACCAACCAAGACAAGCCACCATTAACAATGCAAGCTAACACTTGCAAGTATAATGCTTATCAAGCTAGGACTAAACTAGATGGTTTAGCAAAGATGCTTTAGGCATGCTTTAGTTACACTACCTTGACTAGTAACTACCCCAAGTATTATTTTTCCAAGCTTTACTTCCTTTACTTTACCCAAAGTTCTTTATGTGTTTAGAAGGCAACATAAAGAGTATAAAACTTGACCTATATAGAACCCTTTAGATGTCATTCTACGGCATGAGATTGATCCCATCTTTTTCACCTTAGTGAACACTCTTAACTTAGTAGTTTAGAGTAGATAAAACTTGAGTCACTTTAGATGGGAAAACTTGGTGAAAATGAGTTATGAAAACCTGAGAATGATGAGTCATTCTATTGAGATGTTTTGACATGTGTTGAGAAACACAAATAATTTATGTTGATGAAAATGTTGAGGCATGAGCTTTAACCCTTTTATAAAACTGATTGTTGGATTCGGATGCGATACCATTCCAAATTTATCGTACAACCACATTACCTGAATTGGGTAAGGCTTAGCCAGAAGTTTATATGCATTAGTATTAGTTCCCTCGCGGGAGAGGTTTGAGCTGAGGCTACCTCTCAATGTTGTCCACCTATGTAGTGCCCAAGATGTCAGATGGTCATGGTTGGGAGACCATACTCATAGGAGAGGTGCTTATACTAGGGTGTGTAAAGGAAAGGTTATGTTTGATTATCTGCATACTAAGTATGATGATTCAGGGTTATCCCTGACAGATGTATCGAATATTGTGGTGAAAGTGTACCACCTCTGCAGAGTGTCAAACTATTCGAATAGCCGCGTCCACGGTTATGAACCGTTGGAATTGCCATACTATTTCATTGTCAGATGTTTTCAAAATAACTTTTGAAATGAATGATGAATCTTGACTTGACCACAATAGGGTTGTGTTTATGACACTAACTTCCCAACTTAAGTGATTCTAGAACTTTATTTTATCTTTCTTTGCTTCTAAACTCAGCTTAGGTTTCAAACTTAAACTTTATAGTTAAACATAGAGTTAGCACTTTAACTTAGAACTATACTACTTGTTAGTGGTAGTTTGCGAGTACTTAACGAGTACTCATGGCTTTTTTCCCTGGCTATTCTCATGGCCAGACTATGAAGGAGACTATCAAGATGATGGCCAGCAGGACGACTATGATAACTAGGACTATCTGCCTTCGTCAGCATTGTCTGTGCCCCTAAAGATGGACCCCACCGCTACGCTTATCTTTTACTTCCGCTGCTTATTGTATTAAGACTGGATCATGAGATCCTTATTTGTGTAAGACCTTATGTATGGTTTGTAATGGATGATGTATTGTGATATCCAATCTGTTTTGTCTCGCAAAAATGGTAATCCTGGGATTGTGATGAATGACATAACAGGCATCTAGGATTAAAAATCCAGGTGTTGACAAGTTGGTATCAGAGTCATCTTGACCATAGGAGACCCTAGTTAGAATGGACGTCCGAACAAAAGCTTAGTTTCAAAACCAAAGTGAGTAGTTATGAAAAACTATCTCCTCTCTTATCCTTGTGAATTCATTCTTTCTCAAAAATTCATGTCCTCAAAATTCTTACAACTACTACTTAAAATTTGACACACTTGATCACTTCACTAATTTCCTCATCCTTAATTCTTGTAGATGGAGACTCAGTTCAGGAAGTTCTACCAGTTGGGAAACAGAGGTCAGCTGATCTTTGAGAGAGATCTGGATTCACTGTCGGAGTTACTGGGACGCCCACATCTGGAGTTTCTTGGAGCTCAACTTCCAGGACCCCCAGGAGGAGACTTATAGTGGCTAGTCACCGCTGATCTTAGAGGAAGCATCGAAGCACCAACGTCCGGGAGAATCCAGTTCTCCGTGAGAGATAACAACTAGCTAGATGGATTAGCAAGGGCAATGCATGAAGCTCTCGCACGTCTATGTGCCCTCAGCATCAACAAAATCTAAGGAACCCGTTTTTCCCACTATGCAAGATGTGACTTCATGGGAATGCCGATGGAGATGCCAAGTCACCCAGAGTTGAGGCGTCAAGTGGAGAATCTTGACTTCTTGCTGCATGACAGACAGCAGGAACTAGACAATGCTAGAGAGTTAGCCAACCAGAACCGTGCCATTGCTGACCAGAAGGCCCAGACTTTCGCATTGCTCATCCAGGATCGCCAGTCTCTTTGTTTCTAGCGTGCAAAGAAGGATCGCACCATCGCCCGTCTTCGCAAGAAGGTAGCCGACCTCGAGAAGACCGTCAAGGAGCAGAAAGCTTAGCTTGCAGCAAAGGAGGAAGAAGAGGAGGGTGAAGACATCCAGGGAGACATGGATTCTTACCTCAGCAATGATGATGACTTTCTGGAGGAAGATGATGTGGACTTCTACACTGACGATGAGGACTCCAACTTCATCGACGATGAGTAGATGCACTAGAGCACTGTCGTAGCATGAGATGTATCGGTCCCACTGTATCGTAGCTTGCAGAATGGTTCTTCAAACCATTTGTTTTCCTTTGATTGTTGTGGTGTGTGTTTGTATCGTGTGTTGTTTGCATGAATGAAATGAAGTTAGTTGCAAAACCTGAGTCAAACTCAAAGTTTTAGCTTTGAAACCAAAACCATGAACCTTAGAACTTTTCCTCTTACCCCTGTATCTATCTCAATCTTCAGATGACTCATGGAAACTAAGGAGGGAGTAGCTCGTCGCAAGACCCAATGTTGTAGATTATGCAGATGTTAGTTGCAGACCGTGAAGCAAGCAGGGCAGAGCGCCAAGCCAATTTAGCAACATTGCAGCAGATAGCCCAGATGGCCCAAAACAACCAAGGACATGGAAACCAGGATCACCATGGATCCAAACTCAAAAACTTTCAGAACACCAATCCCCCCATCTTTAACCAAGCTGAAAACCCACTAGATGCTGATGACTGGTTGTAGACCATGGAAAACAACTTAGAAGTTGTAGGAGTTGATGACAACGAGAAAGTTCTCTTCGCCACCCACTATCTGGCAGGAGATGCAAGAGCTTGGTGGACTAGTTTCCGCAACATGAACCATGGTCAAGTGATGACATGGGAAGCATTCAAAGTCAAGTTCAGCCGCACCCACATGCCGCAGGGTCTAGTCAATAGAATGAGGGATGAGCTCCACGACTTGAAGCAAGGCAGAATGCCGGTGGTGGAATACCGTGATAGATTCCTATCGCTTGCTAGATATGCACCTGATGAGATCAACACGGAGGCCAAGAAGAAGGAGAGATTCTTGAACGGACTGCATGATGAGATGCAGATTGTCCTCGTCAACATCCGCTTCTAGGATCTCGAAGAGCTAGTTGACTCCGCCATTCAGATGGAAGGGGAGATTAACCAGGCAAACGACAACCGCAAGCATCGTATGATGCAGCAATCTGGATCCAGTAGTCACCATAAGTACCATCCCAACCCCTCATCGGGATATACACCAAGGAACAATCGACCCCCAATGTCTCGCCCAAGCTACCCCAACCGTAGCGGAGGCAATGTGAAGTCCGTAGGAAACAATCACAACTCTGGCAATGCCAACAATTTCAACCGTGCACCTCCCAAGAGCAACAACAACAACAACACGGCACCCAGAACTGGCAACAATGTTGTGCCTGTCGCAACAAAGGACAAGTCCCAGATCACTTGTTTCGAGTGTGGAGTGAAGGGTCACTATTCCAATGAATGTCCCAAGAAGACTGTAGCCACTGCCAATGTGAATGCCCTAGCTCAATAGCAGCAACGTGTTCAACCAGGGAGAAGATTTTCCCAAGGTAACCCTCACAACTGCAATGGCCGTCTCTTCCACATGAATGCAGAAGAAGCCCAAGAAGCGCCAGATGTAGTGTTGGGTCTGTTTTCTGTCAACTCCGTTTTAGCAAGAGTATTGTTTGATTTAGGAGCATCACATTCATTTGTCACCAAAGAATTTGCATGCACTAGTCAGATTCACCCAACCAACCTAAAGCATGTCATGATAGTTCAAATCCCCGGTTCAACCACCAAAGCTAGAAAAATTTGCAAAGCTGTGCCTATCAGAATACATGGGATAGATTTTTATGCCAGCCTAATTATACTTGGAACCAAAGGTTTGGAAGTATTACTTGGTATGGACTGGATGTCAAGGCATAAAGGACTGATGACTGTGCTAAGAAAGCTATCACCATGACCAGTAGCTCTGGAGTCACAGTAGAGCATATCTCTGAAACCTTACCTCGTCAATTCAAGTGCAACAAGAGCCTAACCCTACCCACCATAGACCAAGTAAGAGTAGTCTGTGAATACCCCGACGTATTCCCAGATGAATTGCCGGGTATGCCCCCAGATAGGGATATTGAGTTCATTATCGAACTAATCCCCGGAACCGGACCCATAGCCCAGAGACCCTATAGCATGAACCCCTCAGAGTTAGTGGAACTGAAGAAGCAGTTGGATGCCATGTTAGAAAAAGGCTTGATTCAACCAAGTGCATTGCCATGGTGATCACCAGTGTTATTCGTCGACAAGAAAGATGGAGGCAACCGTTTGTGCACAGATTACAGAAAGTTGAATGACGTCACCATCAAGAACAAGTACCCCTTGCCAAAGATAGAGGATCTATTTGATTAGTTGACTAGAGCCCAGGTATTCTCAAAGATTGATCTTAGGACTGGTTATCACCAACTTAAGATTCGTGCAACGGATATTCCAAAGACCGCCTTTACTACTCGCTATGGTTTATACGAGTATACGGTTATGTCTTTTGGATTAACCAATGCCCCTGCTTATTTCATGAATCTCATGAATAAAATCTTTATGAATTTCCTAGATAAGTTTGTAGTTTTGTTTATCGACGACATCCTTATCTACTCCAAGTCATAAGAAGAGCATGAGCAACATCTGAGAATCATCCTAGAAACCCTGAGAGAGCATCAATTATATGCCAAGTTCAGCAAGTGTGAGTTTTGGATGAAAGAAATAGGATTCTTAGGACATATTTTGTCTGCCAGAGGAGCCTCTGTTGATCCCGCCAAGATCAAAGATGTCTAAGAATGGAAAGCCCCAACCACTCAAACCCAAGTCCGTGCATTTCTCGGATTAGCGAGATATTACCACAAGTTCGTAGAAGGATTTTCGAGCATCGCCAGACCCATGACCCAATTGTTGAAGAAGGACAAGAAGTTTGAATGGACTGACAAATGTGAAGCCAGTTTTCAAGAGCTGAAGAAGAGATTGATATCAGCCCCAATACTGATCATGCCAGATATCAAGAAACCATTTGATGTATATTGTGATGCATCCAAGATTGGTCTAGGATGTGTATTGATGCAAGAAGGCAAAGTCATCCCGTATTTGTCTCGACAACTGAAGCAGCATGAGCAGAACTATCCGACCCATGATCTTGAATTAGCAGCCGTAGTTTTGGCATTGAAGACATGGCGTCATTGTCTGATGGGTAATCGTTATGAGATTTACTCAGATCACAAGAGCTTGAAGTATATTTTCACTCAGAAGGAGCTGAATATGAGGCAAATGAGATGGATAGAGTTAATCAAGGATGATGACCTTGACATTCACTATCACCCTGGCAAAGCCAATGTGGTAGCGGATGCTCTTAGTAGATTGACGTGTAGGATAAACACCATGACCAAAGAAAATCAGCCAAGCTTGTATGAGGCGTTGGAGCAGTTCAGAACTGAGTTAGTTAGCAAAGGATTCTTAGCTAGCATTGAACTTCAACCCACTTTGATTAGCCAAATCAAGGAAGCCCAGAAGGGGAATGAAAGTATCGACGGCATCAAACGCCGTATTGCTACAGGAAAGGTACCTGGATTCACTAAAGATGAAGAAGGAGTTCTGTGGTACAAAGGACATATCTGTGTGCCAGCAGATTCGGAGCTGAAGCAAGTTATCATGCAGGAAGCTCATGATACTCTTTATTCTATCCACCCCGGAGGAACAAAGATGTATCAGGATTTGAAGGAATACTTTTGGTGGCACAAGATGAAGAGAGAAATTGGAAGCTACATCGCCAAGTGTGACATCTGTCAAAGAGTGAAAGCAGAGCATCAGAGACCTGCAGGATTGTTGCAACCATTGCAGATTCCAGAATGGAAATGGGATTCCGTCGGAATGGACTTTATCACCGGTTTGCCTACTTCGAGTAGGGGAAATGACTCAATCTGGGTCATAGTTGATAGACTGTCCAAGGTAGCTCACTTCATACCAGTTAAGACAACCTACCAAAGTTCAAAGCTAGCAGAACTATATATTGCTAGGATTGTTAGTATGCATGGAACCCCCAAGACCATAGTATCAGATCGAGGAACCTAGTTTACCTCAAGATTTTGGCAGAAAGTTCAGGAAGGATTCAGAACCAAGTTGAATTTCAGCACAGGTTATCACCCGCAAACTGATGGACAGGCTGAGAGAGTCAACCAGATCCTAGAGGATATGTTAAGAGCTTGTGTGTTGGAATACGGATCAAAATGGGAAGACTGCCTGCCTTTCGCAGAATTCTCATATAACAACAGTTATCAAGCTAGTTTGCAGATGGCACCATTTGAGTTCCTATACGGAAGAAAGTTTCGTACCCCTTTGAATTGGTCGCAAGTAGGAGAGAGTCAGAACTTTTGACCTGACATTCTCCGAGAAGAAGAAGAGAAAGTTCACAAAGTCCGTGAGCACCTTAAGACCACCCAATCCAGACAGAACAGTTACGCTGACAAAAGAAGGAGAGACCTGACTTTCAATGTTGGAGATTTTGTATATCTCAAGGTTTTGCCATTGAAAGGAACCCAATGCTTTAGTCTGAAAGGAAAGTCAGCCCCCAGATATATCGGGCCCTTCAAGATTCTGAACCATCAAGGAGAAGTATCATATCAGCTGGAACTACATGAAGAGATGTCAGCCATCCACAATGTGTTCAATATCTCGTTACTTTGCAAATGCCTGGAAGTGCCGGAGAATACTGAAGTTTTCAAGAACATCGATCACAGAGCTGTGGAGATCAACAATGACCTGACCTATCGTGAAGTGCCCATCCTTATCCTAGATGAAGCTTACAGAACCACCAGGACCAGGAGTATCAAGTTTTTCAAGATTCAGTGGAGCAACCATACCGAGGAGGAAGCCACTTGGGAGCGAGAAGATTACATTAGGAACGAGTTCCCAAATCTCTTTAGTTCCTAGTTTTCTTTGTAAATCTCAGGACGAGATTTTTGTTTAAGGGGGAAAGGTTTGTAACATCCCAAAACATTAATCCAAGGTTATTAAGATCCAAATCACAAAAATTGGGGTTAACAAAAACTTTTCCAATTAAAATTATTAAAGCTTTCATGTGTGTGTGCATTTGAAATAGGAGTTGATTTGAATTTCCATGATTAAGTGATCCATTTCTGGTCAAATGATTCTTAGGTGAAATAAACATCATCTAAATCATTCCCAAACAAATCCCAAAGAAAAACAACTCAAAAGGAATAAATGAAGTGAATGGTCATTTGTGCCATTTTAATCAACATGCCTACTTTGGCTATTCCTAGAACTCAAAACCTAACAGAAACAATTGTGGATCTTCACACCCCTTGCTAGTACACATAATGATGTACCAAGGCCCACTTTGTGATCTGCTAAAAACATTCAAACACTAATTTTTAATGGCAGTTTAAAATTGAATATATTTCATATGGGAAGATCCCACTATTTCAAAAACTACTCAAACAAGCTCAATTTTCAAAACCCAAGCACCCACAGAGTCTCAAGCTTAGTACTAGCTAACCCACCAAAAATCTTTTCAAAATTCAAAAAGAAAGTTCTTGCGGCCATTTCATTAAACACTTGGCAGGCAGGGTTTAAACTCTAAACATAGCTCACTATTTGCAACAGGGTTTTGCACCCAATTTTCTTCAAAAACCTCCCTCTGTACACAAGTGATCTAACCATGCCATTCAAACCCCATCTCCTACCCCCTAGTGGCAATGCAAGGCCATGCCGAGCACCAACTCGCCGGCCAAACCTTGCCCCGCTGCAGCAGACCACCTCCCTCTCTCTCGCCATGTCTACTAGCTAGCCCTCACCTCACCGCCACTCTTTGTCCCCTTCCCGAGCGAGGCCAAGCCATGGACCACCCACAGCGCGCCGCGCACTACCTGTCTGCGCCATGCCGAGCACGCGCCAGAGCGCCGCGCCCGACATGCGTGTACACACCGCCCCTCGACCGCAGCCCGCGTCCACCGCTTCGCCACGACCCAGGGAGCACGCCAGACATGCCCGTTCACCGCCCAACGCACCACAGCCACCGCTCACCGTGGAAGCCGCCGCCTCTGCCGCTCAGAGCGCCAGCACCACCCGATCGCATACCACCACCCCTAGTCCCGCATTGATCACGTAGAGCACCGCAAGGAGACCAGCGACCGCCCCTACCTCGAGCCACACTGCTAGCATGCTGTGCAGCCCTCGCCGGAGCCGCCCGCCCATGCCTCTCGGTCGCGTCGTCGTCCTATAAATAGAGGCCACCCCCATCCCCATTCGGCACACCACTCACCTTCCCTCACCTCATTGACCGTTCCCCACCTCTAGCCAGAGCAAGGCGAGCAGCCGTTCGCCGGAATTGCACCGGAGCAGGCCGCCTCTGGAGGAGAAGAGCGCTTCTGATTGCGACCACCCCTGGAGCTGCCTCGACCGTCCTTGAGCTCGCCGTCGACCACCAGTCCGTTTGCCCGCCTCGCTGTCATTGGTGGAACCCTGGTATGCCCCCTGAGCACCCCCACCGAGCTGCTAGGGTTAGAGTTCGCTGGCGACAAGTTCGTCGTCGACGATGATCCCCAGCCGTTGATCCCCGTTCTAATCCAACGACCCATATCGCCCCGTACCGCTTCGCGCGTTATGAGCCGCTGACCGGTGGACCCCCCTGTCAGCTGAGCCCCGTGCTGTGGAGTGTCACTGGGCTGGCCCGTTAGTTTTCCCGCACGACTCAGTTAGTTTGAATTAGAATTTTTCTATTTTAGTTAAACCTAGTTATGTCCCCAAGTTTGAAATTCAATTCAGAGAGATTTACAAATCCAAATGGAGTGATTCCAATTTTGTTGGAAAGCCACTGAAAAGATCTACCCAAGCCCGTTGGATTTAATTCAATAAGAGTTAGAGATATCTCCTAGTAAAAATAATAAGACAGAAGCTTTTTCACCTTGCAACATTTTTATAAAATCAACCATGATAGCTTTTGAGTGGATTCCAACTCTCAAAAATCACATTTCACCATACCTATCTAAATATGTAATAATATTAAGGTTACATGCAGTGACTTTGGACTAGTACCAAAATAATGCTATACAGGCATTTCTAGTCACTTTAAATCATTAAATAATAAACTTAAACCAAAGTAATTATGATCCAACCCTTAAATCACATTCCCACATGTTAGAATATGTGGTGATGACATGTGTCCACATGATCCCATATTTTAAGTGGTGAATATTAAATCTTAGTTAATTTTTCAATGAGTAGAAATTACTTTTCTAAAATAAAAAGAAGGAAACTAGTTAATAAAACTTGTGATGTTTGTGATGATACTAGATCATCAACTATATGCCTTAGAGTGCTAATTAGACTAGTTAAGTATTGTTTGGTGATTGTGTACTCCGTATGTATTTATAGACGATAGTACCGACCAAGTCTACGAGGAGGAGGAGTTCTACCAAGAAGAAGAAGAAGAAAACTTCAACCACTACACCAACAAACGCAAGCCACCATTAACAATGCAAGCTAACACTTGCAAGTATAATGCTTAGCAAGCTAGGACTAAACTGGATGGTTTAGCAAAGATGCTTTAGGCATTCTCTAGTTACACTACCTTGACTAGTAACTACCCCAAGTATTATTTTTCCAAGCTTTACTTCCTTTACTTTACCCAAAGTTCTTTATTTGTTTAGTAGGTAGCATAAAGAGTATAAAACTTGACCTATATAAACCCTTTAGATGTCATTCTATGGCATGAGATTGATCCCATCTTTTTCCACCTTAGTGAACACTCTTAACTTAGTAGTTTAGAGTAGATAAAAACTTGAGTCACTTTAGATGGGAAAACTTGGTGAAGTTGAATTATGAAAACCTTAGAATGATGAGTCATTCTATTGAGATGTTTTGACATGTGTTGAGAAACACAAATGATTTATGATGATGAAAATGTTGAGGCATGAGATTTAACC
Source organism: Avena insularis (assembly GCA_023614405.1). Classification (NCBI taxonomy): domain Eukaryota; kingdom Viridiplantae; phylum Streptophyta; class Magnoliopsida; order Poales; family Poaceae; genus Avena; species Avena insularis. Next base: position 496,135 of record JAJUPC010000212.1, on the reverse strand, counting down.
CTTTTATAAAACTGATGGTTGGATTCGGATGCGATACCATTCCAAATTTATCGTACAACCACATTACCTGAATTGGGTAAGGCTTAGCCAGAAGTTTATATGCATTAGTATTAGTTCCCTCGCGGGAGAGGTTTGAGCTGAGGCTACCTCTCAATGTTGTCCACCTATGTAGTGCCCAAGATGTCAGATGGTCATGGTTGGGAGACCATACTCATAGGAGAGGTGCTTATACTAGGGTGTGTAAAGGAAAGGTTATGTTTGATTATCTGCATACTAAGTATGATGATTCAGGGTTATCCCTGACAGATGTATCGAATATTGTGGTGAAAGTGTACCACCTCTGCAGTGTGTCAAACTATTCGAATAGACGCGTCCACGGTTATGAACCGTTGGAATTGCCATACTGTTTCATTGTCAGATGTTTTCAAAATAACTTTTGAAATGAATGATGAATCTTGACTTGACCACAACAGGGTTGTGTTTATGACACTAACTTCCCAACTTAAGTGATTCTAGAACTTTATTTTATCTTTCTTTGCTTCTAAACTCAGCTTAGGTTTCAAACTTAAACTTTATAGTTAAACATAGAGTTAGCACTTTAACTTAGAACTATACTACTTGTTAGTGGTAGTTTGCGAGTACTTAACAAGTACTCATGGCTTTTTTCCCTGGCTATTCTCATGGCCAGACTATGAAGGAGACTATCAAGATGATGGCCAGCAGGACGGCTATGATAACTAGGACTATCTGCCTTCGTCAGCATTGTCTGTGCCCCTAAAGATGGACCCCACCGCTACGCTTATCTTTTACTTCCGCTGCTTATTGTATTAAGACTGGATCATGAGATCCTTATTTGTGTAAGACCTTATGTATGGTTTGTAATGGATGATGTACTATGATATCCAATATGTTATGTCTCGCAAAAATGGTAATCCTGCGATTGCGATGAATGACATAACAGGCATCTGGGATTTAAAATCCGGGTGTTGACACGCATGGAGCAAACAATGGCACGTTTCCTTATTGGCTTGAATCACCCAATCAAGCGCATCGTCGAGTTCCAAACATACAACACCATGGTTGAGCTTGTGCACATCTCAACAAAGGCTGAACGTAAAGTGTAAGAGGATATCAAGTACAACAAACCCAATACGTACTTCACCTACAAGAAAGCTTCAACCGCTACACCAACAACTTTCAATGGAAGCTCCTCAAGTACCTCCAAGCCTTCCTTCAAGCCCACACTTCCTCAAGGAAAACTGCCCCCAAGTGGCAAACAAGCAAAGAGTGATACACCTTTCAACGGTGAATGCTACAAGTGTGGAGGCAAAGGACACATGTCGGCCGAATGTGGAAACAAGAAAGTCTTGTTCAACCATGACAATGGTGATGAAGAGTACTTGAGTGAAGATGAGTTTGATGCCCGTGTCAAGGAAGCAATGGCAAGGCAATGAGTGGAAGATGATCAAGAACTCCTCATGTGTGAACATGACGCAAGTCCATCGCTTGTCGTCACAAGGATCTTGACAAATCAAGCACAAGAGCATGAAGACCAACGCTCCAATATCTTCCAAACACGAGCAGGCATCAATGGCAAATCTATCAAGGTCATCATTGAAAGAGGGAGTTGCCACAACCTTGCTAGCACCGAGTTGTGTGAGACGCTCAACCTCACCCTCCATCCGCAGAAGCACCCCTACCACGTGCAATGGCTAAGTGACCAAGGGTCCGTGAAGATCAAGCATACTGTATCGGTCTCCTTCGCCATTGGTCCCTACAAAGATACGGTGGAGTGTGATGTGGTTCCTATGACAGTTTGCCACATGCTTCTTGGTCGACCGTGGCAATTTTACAAGGCTGCTCAACATGATGGTCGTACCAATGTATACACCTTCAAATGGCTCAACAAAACATGTGTTTTGCAACCGATGACTCCTAGCCAAATAATTGTGGACAATGCAAAGGCTTTAGCGAGGGTGCAAAGCACAACACCTACTTGTGAGAAGAGCGGTGAGAGAGAGAACCACCTCATAGTGAGTGAGAGCCACAAGCCAAACTCGAGTAGAAAAACTAAGAGTGTTCTCCTTGCCACCAAAAGTGGGATGAGATATTTCGGAACAACCCATCCATCTTGCACTATGTCCTCCTTTGCAAGAGACTAGCGCAAGGAACTAATGAATTAACCAATGTTCCTCCATCTTTGATGAATGTTTTGCAGGAATTCAAGGATGTGTTCCCCGAAGAGCATCCACATGGACTACCTCCTCTTCGCGGCATCGAACATCGCATTGACCTCATCCCCGGTGCACCACTTCCCAACCGCGCCGCTTACCGCACGAACCTGGAGGAGACGAAGGAGATCGAACATCAAATCAACCAACTCGTCTCCAAAGGTTTGATCCAAGTTAGCACTAGTCCAAGTGCCGTACCTGTGATTCTTGTTCCAAAGACGGATGATACGTTATGGTTATGCATGGACTGCTCTCCAATCAATGTTATCACCGTGCGTTATCGACATCCCATTCCACGTCTCGATGACATGCTTGATGTGTTGTGTGGAGCCACTATTTTTTCGAAAATTGATCTTCGTAGTGGTTACCATCAAATACGCATGGCTAAAGGTGATGAGTGGAAAACCGCCTTCAAGACCAAACTTGGTCTCTATGAATGGTTGGTTATGCCATTTGGTTTATCGAATGCCCCATCCACCTTCATGCGCCTTATGAATCACATCTTGCGTTCTATCATTGGAAAAAGTGTTGTTGTCTATTTCGATGATATTCTTGTTTATAGCAAATCACTTGAGGAACATATAACACATGTCAAGGAAGTTTTGCAAATCCTTCGACATGAAAAGCTTTATGCTAATCTTCCCAAGGGCACTTTTGCTAAAGACAAGTTAATTTTTCTTGGATTTGTCGTTTCTTCGAAAGGAATTGAAGTTGATGTTTCCAAGGTAAAGGACATACGAGATTGGCCCATCCCAACAAATGTGAGTGAACTCTGAAGTTTTCATGGGTTGGCCGGTTTCTATCGTCTCTTTGTGAAAGACTTTTCAACCATTGTTTGCCCCCTTAATGAATTGACCAAAAAGAATGTCACCTTCGTGTGGGGCAAAGCACAACAAAAAGCTTTTGACGAACTTAAAAAGAGGCTCACCGAAGCACCTCTTCTTGCTTTACCAGATTTCACAAAAACTTTTGAGATAGAGTGTCATGCTAGTGGTATTGGCATTGGAGGAGTCCTTATGCAAAACGGACGTCCTATAGCCTACCATAGCGAGAAACTTGATGGTGCTCGCCTTAACTATCCGATTTATGACAAAGAGATTTTTTCCTTAGTTCGTGTCCTTCAAGTTTGGCAACACTACCTTTGGCCCAAGGAATTTATCATACATTCTGACCACGAGTCGTTGAAATACCTCAAAGGCCAAGCTAACTTGAGCAAGAGACACTCTAAGTGGGTTGAGTTTATGGAGTCTTTTCCATACATTGTCAAGTATAAGAAGGGCAAAGATAATGTAGTTACGGACGCTTTGTCTCGCAAACACACAAGCCTTCTTACGAGACTTGAAATAAACATGTTGGGTCTTGAGGAAATAAAATCTTTGTATGCTTCTGACCCGTTCTTTGAACCAATTTTCGCAAAGTGCTCTAATGACAAAGGAGTTGATGATTTCTATTTGCATAAGGGCTTTCTTTTTAAACAAAACAAGCTATGCATTCCGAAGTCGTCGCTTTAACTTTTGCTTCTCCAAGAATCTCATGGTGGAGGCCTTATGGGTCACTTTGGTCATGACAAGACATTGGACATGCTCTCCAATCACTACTTTTGTCCCAAGATGAAGCGTGACGTGGAGCGCTACGTTCAATGATGCACGACATGTGTTCAAGCTAAGTCGCAAGCTAACCCTTATGGTCTTTATATGCCATTGCCTATTCCTCATACCCCTTGGTCCGACGTTAGCATGGATTTCGTGTTAGGATTGCCTAGATCTAAGCATGGTCATGATTCTATAATTGTTGTTGTGGATCGCTTTTCCAAAATGGCACACTTCATACCGTGCCATAAGACCGATGATGCTTCACATGTTGCAAATCTATTTTTCAGGGAAATTGTACGTCTTCACGGTGTGCCAAGGACAATTGTCTCCGACAGCGACGTCAAATTCATGAGCTACTTATGGAAGACCCTCATGGCCAAGCTCGGCGTCAAGCTACTCTTCTCATCCGCATCGCATCCCCAAACTGATGGCCAAACCGAAGTTGTCAACCGAAGCCTCGGGACTCTCATTCATGTGTTGATCAAGAAGAACTTGAAGGATTGGGAGGAATGCATCCCACACGCCGAGTTTTCCTACAACCGTGCCAAGCACTCAACAACCAAGATGAGTCCATTCATGATCGTCTATTGTTTCGAGCCCCTCACCGTGCTCGACATCCTACCACTACCTCTCCATGAGCGCACAAACATGGACGTCGAGAAAAACGCACAAGCTATGAAGACACTTGATGAAGAAACTAGAGCTACCATCGAACAACAAGTCCTTCGCCAAGCTTCAAGGTTAAACAAGGACAAGAAGGAGATGATGTTTGAAGAAGGTGACCATGTGTGGATACACCTAAGCAAAGACCGCTTTCCCAAGGAACTTGACTCCAAGCTCAAACCAAGAGGGGATGGTCCCTTCAAGGTCCTCAAAAGAATCAACAACAACGCCTACATCATCGACATACCGACCTCCAAGTACCTTGCAAGCAATACATTCAATGTCAAGGATCTCTCACCCTACCATTGAGATGTTCAAGATGATATCCATGAAGAGTCGAGGATGACTCTTTCCCAAGGGGGGGGAGCTGATGCAGCCCATCCTACGAACGCTCTTACATCTACACCAACAAGTCCACCAAGTGGACCCATGACTCTTGCCCAAGCCAAACTCCTACAAGCTAAGGTGAACTCGCTCCTCTCCTCGTGCCAATTTGATACCTCCTTGGATGGTATGCTACTTCATGCAACTACCCTATGCATCATCAGGTACGAAGCTTAGACACATCACCAAGCACCCAAGGATGGAGAACAAGGAGCAGATCGTGTAGCAGAAGACGCTGGAGCTGCTTAGACCGGAGTCTCCGGTCTGCGCACACCGGAGTCTCCGGTCCACCAAAGTCTCTGGCCATAAGACACCGGAGTCTCCAGACCCACCTCCGGTCTGCCCCAAGAACATGGCCCTAGGAAAATCTGAGGGCCCCTCCGGAGGCCGGTCCGGAGACCGACCGGAATCTCTGGCCTAGACCGGAGTCTCCGGTCCACCACACCGGAGTCTCCGGTCCGACCGTCGCCAGGCATGAAAAGGCCTTTGGGCCTGCGGCCCATGTACCCCTTAGTCCATCCAGAACTTGTCTTTTATTCCTAAAGTACCCCTGTTTAAGTGTCTGGCCTATATATAATCCCCCACCTCCATTGTAAACCCTAGGCATGATATTGGAATTAGTGGAAACCCCTTCGTGGATCTATCTAATTCTTGCCTCATGCTCCTTGACCAAGGAGCACCAATATCCCCAAACCTCGTTGCAGCTTGCATCGTGCCTCCGCATTGTACAAGGCCTAGGCATCGGCGTCCCTTTGCCTAGACGTCAAGATCTCACCGAGTCTCCCATCTCGCCGTGCCGGTTCGAGAGAGAGTCCTCCGCCCGACGCCGATCCTAGGGATTGCGCCGGACCGGTCACCACCGGCTTGAGCTATTGGTGTTTATCGTGGTTTTGCGTGTGTGTGGTCATCGCGTTCTTCGTGCTTGTGTTCGTCGTGTTCATCCTTCCCTCCTTCCCCCGCGCTCTACCCTTGATTTGAAAGGGAATCGTGAAAGGTCGGGCCACCCTAGAGGTTTGCCCTCAACAGAATGTCTGTCGGATATCATCAAGGAGTGTTTTGATTTCCTTAGTTTTTATCACAACATCATCCACATAAACCTGCACATTTCGACCAATTTGGTCATGTAGACATTTTTTCATGCATCGTTGATACGTTGCTCCTGCATTACGTAATCCAAACGACATAGTGCGATAGCAATAAGCCCCATACGGGGTGATAAACACAGTCTTTATTTGATCATCCGGGTTCAGAGGTATCTGGTGGAAACCAGAATATGCATCTATGAATGGTAACAGTTCACACCCGACAGTAGAGTCTATGACCCAGTATATCCTTGGCAGTGAAAATGGATCTTTCGGACACGCCTTATTCAGGTTCCTGTAATCGATACACATACGCGACACCACAGCCACATTCGGATCATCCTTCTTCTTTTCCACGAGCACCAGATTAGAGAGCCAATCCGGGTAAAGTACTTCCATGATAAACCCGACTGCAAGTAACCGAGCTATCTCATCTCCAATGACCTTTCTCCTGTCTTCGGCGAAGCGGCGGAGAGGTTGCTTCACCGGCTTAGCCCCGGGTCTTACATTCAAAGAGTGCTTGGCCAACTCCCTCGGCACAACTTGCAGATCCTGTGTGGACCAAGCAAAGATATCCCAATTCTCACGGAGGAAGTTGACGAGCTCGCTTTCCTATTTGTCGCCTAACCCGACACCAATGGTCACGGTGCATTCTGGGAACTCATCATTAATGGGCACCCTCTTTATATCTTTGGTCGCTTGAAACGACACACTTCCATGCAGGTTGGTTAGAGCCGGCATATGCTGCTGCGCGGATTGAGCCAATGCCACCACCTCTTCTCTTGAGCAATCAAAAGTGATTCAGCTAGGTTAGAACCATTGGAAGCGCACTCAATAGAATGCCTGAAGTCCCCAGCTATGGTAATTACCCCTTGGTCCGGGCAATTTCATCTTTAGGTAACTGATGTGAGTGCATGTCATGAACTTGTTCAGAGCAACCCTGTCGAGTAATGCATAATATGCGCTTTCCAGGTTTACAACCTCAAACTCCAAGTTTTCAGTCCAGTAGTTGTCCCTTGTGCCAAATAATACATCAACTCGGACCTTACCAATGGGTTCACATGAGATACCCGGCACGATACCATGGAAAGTGGTCTTTGTTGCTTGAAGCATATTCTCCAATATTCCCAACTTGTGCATGGTATCCTTGTACATGATGTTAATGCTACTTCCATCAGCACCTTGGAAAATCTCACATTGATATTCGGCCCAATGAATGTCGGATCCAACACCAGTGTATACGATCCAGGACTCGGCATGAGCCTGGGGTGATCCTTGATGCTCCAAGTGATTTCCTGATCTGACCAAGGAATGTACCTTGTCACAGCTGGCATTACCGTGTTTACCTCCATATGTCGGTGCTACAAGCTCTTTCTATTAGTTACCTCCATGGTGAACACATAGTAACTTTGGTGATGCTCCCTGTACCTGTTCATCCCTTCATTACCGTCATACCCTTGGTCTTGTTGTTACTGGTTACTCACTTGATGCATTGCATCCCTTCTTTCTTGATTTTCATACCTTGGTGGAGGTGGAGGAAAATCAGCTACTGTCCATTCCCCCAGTGAGCAGTGGCTGCCGAGGTGCTTCATTCTGAGGTGCTTCGTGCCGAGGTCCATCATGCCGAGGCGCATCGTGCCGAGGTGCCTGAGCATTCCAGAGCTACTCTGCTCTAGCTTCCTCATCCATTCACATTGTTGGGTCGTATGATTTGCTGGATTATTCGGACTTGGCGTATGGAACTTGCACGGCTGATCCAACATAGACTCGAATGTGTATCCAAAATTTTGATCCTTTCTTTCCTGGCACTGTTTCTTCTGCTCTGACGTCCAAGGTTTCTTGCCTTCACTCTTTTGCTGCCAATGTTGCCCTCCAGTTTTCTAACGCTGGCTGGCACACCAGCATTAGGCTGATCCTGATCTACAACCGCTACTTGCTGCGAGTTGTACCTATAATCGTGGCGATCATCCCTTCTTTTACCTCGGAAGTCATTCCTCCGGGATAATCTGGAACCATCTTTGTTGTAGTACTCCTCATTTGATTTGCTTAACATCAGCCGAGGATGGGTTGGATCTCCCAAAGCGTATGAATCTGCGATCTATATCGTCTCGACTAGGGTGGTTGGCATATCTAGCTGCAACCTCTGCCACAGCATACTTCCATATCTATAGCCTTGGGTGAACCACACGATTGCTTGTGATTCAATTACCCCCTCACAAGCATTGTGCACATTACACCACCGAGTCAAAAACTCTCGATCCGGCTCATTCGGTCTCTACTTGCACAGTGCCAAGGTTTGTGGCCTATTCGGCCTCTTGTATGTGCTCGAGAAATTGCTGATGAACAGCTCCTCAAAATCTAACCAACAGTTGATGCTGCCTGGTGGCAAACTGTTCAACTAGACCCTTGCTGGTCCTTCCAACATCTGGGGCACATATTGTTGGGTCCGCAGCACAGAAAACCAAAATTTTCCTACGGTGTGAACTACACCCCAATATCTATCTACTAGGTACAAAGAAACGGGTGGACATACATCCAACGAGAACTTACCCTCGAAGACAACGAGTTTTGTTAACGAGTAGGAACTCGTGGTTGATGTAGTCGTACACTTGCCGATCTCAAGATCGTGAGGAAGTCCGAGCGCCGCAACTCAGAAGCGCATCCATACTCACACACACGTTCAAGCCACCGGACAACCTCCACCTCCTTGCTCCAGCAATTCAACGGAAGCAGCAAATCCTTCCAGACAAAATGCCACCGGGAACATGTATCTCGCTGATCCGAGACCATGGGGGAATAATTCTAGAGGGGAAGAGAGATCCTTCACAAGGAGGTGTGTGGATGAAGGAGGGAATGGGTGGCCTTTTATAGGAGGAGGGGGGTGTCCCTCCTCTCCATGGCCGGCACATGGGGGTGACTCCTCACCTCCCCCGTTCATGTGGTGGTAACCCCTCCACATTAAAATGGCTCTTCACATTCCCTTTTAAAGTCTCCACTTTAAATGCATTCAAATTCTCCAAGTTTAATGCTCTCTCATTTAATAAAACTCTTTTATTAAATTTATCCAGAATTTTGTTAATTACTTTAATTAACAAACATTCACATATAGCCCCTTGCAATGTTTCAATATCACATGCAGAACCACTTTCTGCAATTTCACCCGAAACAATTTCCGGTTTCTATTGAAACAATTCCCGCGCTTTGAAATTCTTTTGTCTGAAACATATATGCTCCAAAATGGTGTCCGGTAACTCTTAAGTGTGTCACCCGAACGGTTCGCGAAAAATGCAGACATGATCGAGACCCTTCTCCGATCAATAATCAACAGCGGGACCTAGAGATCCGTACTGACTCCTACACATTCAACGTTGACTTCTGTGATCATGAGAATCTTTAACGCTTGTAACTAAATCCCTTTGTCTCGCGATATATTACATGTCTGAGATTCGATCATCGGTATCTCCATACCTAGTTTGATCTCGTTACCGACATGCACTCTTTTCTCGTTCCCGTGATATAACATTCTAGTGATCACATCACTTGCTTGCAAGCTATCTCATTGTGATATCACCAAGAGGGCCCATAGTATATATATCCGTCATTGGGTTTGACAAATTCCACTCTTGATCCATGAGCCTCAACATAACACCTTCGTAGTACTGAACCCATCTTTATAGTCACCCTGTTACGGTGTGACGTTGATGTTATCAAGATACTCTTCAGGTGTTAGCAATTAACATGATCTCATGGTCTAAGGATAAAGATTACTTTGTATGATGTTATAGCAATATAAACATAATGACTTGATCATAATGCTATACTTTGGATGAATGTTCATCACATCATTCCAACAATGGTGTGACATTGTTATTAACAACATCCAATGTCCATGATCAGGAAACGTTGATCATCTTGTTAATCAACAAGCTAGTCTATAAGAGAGGCATAATTAGGAACCCTTTTTGTTTATTAAACACACATGTATTGATGTTTCCGATAAATACAATTCTAGCATGTAAAATAAACATCTATCATATATAAGGAATACATAATAACAACTTTATTATTGCCTCTCAAGGCATATTTCCTTCAGTCTCCCACTTGCACTAGAGACAATAATCTAGTTCACATAGTGATAAATCTAACACCCATGGAGTTCTGGTGTTGATCATGTTTTGCCCTAGGGAGAACTTTAGTCAACAAATCTGCTACATTTAGGTTCGTGTGTACTTTACAAATCTTTATATCTCCATCCTTGACATGCTTGCGGATGGAGTGAAACCGGCGCTTAATATGCTTGGAATTCTTGTGAGACCTCGGTTCCTTTATGCTATTATGGCTCCATTGTTGTCACAATAGATCACCATTGGGTCCAATGCACTAGGAACCACACCTAGTTCCGTAATGAACTCTTTCATCCAAACCGCTTCTCGCTACCGCTTCAAGCGACAACATATTCCGCCTCCGTCGTTGATCCAGCCACCACAGGTTGTTTGGAACTCCTCCAACTAACTGTTGCTCCGTTCAAGAGAAATACGTATCCGGATTGAGACTTAGAGTCATCCGGATCGGTGTCAAAGCTAGCATCGACATAACACTTAGTGACTAGCTCTTCTTCACCTCCGTATATAAGAAACATATCCCTAGTTATTCTCAAGTACTTGAGGATGTTCTTACCGCTATCCAGTGTTCCGAACCTGGATCAGATTGGTACCTACTAGTCAAACTAATAGCATGTGCCACATCCGGTCTTATACATAGCATGGCATACATAATAGAGCCTATGGCCGAGGCATAGGGGATCTTATCCATCATCTCTCTTTCTTCCGCCAGAGGACTTTGAGTCTTACTCAATGTCTTGCCTTGCAACATAGGTAAGAACCCCTTCTTACTTTCGTCCATATTAAACTTCTTTAATATCTTATCAAGGTATGTACTCTGCGATAGCCCAATTAGGCACCTTGATCTATCTCTATAGATTTTAATGCCTAATATATATGACGCTTCACCAAGGTCTTTCATCGAAAATTTGTTGTTTAGATAACTTTTAACACTGTTTAAAAGATCTATATCATTTCCAATCAATAATATGTCATCCACATATAATATCAGAAATGCCACATTTCTCCCACTCATTTTCTTGTAAATACAAGCCTCTCCATAAGTTTGGACAAATCCAAACTCTTTGATCACCTCATCGAAGCGGAGATTCCAACTCCGGGATGCTTGCTTCAGTCCATAGATGGATCGCTGAAGTTTGCATACCTTATTATCATCCTTAGGATCAAAAAAACCCTTAGGTTGTATCATATACAACTCTTCTTCAATATTACCATTGAGGAACGCAGTTTTGACATCCATCTGCCATATTTCATGCAGCAATTGCTAACATAATCCTAACTGACTTAAGCATCGCTACGGGAGAGAATGTCTCATCGTAATCAACTCCTTGAATTTGTCAAAACCCCTTTGTGACAAGTCGAGCCTTATAGATGGTCACATTACCATTAGCATCAGTTTTTCTTTTGAAAATCCATTTATTCTCAATGGCCTTTCGATCGTGAGGTAAGTCCACCAAGGTCCAAACTTGGTTCTCGTACATGGATTCCATCTCGGATTTCATGGCTTCTAGCCATTTGTTGGAATCCGGGCTCATCATCGCTTCTTCATGCGTCGCAGGGTCATCCATTTCATCAACCATGAAATTCACAACAGGATTGCCGTACAATTCAGGAGCTGCACGTGTCCTGCTTGACCTATGAGGTTCGGTAGTTTCCTCTTTTGGAGTTTCATGATCAATATCATTAGCTCTCTCTTCATTAGGTGAAGTCAACTCCGAAACAACTTCCGGTGCTGCACCACTAGCCATTTCATGAAGAGAAGGTTCAATAACCTCTTCGAGTTCTACCTTCTGACTACTCACACCTTTCACGAGAAACTCCTTCTCAAGAAAGGATCCATTCTTGGCAACAAAAACCTTGCCCTCGGATCTATGATAGAAGGTATACCCAATTGTTTCCTTAGGGTATCCTATGAAGACGCATTTTTCCGATTTGGGTTCGAGTTTATCCGGTTGAAGTTTCTTCACATAAACATCGCATCCCCAAACTTTAAGAAATGACAACTTAGGTTTGTTTCCAAACCATAATTCATACGGTGTCGTTTCAAAGGATTTAGATGGTGCCCGATTTAAAGTGAATGAAGCTATTTCTAGTGCATAACCCCAAAATGACAGTGGCAAGTCAGTCAGAGACATCATAGATTGAACCATATCCAATAAGGTACGATTATGACGTTCCGACACACCATTACGTTGTGGTGTTCCGGCAGGCGTGAGTTGTGAAACTATTCCACACTCTTTCATGTGTGTGCTAAACTCGTAACTTAGATACTCTCCTCCACGGTTAGACCGTAGAAATTTGATCTTTCTATTACGATGATTTTCCACTTCATTCTAAAATTCCTTGAACTTTTCAAAAGTTTCAGACTTGTGTTTCATCAAATAGATATACCCGTATATACTCAAATCATCCGTGAAAGTGACAAAATAACGATATCCACCTCGCGCCGACACACTCATTGGTCCACACACATCAGTATGTATGATTTCCAATAGATCTATCGCCCGTTCCATTGAACCGGAAAACGGCATTCTAGTCATCTTGCCCATAAGGCATGGCTCACATGTATCAAATGATTCAAAATCAAGTGATTCCAAAAGTCCATCAGAATGGAGTTTCTTCATGCGTTTAACGCCAATATGACCTAGACGGCAGTGCCACATATATGCAGATATATCATCATCAAGTTTAATCTTTTTAGCATTAACATTATGAATGTGCGTAATATTACTATCGAGATCCATCAGAAATAAACCATTCAACATAGGTGCATGACCATAAAAGATATTATCCATATAAATCGAACAACCATTGTTTTCAGATTTAAACGAATAACCACTTTGCATCAAACACGATCCGGATACAATGTTCATGCTAAGTGCAGGCACCAAATAACAATTATTTAGGTTTATGGCTAATCCCGATGGCATATGGAGAGGCAGCGTTCCGACGGCGATCACATCAACTCTTGATCCATTACCGACCCCCATTGTGACATCATCCCTTGCTAGCTGTCGCTTGTTCCGCAGCCCCTGAATCGAGTTACATAATTTAGCAACTGATCCCGTATCAAATACCTAGGTGCTACTGCGAGTACTAGTCAAGTACACATCAATAACATGTATATCACATATACCTTTGTTTGCCTTGCCGGACTTCTTGTCCGCCAAATACTTGGGGTAGTTCGCTTCCAATGGCCAGTCCCCTTGCAATAGTAGCACTCGGTATCGGACTTAGGGCTAGCTCGGGGTTTCTTTTCAGGCGCGGCAACATATTTGCTACCCTTCTTTCCCTTGTGCTTGCCTTTCTTGTCCTTCTTGAAACCGGTGGTCCTATTGATCATCAACACTTGATGTTCTTTCCTAATCTCCACTTCTGTAGTCTTAAGCATTGTGTAAGCTCGGAAGAGTCTTCTTCATGCCCTGCATATTATAGTTCATCACGAAGCTCTTGTAGCTAGGTGGCAGAGATTGGAGAACACGATGTATGCCTAAGTCAATGGGAATTGTTATTCCCAAGGACACAAGCTTATCGGCACTGCATTTTGAGTACATGCTCACTAACGGAGTTGTTCTCCTCCATCATGCAGCTAAAGAACTTTTCAGTAGCATTATAACTCTCTACGGAAGCATGGGTATCGAAAATCATTTTCAATTCTCCCATGGTATCAAAGGCATCACCATTTTCGAAACGCTTTCGAAGTTCTGGCTCCAGCCCATACAGTATGCCGCAATGAACTAAGTTATGGTCCTCCTGATGAGTCACATAGACATTCTTTTCTTCATCAGGGGCATCAGGAGCTGGTGGGGGGCCTAGCGGCGCATCTAACACATATTGCTTTTGTGCAGCAGTGAGGAGAATCCTCAAATTCATAGCCCAGTTGGTGAAGTTGCTACCATTCGCAGCAAGTTTCTCTTTCTCCATGAACACATTGAAATTAAAAGCAGGTGGTGCCATCTATAACAGAATTTGTAATGTTTATTTAGACTAAGTTTATGATAGATTGTGTTCAACTAATCCAAATTAGTAATGAACTCCCACTCAAAAACGACATCCCTCGTGCCTTTTTGGTGATTACATGAACCAAATCCACTACACCAAGTCTGATCATCACGTGAGTCGGTGTAACTTCAAAGGCGAGCATCTATATGGGCATCATATCAACCATATGACTCATACTTAACCTTTCGGTCCGTGTTCCGAGGCCATGTCTGTACATGCTAGGCTCGCCAAGTAAGAACCTTAGTACTCGCGTGTGTAAAACTATCTTACACCCGTTGTATGAAAGCATGGAGTCGAGTACACCTGATCATCACGTGATGTCTCAAAACACGATTCATAGAACGGTGCATACTCAAGGAAGAACACATTTTATCTTGATATCTAAATGAGGGATCATCTTACAATGCTACAAAAAGCGCCAAACTAGCAGTATAAGATGCTAACATCTAATGTGTAAAGTGAGATGATATGGTCCATGCATTTGATCTCTATCATTTGTATCGTGGTATGATCTCTATCATTCCTTTATGTGTAAGGCCAAGGTCTATGGAACTTACACGTTGAATGTGTTGTAAGAGTATCTATCATACATCTACTTACAACAATACCATACCAATACACTAGCCCAGCAACGATCTAAACTAGACGCCTCTAATTTATCAATTGCAAGTTTTACGTGGCTTAGGGCTTTCGGAGATAGAACCGTTCTCACCTATGAACATGAACCACAACGAGGATAACTAAGTTATTAGCAACTCATTGTAAATCAGATATTGACTATAGTAGGAGAGACAGACACCCGCCAGCCACTTATGCAAAATAAGTTGCATGTCAGTCGTGGAACCGGTCTCATGTACGATGACATGTAAGGTTGGTCCGGGCCGCTTCATCCCACTATGCCACCAATATCCAAAATACATAGAAGATGCAATAACATGATCATCATCGCCCACATATAAACATATGTGTACTACCCATGCAAAGCACCTACGCATAGATCAGGCTCTGATACCACTGTTGGGTTCGCAACATAGAAAACAAAAAATTTCCTATGATGTGAACTACACGCCAAGATCTATCTACTAGGTATAAAGCAACGGGTGGACATACATCCAACGAGAACTTACCCTCGAAGACAACGAGTTTTGTTAACGAGTAGGAACTTGTGGTTGATGTAGTCGTACACTTGTCGATCTCAAGATCGTGAGGAAGTCCGAGCGCCGCAACTTAGCAGTGCATCCGTACTGGCACACACGTTCAAGCCACCAGACAACCTCCACCTCCTCGCTCCAGCAATCCAGCGGAAGCAACAACTCCTTCTAGACAAAATGCCACCAGGAACATGTATCTCGCTAATCCGAGACCATGGGGGAATAATTCTAGAGGGGGAGAGAGATCCTTCACAATGAGGTGTGTGGATGAAGGAGGGAATGGGTGGCCTTTTATAGGAGGAGGGCGTGCCCCTCCTCTCCATGGCCGGCGCATGGGGGGTGACCCCTCACCTCCCCCATTCATGTGGTGGTAACCCCTCCACATTAAAATGCCTCTTCACATTCCCTTTTAAAGTCTCCACTTTAAATGCATTAAAATTCTCCAAGTTTAATGCTCTCTCATTTAATAAAACTATTTTATTAAATTTATTTAGAATTTTGTTAATTACTTTAATTAACAAACATTCACATATAGCCCCTTCAATATTTCAATATCACATGCAGAACCACTTTCTGCAATTTCACCCGAAACAATTTCTGGTTTCTATTGAAACAATTCCTGCGCTTTGCAATTCTTTAATCTGAAACATATGTGCTCCAAAGTGGTGTCCGGTAACTCTTAAGTGTGTCACCCTATGGTTCGCGAATAGTGCAGACATGA
The DNA here is from genome assembly GCA_023614405.1 of Avena insularis. Taxonomy (NCBI): domain Eukaryota; kingdom Viridiplantae; phylum Streptophyta; class Magnoliopsida; order Poales; family Poaceae; genus Avena; species Avena insularis. The sequence goes on along the minus strand of JAJUPC010000212.1, from coordinate 480,188 downwards.
TTGAAACCCTTCTCCGATCAATAATCAGCAGCGGGACCTGGAGATCCGTACTGACTCCTACACATTCAACGATGACTTTTGTGATCGTGAGAACCTTTAACGCTTGTAACTAATTCCCTTTGTCTTGCGATATATTACATGTCCGAGATTCGATCATCGGTATCTCCATACCTAGTTTGATCTCGTTACCGACATGCACTCTTTTCTCGTTCCCGTGATATAACATTCTAGTGATCAGATCACTTGCTTGCAAGCTATCTCAATGTGATATCACCGAGAGGGCCCAGAGTATATCTATCCGTCATCGGGATTGACAAATTCCACTCTTGATCCATGAGCCTCAACATAACACCTTCGTAGTACTAAACCCATCTTTATAGTCACCCTGTTACGGTGTGACGTTTGATGTTATCAGTATACTCTTTAGGTGTTAGCAATTAACATGATCTCATGGTCTAAGGATAAAGATTACTTCGTATGATGTTATAGCAATATAAACATAATGACTTGATCGTAATGCTATACTTCAGATGAATGTTCATCACATCATTCCACAAATGGTGTGACCTTGTTATTAACAACATCCAATGTCCATGATCAGGAAACCTTGATCATCTTGTTAATCAACAAGCTAGTCTATAAGAGAGGCATAACTAGGAACCCTTTTTGTTTATTAAACACACATGTATTGATGTTTTCGATCAATACAATTCTAGCATGCAAAATAAACATCTATGATATATAAGGAATACATAATAACAACTTTATTATTGCCTCTCAGGGCATATTTCCTTCACATATATCACAACCCTCTCAAGTTACACGTGGCATTATTCACCGCAGTCGCATAATAAATGAGCCAATCATATGGTTTGGTGCTGATGTCATACGTCTTCGTCCCTTTGGCTAACTGAAAGTTCGCCACAGGTGGTTCTCTCATGATCCGAGGCCTAAAGCATGCCGGACCTGGAGGACCCTGAACCTCAATCATTTCTGACCTATAGATTCGGTCCAACTTCAGTCTTGCATTATCTGGCTGCAAATTCCTGTTTCCCAATCTCGATCCAATCACATGGTTCTCCGGTCTAGGAAATCCGGCATCAACCATTTCCGAGTAACCATCATTGTACCTATCCTGACCCGGATGAACATTTTGTTGCTGCATTGCTGGGCCAGCACTTCTCTCCTACCGAGGTGCATACTGCTACTTTTGTTGCCGAGGTGCATTTTTTCGTGTTCCCGCGGGATTATGCTATCCGGCATTGCCATTGGTAGCATTCCTTTGACCGGTGTTGCCTTGGTCACGGTTACTTCGGCTAGCTTCACCCCGGCTGGCACTATGACGATCCTCATCTACTTGCACTGATTTTCCTTTTCATGCCCTTACCGGTTCATACGGGACCATCTTCTTGTATTTTCTCCCCGAGGTTACCACTTCCTCTCTTCTGGGTCATCATGCGGTGATGACGCAGCTCCAGCGGACTTTGCTAGGTTATTCCTTGTCGAATAAACTACATGCGATGCTCCGGGTTGTGCCGGGTTTGCCTTGTTTATTTCCTAATTTTGTTGACATGCCACCCTCAACAAGTGGTTAACTCTCTCATGTTGCCTATCTCGGGCCTCTCTGTTTAAACCTTCTAACTCGGATACAGCCGCATTTGAAGCCCTGAGGTTCTTCGTTGGGGTATTGTACATCTCCAGCCCTTCTTTTACCATAGTAGTTGTCTAACCCGGCTTAGGCACATACTCCTTGTCAATTTCCGTAATCAGGTTTCTCCGACAGATTTTTACTCCATCTATGCGGTTTGACTTCCCATACTCCCGTAGAGTGATGTTTAGTGACTACTGCAACTCAGCTACTTTTTTCGCACCAGCTAGCTTTTTTTGCCTAATTTCCTCTATCTCAGCCTGTGCCTGAGCCGGATCTACTACTAGAGCTATGGGTGTTGCTAAGCTATCTATCGCCTGCTGCAATACATTTTCTGTTCTCTCTAGTGAAGGGAATCTAGATCTTTCCTGCTTCGGCATTGCGTCCGGATCTGGTGCTGGGTCCTTGCTTGCTAATGCATCTAGCGCCATCATCATGACCTCAACGCAGCCCGCGGGGCGTGTGATACGTGTGCCGCGAGCCGTGTTGAAAGGTGGTTTGCCTCCCTTGACGACGTATTGCGGATGATCGCAGGACTCGTCGACGCCGACGTAGATCTTGTGGGCGCCAAGCTTGATTAAGAGGTTGTTGCACGGAGGTGGGCGCCTGCCGAAGCTCCCAACATTGTCGCTGACCTAGTCCAGCGCTCCAAAGCGCTTGACCAGCCCAGAGATGATGTGTTTACCGATGCTGAAGATGTTTCCCGTCCGGATTTTTACTCCTGCTAGCGCTGCTAGCCCCATGGTTGGCGCCAGCTGTAATGGTGGTAGCACAGCAGATGTCATGTATCGGCTAAAGATGGGGCCAATGTGCACTAGAGGAATCCAGGGAGGGATAGTGTGGTGATTTGACACACACAGATGTTTGTATTTCTCTCTTGTTGATGGTGGATTACAATGGTTCCTCGAGCTATTTGTGAGAAGGAGACTAGTTCCCTTATTGCCCACTACTATGCTCTAGGGTTCTTCCTCAAACAAAATGATTGATCCCATTCTATGGAGGCCCTGGTTCTCCTTATATAGGGGATCCCAGGTTACAAATCTAGTGCACACGTGGAGGAATATTCTCTGAATATGCCCTTTAGATAAAGTAAGATGCCTCTTTTTACACTTTAAACGACTAGTCCATATTCAGGAGGTAAGCCTCCCTAAGCCCCTCTACGGCTTTGCATAACCCAACACTAGTGGCGTCAGCTGACACTGGCTGTGTCACCCTTGTCGGCCATGCCCCGCTGGTCCTTCCCTCTGCCTGCTTTGCTCACGCAGCAGTAGACAGAGGCCATCTTTTGACTAGTGAGATTTCTTTCTTCTCTTGGAAGCCAAGTGATAACCCGGCTAGCGCCTGGATAACTCGGCCACGCGGGTACCTACAAACAAGTCACAAAGGCCTTGCCTACATATGCTATATATCGGCTGGGTTAAGGTCAAACGAACATCCTTCGGGCCAGATCACTCCGTAAGTCGGCCTACCTTGAGGTGACGCGGCCAGCTCCCGCTTTGACCTTGCCATACCTTAGCTAACTTGGCCTTTATACCCCGGTGTGACCCTACCCAGGGGTATCCCCCCAAGATACATAGTTCTCGAACCCGTAGGGATACACACTTATGGTTAGTCGACACAATTGAGTGGATAGGGAACACAGGAGAAGATAATGGACATCACAGGAATTTGTTCTGTCGAATCTGCTGAAATGGTTTCGGGGTATCGAAACAAAGCAATGGATCAAAATGTTAATGTGTTCATTAAATGAAGTACTCATTAAATTAAGTGTTCATTAAATTGAGTTGCATTAAAACAAGAGAATTGAAGTGCTTTAATGGAAATACCTTTGGTTTTTTTGTGGATAATAAATGGGAGAAAGTGGAGATTGAAATTATGTGAGTGGAGAGTCCACCCACATGAACTAGAGGAGAGGATGGGGCACCCTCTTGTCCGCTAGACAAGGGAGGGGATTTGCCCCTCCCCCTATAAAAGGATGTGGAGACCCCCTCTCACACACTCACTTGCCCACTCCTCTCATATGCCCTTTGGTTGGCATCTTCTCCCTTTTGCTAGCCTTGTTTATTGCCACTAGAAAAGGTTCTTAGGCGAAGCCGTGCACGATATCTTCCCATCCACCATCTCTACCATGTGTAGCACTGTTGGAGTTCCCAGGGATCCGCTACTTCCGCTGCGCGGCTGGAGCGAGGGTTCGGGAGTCGTCAGCACACCGTACATGTGACCGATTACAGAGGCGCTGCCTCTTGTGGCGCTAATCGTCTGTGGGTCCTTGAGGACGGCCATGTACACTCTACATCATCTATGTTTGTTTATAGGAACGTTATCCCGTGTTACGGTCTTTGAGAGTGAGTCCATCTGAAACCGTTACATTATCTCCTAGATATGATCTTGGTGGTTGCAACCCTATATAATTTTTGTTTTCTATGCAATGAACCCCATTAGTGGTATCACAGCTGTGTCTATGCGTAAATTCTTTGTATGGTTAGAACACATAGAGATGTGGGCGTTGATAGTCTTGTTCTTTCATGCTTGCTTAAATTTTGGTCATGGTGGCATGTTGGGATGAAGCAGCCTGGACTAACTTTACATGTCCTCGCACATGAGACCTGTCTCATGATTGACATGCAACTCGTATTACATAAGTGGCTCAGCGGGTGTCTGTATCTCCCAACATAATCATGACCTAATTTACAGCGGTTTTCAAATAACTTGATTGTCAACGTTGTGGCTGAATTTCGTAGGTAGAGTGGTTCTCTCCTAGAAAGCCCAAAGCCACGTAAAATATGCAAAAATAAATTAGAGGCTTCTAACTTGTTTTTGAAGGGCATGTGATGTAATATGGTCTATGGTACAAATATTTTTGTATGCAATGTGTTTTATTGTAAAACAACCGGCCAGAGCCGTATGGTTGTTATTTTATTTTATGGTCTGTGTTCCGGAAAATGGAAATCCATGTAATTAGATTAGTGGAGAACAACCATGGTGGTGGAGCCATGGACCTTGGTGGAACGTCGTAGGAATGATGGAGATCATACCAATATGCACAAGATGAAGATCGAATACGAGAACGACCATATCATATCACATTATATATGCATGTGATGTTTATCCTTTGTTGCATCTTATTTTGCATTGATTTGATCGCCTCGGTAGCATTATAAGATGATCCCTCCCACTAAATATCAAGATAATAATATGTTCTTACTTAGTATGCACCATTAAGAAAGTTTGTCGTCTCGAAGCACCATGTGATGATCGGGTGTGATAGATTCTACGTTCACATACAACGGGTATAAGATAGTTCTACACACGCGAATACTAAGGTTCTTAGTTGACGAGCCTAGCATGTGCAGACATGACCTCAAAACATGAATCGAAAGGTAAAGAACGAGTCACATGGATGATATGATGCCCATACGATGGTCGCCATTGGAGCTACGCCACCACTCGAGATGATCGGTCGTGGCGTAGTGAATTTGGTTCGTGTAATCACTAAAATGACTAGAGGGATGTTATTTTGAGTGGGAGTTCTCATAAGTATTTTACTTGAAATCTGTCTATTTTAAACCTAGTCTAAATAGTATTTGCAAATACATTGTATATCATGGCACCCCCTGCATTCAATTTTAATGCATTCCTTGAGAAAGAAAAACTGCAAGACAATGGGTCTAACTTCACCAACTGGCACCGCAACATGAGGATTATCCTCATGGGCATGAAGAAGTCCTATGTACTGGACGGTCTGTTAGGTGACGCCCCTACAGCCAGCGCGACTCAAGAAGAGCGCGACACATATGATGTGAAATTTGATGACTACACTCTTGTGCGGTGTGCGATCAGTCGCTGGAGCCTGAACTCCAAAAGCACTTTGAAATTACCGATGTTTAGGTCTTGGTGGAGGAACTCAAAACTATGTTTGGGTACTAAATCCGTGCTGAGAGATATGAGATCTCCAATAAGTTCTTTAGTGCTAAGATGGAGGAGCACAGCTCTGTGAACGAGAATATCATTAAGATGACGGGCTACACTCAGTGTCTTGAGACACTTGGATGTGAGATTCCAACTGATCTGACGATAGACAGGGTTTTGCAATCGCTCCCACTAAGTTACATAGGGTTTGTAATTAATTACAAGATGAATGGTGCAGACAAGTTGCTCACTGAACTCGCATCTATGCTTAAGTCTATCGACGTAGACATCAAAAAGAAATATCTAGTGTTGATGGTCAATAAAACCACTAATTTCAAGAAAAGAGGCAAGAAAGGCAAGTTCAAGAAGGATAGCAAATCAATTGTTGCATCTGAGAAGAAGACCAAGGGAGGCCCTAATCCCAATACTGAGTGTTATTACTACAAAGGGGCTGGTCACTGGAAGCGGAATTGCCTGAAGTACTTGGCAGATAAGAAGGCCGGGAAAGTGAATAAAGGTATATGTGATATACATGTTATTGATGTGTACCTAACTAGTAGTCGAAGTAGTACCTAGGGATTTGATACCAGTTCGGTTGCTAATATATATAACTCGAAACAGGGGATAAGGAATAGTCGACCACTAGCAAAGTATGAAGTGATGATGCGCGTAGGCAATGGATCGAAGGTTCATGTGATCTCCATCGGGACAATGCCACTTCATCTACCATTAGGATTGCAATAAACCTAAATAATTGTTATTATGTGCCTGCGTTGAGCATGAACATCATGTCTGGGTCATGTTTAATGCAAGATGGTTATTCATTTGTATCCGAGAACAATGATTGTCCCTTTCATATGAATATATCTTTTATGGTCATGCACCTATGTTGAATGGTTTATTTGTTTGAATCTTGATATTACTAATACACATATTCATAATGTGAATGCCAAAACAATCAAATTGAACGATGATATTGCTACGTATATGTGGCATTGCCATTTAGGTCATATTGATGTTAAACGCATGAAGAAGCTCCATTCTGATGGACTACTGGAATCACTTGATTTTGAATCATTTGAGACATATGAGCCATGCCTTATGGGCAATGATGGGGGAATACAAAGTAGGGTATACCCATGAAGCAAAGTCGCCAGCTGGATCGAGTAGACAGAAGCCAAGCCTAGAGTGGGTCGACTCGCCTAATACGGCGACTAGCGCAAACGACTCGCCGACTAGAGGCCCAAGATAGCGAATTCAATGCAAAAGCCCATTAGTTCACTTGTAAATCCTAGCTGGCTGCATATATAAAGCCACCAAGGGCACCCCCACGGGGTACGTCATATTAGATCTAGTCTCTCACTCTGCCTACGATGGCTCCCATATAACCAATCTATGTTCATATACTGGATTGACAATAGGACATAGAGATCCTCCACCGAGGCAACGTGAACCTAGGTACATCGTGTGCCAATCTCGCCCCCGGATTCTCCTACGCCCCCTTGCCCTTTCCTCTACGTAAGCTACCCTGTAGCATCTGCCGTGGTCAATACCATGATAGTTGGCACCCACCATGGGGCAACGATGCTTGGAGGTGATGATCTAGCGGGATCCCTTACCATCACCGGTGGACAGATTACATCTCGCGTGTCATCTGAGAAGTGTTATCCAAGAATTCGGAGGTTGGATGCTGATTGATCTGGTCTGCTACCGTCCAACACGGCCAACATGGAACAGGCACTTGCACGCATTGAACTAATAAATCTGCATGAATCTAGTTGTTGAGTTTTATTCAATATCCTTCCTATCGTCGATTGGTGCCAACGAATTATTTATTTTAATCTAATCTTACTTGCACGTTGCCCGTGCGTGTTGTTTTGAGGATTGATGCATCAATACAGGATTCGATCACTTGCGGCTGTTAATCCAAGACAACAATCGAAGTCCGACCAAGCGCCTAGGAGCAGCAGTGTGATTTTCGCATGGAAAATCATGTGATATGCATAGATCGACCTTCAAATTCAGCGTTTGGATAACTCTCTCTCTCTCATTCATTACTTTGTCCAACTATTTTATCTGAATCTCACTCTTTGCACGATTTCTTCTTCAATACATGCATCGCGTAATCTGAATCAGTGAGTCTGCTTTTGACCTGGATGCGAGTGGACGACATCGAGGATTATCTTTGTCACCACTTTTGTATCAGTATGGGATATGCGGAGACGGCACCGAATGGGGTTAGCTCCTACTCGCCCGCTGCGAAATCATCACGCCTAGGGACTCCCCCATCGCTAAGTCCCCATCGCGCACTTGCCATCACAGCCTCACATGTCGTGGACTCTCCACGCTCGGGGACTCGCCAACCTCGTGGAGTTTCCACGCTCGTGTACTCGGCCTCATGGATTTGCCAACGCTGCGATTCTCCAACCTCGCGGAGTTTCCACGCTTGGGGACTCGCCCTCATGGATTCTCCAATGCCGCGACTCGCCAACCTCGCGGACTCGCTCTCCACAGACTCACCCTCATGGACTTGCCACGTTCGACGATTCTCCTGTCGCTGACTCATCGTCGCGGACTTTCCATGCTAACAACTAAGTTTCTTTATATTCGTACATGCTATAAGTCCAAATCATATTCATCTTTTCGTTCAATCTACAAAACCAAACTTGGGATCGGTTTTAGTTTGTCTGTTGTTTATTCGTGTTCGTCGAAGTAGTGAGGCTGGGTACCAAAAAGCTGTCCTTGTCTTCGGGTTCAATAGTCTGTCATCGTGCCCCTGTTACCCGGCAAGTGTTTGATGCTGTAGGTTTGCCTACTCATGAGAAGATATGCGTAAATCTTTCATACTGCTAACTGATCCATTAAACAACATGCATTTTATTTGAACATCTACGAATCGCACTCTTTACAAATGTTCAATATATTTCATAAATACACCTTACTGCAGTTGTACCTTCTTCTCCTTCTCAGTAAAATGGTATGTGTTGTAGTATTGTCGACGAGTACGCCATGGAGGGGTCCTCATAGTGCGTGTTTAGAGACGTGGGGTAAGGCGGAGAGTTGGCGGGTACGAGGTAACACAGCTTACCCAGGTTCAAGTCCCACAATAGTGGCGGAACTCTACTCCTGCTATAAATCACTATAATGGCAATACGCCGAGTTATAGAGATAGGTTCGCTGTGTGAGGTGTTGCGCGTTGTACGCAGCAATCTAAGAGGTTGTGTTATGCACTTGATGTTATGCCATAAAGGCTCCCATAGGTCCGGCTTATAAAGGCACCAGAACCTTGGGTTATAGGGAAAGGTCCTTACCGGACAAGGTAAAGAGTCCTACACTAATACGAACTAGTCTTTCGAGTCTTACACTCCAAGGCTCCGAGTATGTCGGTGACTCCTGTGTAGCCTTCCTTTATCCCGGCATGGGCCTCCCTTCTAGATCCGTCTAACTAGGCTGCCCAGCAGGCCATAGGCCTTGCTACCAACTATAGGCCACCCGGGTTAGGCGGATTGGTGACATGCAATGAGGATACCCATATAGCATATCCCAACATTAGCCCCCGGAGGACATTGAAATCTTGCGCCGTATTGCCCACTGATCTTTGAATATCTCGTCTAAGTGATGTTGACAATTCGTCAATCATATCTCAAAGGTCTCCCAAAGAACCCTGCAATCCTCTTCAGCTTTGCAATGTAGCCGGAGATTCCTTGAGTCTTCATTTCCCGAGCCAGATAATATCCGTCTTTGATGGAATCTTCAAACCTGACACTTCACTGCAACTGTTAGGAGGATGACGTAGGGTACAACCTATGCTTCCTCGAAACTCACAGAAATAGGAAGTTAATCATCAACTATTTTCACGCGCGTGAAATCTGAAACGGTGAAGCGGCAAAGACAGCGGACGTGGCAAAATTACCGCGCACGTTCGTCTCCACATCGGCAACACTCCACCCACTATATCCCTCTGCACGAATCTTGACGCGGGGTCTATATTTTTTCACCGCGGTCAGTTTATTTCTTTTTCACCCGCATTCGCTCCTTCGTCATCGTCTTCCTCTAGCCACGCGTCCGTTCGAGCTCCTCTGCGAAAACACTAGCCAGATCCCTTCTTTCCTCCACCCACTCCCTCATCTCAATGGCTTATAGCAGCTTCGTCCCTTCAACGGCGGTGACTCCCGAGGCTATTCTGGAGCCATCCCAGGGAGTATCCGTCCCGCCGGAGGGGGTGGTCGTTTCTGTCTCCGCCGTGGTGGAATCCACCGGTGATGACCAATAAAGAGCGGCGCCAGAAGCTTCTAATGAAGACAACAACAACCACAAGGAGGTGTGGAGAGGCTCTGACCTCACCACCGAGGATCTTCAAGAACTGGTCACTGAGGGGTACCTCCCCGGAGCGAACTGGTCTGGCGGGCGGCGCCGGCTAGCGAGGTGGTCCATTCTCCCCAAGACGTAGAGAAGGTGTACCTCAAGTCTCAGATGGTGCGCGGCTTAAGCCTGCCAGTCTCTGACTTCTTCTTGGATGTCCTCCGGCACTTCTGTGTACTTCCCCACAATCTCTCTCCCAACAACATCTTAATCCTTAGCAATTTTGTAGCGCTATGCAAAGGATTCCTAGGCATTAAACCTAGATTAGATCTATTCACCTACTTCTTCACCATCAAGAGAGAGTCCGTAGAGTCCAAGGACAAATTGTGGATCTGTGGAACCATTAGCTTTAAGATTCGCCCTAACCGGCGCTTCCCCAACATCGTTGGACATGAGTCATGCAAGAACTGGCAGTGCATGTACTTCTATGGCCCAGATGTTCCTCTGCCAGACCGTCTTGAGACCTATCCTGACTTTGTTGACGGAGCCTCCACTGAGGTACCCACATGGCGGACCCCAGCCTCCCTTCCTTCCGATGACGAGGCCAACCGTGCCATAAGGTGGACTGAATGGCTCGTGGATGGAGGTTCGATAGGCATAGACTTGGCCATGTGTTGGTTTGTTAGGCGGATCCAGCCTCTGCAGCATCGCGCCGAGTTGATGTGGAAGTATACTCAAGACAAGTGGGATCCCATGTGAATTTCGCGAGATAACTTCTCTACTGACTCCATCAAACTCCGGCTTAAAGACATCATCAGGGTCAAGGACAAGAAGCGTAGCTTCAAAATCACCTATGACATGTTCGATTGCGGCAAATGCCCAGAGGTAGTTTTTACTTCCTTTGTGTCTCGTTATATACTCTAAGGTTTTTTTGACTTGATGTTGTCACTAACAATCCTTTGTATCCCAGCTGGCGACCTTGGCGGCGGATCAGATGGCCTCCCAGGTTTATTTATCCCAAGATGAAGGATATCCAAGTGGTGTCCGACGATGACGCCCCCAAGGATCAGACAGCTCTGGCAGCGCAAAAGCGGAAGAGCTCCACCTCTAACGCTACTACTGAGGCCAAGAAGAAGAAAACGGAGAGTGGAGTCTCTAGATGTTCCACCGCTGCCTTAGAGGCGGAGAAGAAGGAATCCACCGGCATTCCCCTCACCAAGGCTCCTGCTGAGGATTAAGTGTATTTCTTTTTCGGCTTGTATTTTTCAGCTCATACCTTTTTTCAACTCTTGTACTTATACTTTTTACGCTTTAGGAGGAAAGTCAATGTTAGTTTGAAGCGATCCTCCAAAGATGTTGGAGGGTCAAAAAACATTCGTGACTAGGGACGTGGCCGCCAAGTCCTCTCTCGCTACTGCTCCCCCTACTCCTGCCGCCAAGCCTTCTACTGGCCCCACAAGGCCTTCGTCTCCCGTCATTCCTGAGATCTCCGCCATGGAGATAGATGTCAATCCAATCCTTGATATCTCAGGATCTGACGAGGCAGATGTTGCTCCCAGCGGCCAGGCGACGCAGGAGAGAACCTCCTCCAAAGTGGCTGAAGCTCCGTCTAAGGATGCCACAGAGAAAGAGAAGCAAGTGATGGAAGAGGTGGAGGCAGAGGCAACGGTCAAGGCGGGAGCCGCTAAGCCATCATCTCTCTTGAAGATACAAGAGACGGCTAGGGCTTCATCTATGCCTCCGACTTCAACTTCTCCATTGGCTGCGACTCCTCCAACGTTGTGCCTAGACGACCTTATTGCGTAGGCGGATGCCGTGTACAATAATGTCGGCGTCTTCCACACTGCATATGCCAATCTGGCCAACAATCTTAAGCTCATTGCCATTGTAAGTCTTTTGAACTCCACTTATTTTATCTTGTGTAACATATCCCTCTGTAGCCCCAAGCTCTTAGGCGGATAAACCAAAGTTATTGGCCTGAGTTCTCCAAAGAACTAAGAGTAGAACTTGACAGTGTAGCCCCCGAGCATCTAGGTAGAAACTTAGAAGAATTCCGGCTAGATGCTCTAAGAGTAGCATACTGGTTATTAAAATCTTGGGATGTAGCCCCCGAGCGTGTAGTTGAAACCACATAGTTCTGACTAGTTGCTCTAGAGAAACTAAGCATGCTTGTTAGTTTGTAGAATGAGAATAGACAGAGGATCGTGGCCAATGAGAGGTTTGTTGCTTTGCAGAAGGAGCTGGACCTTGAACAGGGTAAAATAGCCTTCTTGACGCAACAGATCAAAAATAGCCAGAGTCTATTCCTTGTAACAGCTCCTTGCTTTTCCTCATGGATTCATTTCTGCCATCTTCTCATAGTACTGTCTGATTTCCGTCTTACAGAAGCCATCGCCAAGGCCAAGAGCATCGTCGAGCAATCAAAGCATATCCCGGAGCTCGATGATGAGAACTAAATCTTGAAGGACCTGGCCGATGTCGTCAAGGGCCATGATGCGGCCATGAAGGCGCTGCAAGAGTCTGCTAACACCGAGATGTTGAGCCTGAAGGACAAGATTGTACAGCTCAAGAATCAGAACCAAGCTGCCATAGAGCAAAATGCAAGGAATCTTGAGGTGTACAAGACAGTCCAGAAGGAGCGGGATGTCTTGGCGGAGACATGCAAGCAAGCTGAGACGAGCATATTCAGTAACCTTTCTCCCTCTTAGTCAATTCTGTAGTTTGGATAACCATTTGACTTGTCTGTACTCATGGTTCTTGTACCTTGTGCAAAACACAGCTCCCATTAGCTTAGCCAACCTGGGTGAAGGTGCTCTAGATCTCTAGGAATGCATGATTCTTGCTGGCAACTTCGTCAGCACCGCCAATGCCTAGGCCAAGGAGATAGCTCAACCTTTAGGGATTAATATCAAGGGGACAGACTCAGCAGCCAAGTACGCGGAAATCCTGTGCCAAGCCCATGAGAAAGTCAAGGACTAGAAAGCTTCTCACATCAGGGTTGGTGCTAGGATAACCCTGTCCTTGGTCAAGGCACACTATGACAATGCCGACATTGATCCGGTGACTTCTGGGTTTCCCAAGATGGATGAGGAAGGGAAGGAAATCGATAGCGATGCTATTTGGAATTCTCTCTCCGGCTTTGACACCAGGATCGCCAGAATGGTCAACGCAGATGTCTTCGTGCCTGCCAAGATCCTCGATGAAGACATGGCCTCGTCTGAGTCTAGCCCCTCTCCCTCCGAGTTTGACGAGCTCTGCCGGCCTAGCTCTCCTGATGATGCCACCATGAAGCCCCCTACAGCAGAGCCATAAAAACAATGTTGTACTAAATGTATCTCTTCGAAGTGTATGCGGAAAAACTGATGTGTTATATATGGCGGAAAAACTTGTACTCAAGTTTCCTACAACTTATCTATTTCCAGCATATGTATATTTTTTAAGCAAGTGCTAGCTTATCCATTATTCTAGTTCCTATGCTTGACCTTTCGTGAGACAGAAGACTCGTAGAACAGAACTATGCTCTCAGGTGATGATGCTTAATAGCACCATCAAGAACCTAAGAGAAAAATCGCCGGCTTTGAGTGCCAAAAAGTCACTACTCCGAAATCCACATAAAAATTTCAGAAAACGTGTAAACCAGAAAACTTAAGCTAACGCCCGTAGGCAGAAATTTCACAAGTGCAAATGCAAACTTGTGCATAAAGGGTTTATATGGTCCAAAAATGAACAATTAAAGGAGGTAAAAGACTTAGAGAATATGAGTCAACCAAATGCTTTATTTCATTGATCATATAAGAAACTTATAACATAATATAAATATGCTAAGTGTAAAAGGGACATAGCTGTGCTATGTTCCATGGCCGATCTGTCTCCGGGTAATCATCATCAGAGTCATGTTTCTTGCACTTGCGATTTTTGGCCTATCTTTCAACTCGCGAATATCGACGAGGTAATAGGAACCATTTAGCAATGCTTTGCTTATGACAAATGGTCCTTCCCATGGCAGGGATAGTTTGTGTGATTTCTCCTGCTTGAGCCTAAGCACCAGACCGCCCTCTTGAAACGAGCGATGCTTTACGTGGAGACTATGGTAGCCATGCAACTTCTGCTGGTAGATGGCGGATCTCTGGCATGCTAGCACATGCTCTTCTTCAAGCAGGTCCATAGATAGGCGTCTAGATTCTTGAACATCCTCCTCCTTGTAGGCGAAAACTCTTGGTGCATCATGGAGGATGTCGGATGGGAGGACTGCCTCTACTCCATAAACCATGAAGAAAGGAGTCAAGCCGGTGGATCTATTCGGTGTTGTTCGTAAACTCCACAAGACAGATGGTAATTCCTCCGCCTAGGCTCCTGCTGCCCTGTAACACCCTAGTTTTAGTTAATCTCATATATAGGGTTGTTTGTGCATCATGAGCATCATCCCTAAAATTGCATGCAAAGAAAATAAAGTAAAACCCTAAACCCTAATCCCCCTGCCTCTTTGAAAATGAATTCAAAAGGTTTTGAATATTTTTGAAAACTCAAAAACATGTGGAGCTCAAATGGAATAAAGGGGCCCCACACTATTTCATATATTTGCAAAGGCCTCTGGTATTTCTATAAGATGATTCAAAACAGATCTGGAGTTGAAATATAAAAGAGAAAAGATTTCAGGAAAACAAAAAACATTTTCTATAAAAAACGAAGCTAGCGAGCTCCCTAGGCCGGCCCAGTCCATCTCTCCTCCTCCCCCCCTCGTCTGTCCGCCGCTCGCGCGTAGCCCACAACCCCGTAGCCGGCCCAACAGCAACCCACCTGGCCATACCACTTCGACGTGCTCTATTCGCCGTCTTCGCAGATGACGGCGAGTAGCTGCATGTCCACCACACCGCCGTCGATCATCGCCTGCTGCTGCCCCGGATGAGGATAAGACCCCAGCGAGCACATATATCTCCCGCCCTCATCCATTCCCGCTTGCTCCAGCCCCCTCTCGTTCCTCTAGGACCGAACCCTAGCCGGAGGTCGCCGCCATTCCTGCCGATTCCGCTCGTACCTTGCCCAGCTGAGAGCACCACCGGAACCGCCTCATCCTCCTCAATCTTTTGCCCCAGCTCATGCAAGCCGGAGCTCCCCCAACCGCTCCAATCGCCACCTCCTCCCCGAGCTTCGTCCACCGTGTCCGCCATAGATTCCGGTGACCTCGCTCCTCACTATCGCCTCCGTCAGAACCGCGGTGAGCTAGTGGTCCTCCTGGACCCTACTATTCCCTCCCCCTCGCTTTGCTTTGTCGTAGCGTCGTGCGCTGCCGTCTGCCTCCTCCAGTCACCATCGCAGTCGCGTCTTCGGCGACCACAACCCAGCGGTGCCGCCGCTATCATGTTCAGCGCACCAGCCCACGTCAAACCCAACCTTTCGAGCAGCCCCGCGCGCCCTCCCTTGCTGTCGGTGGCCACCACCTGGTCGGTTTCCGCTGTCGCTAACGTGGCATCGACCAAGCTCTACCACCGTGGCCGATGACCTGGCCCTGGCCCAGTAGTCAATCCCTAGGGCTAGACACTACCTCGGTGAGAATAGCCCTCACCCCGCGCTGACGTCAGCCCGTGTCATGCTGACGCAATAAAGCCTTTATTGGTTTAATATTTTCAAAAATGGTTTAAATCTTATAAAATTAATAACTAATTATTTATAAGTCAGAAAAATGTGTATAATATATCAAAATGTTCAAAAAAATGATATATTTACAATAGACTCATAATCATGCATTGTTAAGCAACTTAAACTTCAAGTTTAATTAGAGAACAAAATCAACCCCTCGTAGGTGATTTCGAGGTCTCTCCCGTATTAGGGTTTGTACCCCTCGGAACCCGCTTAAATTGTCAAGCATGCTTTAGGGTTACATTTTAACTCTAAATAACTTGTCATATCATCATCCTTGCTAGAGCATTGCATCGATGCCATGTGTTGATTGTTATTTCCCCTTTCTTTCTGGTGTTTGGTTCTTTTCAGTAGAATACGATACCGAGATCAAGATTGAAGACCGAGATCAACACCATAGAAGATCGACGAACAATACTTGACCAACTATAACCAAGTCAAGTACAAGGTTTCCAAAGATCTATATCTGGGTATCAACAAACAAGGCAAGCATATCCCCACAACTAAAACAATCCTATGTTTTCAAAGTATTTCATTCTTGCCATGATGCATATGATTCCACTGTGGTCTTTTATCGATAGATAGAGTATCCTATCTATTGCATTACTCCCTTTGAGCTTATATTACCAGATCCACTGCTCCTAGCATAACTAGGTTTGGCTTGTGTGCACTGCTAGAGCTTTTATCTATGTGTTACTTAGCCATGCTTAGCTGTTAGTGCTGGTTCATCCAGAAGATGTACCAAATGCAGAGAATCTAGTATGACAGGAGAACAATGTATACTGATGAGGTAAGATCAGTGGTAAAGGTTAAACATGCTAAGGCTTGTATGGGAGGCCACCGTGGGATGTGGTTTTTGTAGTCCCATGCTCGCCAGTACTAGGACCCGAGTTCTAGCCTCTTGAACCAAGACGAGCGTACAACCATACGGGGCCTGGAAAACATCACGAGTAACTAACTTGCCTAGTAGATTCCATGAGTCACATAGTTCGGGCGTTCCATTCGACATATGCATAGAAAATGTTTTCAAAAGAGGAGGTGAAGGAGGTGCATTCATACAGGTAGGTAAGCGTGGCCGGGGTTGCTTGGGGTAGATGGCGACCTGATAAACCAACCTTGCCCACATCTCTAGGGACCGACTTTGGGATTTGACTCGTTATGGCGGAACCATCCTTAGGGCGTGACTCATGGTCTCCGCAAAAGCAAGGTAAAGGTCGTGTCTAACCACCCTCTGTCGGGCTTCCAAGGAAGAGGGCTTATCTAGTGTCATTAAGAGTCGGTTGGTACGTGTGGGTAAAGTTGTACACCCCTGCAGGGTTAAATATTTTCGAAAAGTCGTGTCCACGGTTATGGACGACTTGGGAACATACGTGAAGATCATAGAGAACATGAACCTAACGTAAAACTTGAAAGTTCAATGTGTGCTTAAGGATGTTTCCTCATGGGTACGAGGGGGTGATCCTAGTTGTGAGATGAGGATTACTTTGGTGGATATCAAGATGATGATCAATTCTTTGGAGATGTCTCTCTCTTATCCCCTTTTAAAGTATTCTAATTAGATGAGCTTCTTCTCCCTCTTGTTTTATAAACAAAGATGGCTTTATGCAAAATAACCCCACCAGCCATAAGTCTTGCGGAGTACACCCTGTACTCACCCTTGCTTTGTTGATACTTTTGTAGAAGAATAAGTGTTCCCTTGAAGACAAGTTTGGTACGACATCGACAACGACGAGTAGCTTGGGGTTCTCGACCGGCAGCCTGGAATCTATCGGTTGGGACGTCATCGTTATGCTTCAGGCCTCTTAGGCCATTTGTTAAGTTTTGCTATACTTAATAGCATAATTTGCCTTCCGTTGTTTGATGTTTGTGGTCAGTGACCTCTGCTTGTAATATTTTGGTTCTTCGCTCAGTTATGAGATTGCTATACTAATTTTTGTGTCGCAGGGTTACTGTTGTGTTACCGATTTCTCACTGGATATCCTCGAGCTCTAGGTTAAGCTTATGTCAGGCTAAGGTCTGGATTTGTTTAACCCTAATCCCGGGGGTGTCACAGTTTTTGGTATTAGAGTAGTACCGACCGTAGGAAAACCGTGCTATTGGTCGATGTTGAGTCTGGTGTTTGTGAAAACTATTTTAAAGATGAAAAGTATTTGTGAAAACTCTAGTATGCTTCTTTTGCTCCTCATCTGGTATCGCTCTCCTTCTGGGTCATCTTATCTTGTGTTGACTTTGAAAAGTTTTGATATCTCTACTGGTCTTTCAAAACTTAGGTCCCTTCTGGGCATGTCGTTTCTCAACCAGTTGACCTAGTGTAGAGTTCTATAGAGTTGTGTGTGTTGTGAATCCCTTGTTTCCCTTTGCTCTATTTTAGCTAAGAGATTCCCTTTCCATCAAGGTCTCTCTATCTTATGGACCCACAATATTATATTGAAGGATCCACAGTGTTCTGTTCTAGGCTTCGAGGTTTCCTGTTGCCTCGTGTGCCTCCTTTTTATTTGTTTAGGTACTCTAGAAGCTTATTATTCTCTTGGAAGTTACCTCGTGATTGCTACCTTGTAGTGTACTATGTGTCACTCAAGTAGTAGTTCCTTCTTTCTCGGGTTTTAACCCTCGGACTTGAACCGAAGATCCCGGATTGTGCCAGATTCTGGTGTTGTGAATCTTGTACATGAAGCTAATCTTTAAACTAAGGTCCACTCCTTTGACCCCTGCTGTTAATGTTCACACATTACCTAAGGATGGCTACTTTCAAAATATAGGCTTCGAGCTTGTGGGTTTTGTCGCGATTGAATCTCAACAATTAAGGATTTCCCCTACCACTTGCTATGGCAGATGTTCTTTAATGAAACCAAATAGATCACGACAAGAGTACTCCTCGTGAGTCTCATATCTATACTCCTGACTTTGCCACAACTTACCTTCTTTGCATTGGTTTTTGGAAGATGATAATCTATGCATCCACATCTCGGGATTCTATCCTAAGCATGTTCCTTTTCCCCTTGTTGTTTCCGAACTTTGTCTACTAGTTGGTAGCCAAGTAGTAATTCACATTGGTGTCTCCCGATGCAAGATACTGTTGTGGTCCATCATGACAAACCATTTCGGGATGTCAGGAGAAACAAACTCCAATACCTTGTCATATCTAGGACTAGGTGAAAGTGTTGTAATTCGCAGATCAAAAAGCATTGATTAGTTTATGTCTTGTTCTACCTTAAAGTATCACACTCTTTGATACTAAGAGGTCATGCTAAGTTTCATGATCCCTTAATGAAGTGATGCTCTTACACATATTTACCCACCCTTCCTCCGAGGTTTCGTGCTCGTGAATGATGCATGTGCATAACAATGTGGTCATCTGAGATTCTTAGCAATTCTGAATGCTTTGGACCTCAACAAGGAGATTTGTGTCATTCTTAGCGTGATGGTTAACCCTATCACTAAGCAAAGGATGATTGTGCTACCAAGTCTGCTAGTCTAGTACACTCTCCTCGATCAAAGAGTTAGGCTTGTGTCGATTCTATGAGACTAAGTCTTCTTGCCTTACCAAGCAAGTTTCCTCTCGAACTAAGTGACATATCGGTGGTTCGTGATATTCGGATGTCTTCCCCGAAGTATTGCCATGTTGCCACATGACCGTGTTGTCAAGTTCTTGATCAAGCAAGTTCTCCGAACTGCTCCTTTCTCCAAGGATCCATACTAGATACCCCTAAACTAGTTGGTTGAGCTTAAACAACAAGTTGAAGAGTTGTAAGACAAAAGTTTTGTCTAACATAGTTCATCTTAACAGGATGTCTAGTTTTGTTCGTGAGGAAGAAAGATAGTGTTTCCTTCGTGGATATGTGATCCTCCCCGCCTTTGATTTGATTTGGGTTATCGTCAAATCAAACTCAGTTCTAAGGACTATCTTGATGATGTTTCTACACGTGATGTTTCACTTGAGTACATCTTCACGTACCTTGGTCTGACCAATACTCCACCTCGATAATGTCTTGGAGTACCTCGATAAGTTTGTTATTGAGCCCATCGATAACATCCTTATCTTCTCCATGTTAGAATAGATTCATATGGAATAGTTGGCATTAATGTTGGAAAAATTACTAAGAACCGTCTTCGGATCATCTCGAAGTATGTATTCTAGATGTTAGAAGTGACCTTATCTGATTCACATGCAAATGTTGAAAGATGTCGCCATGGATTTGAGTAGAGTTATCTTGGTTCCCTTCATGAACACATGTGCATTTCATTGCAAGTACTTGATGTATGAGCAGTTTTCTTTTGACGAGTTGTTAATACATGGGTATAGCAATTTAGCTTAGTCTATTGGAGCTTAACACTGTAGTCCATGTCTTGAGAATCCAGTAACTTTACCTTCATGGTAAATTTTGCAAACTTCCTATTCAGACATGCTGAGTCTGAAGTATCATTCCACCTAACCAAATCTGAATCTCAAGCAGATATGATGGTTGGTGTTCCTCAAGGTTTTGACATAGGTTCCTACATAAGTCCGACATGATTGATGTAATGGTTGACACAACTAGTCGGAAGGCCCATTGTCACATTCTCTTGAATTAGCAGTAACAACCACTCTTCATGAGGCTTCCTCTATGATTTATTATAGGAGTTCTGCTCATGGTTTCCTTCGCCTCTGAAGTCCAACCTTTACTTGATGTCTGGTATTCCGAACATCAAGGAGAACATTTAAAGTAGTGTTGCTAAATGTGTCCCGGTCGATCCTCCAGACATTCTTATGTTGGCAAGCAACTTGTGGTGCCAAGTAATTGAAGTCTGAGAATGAAGTTTATTTTTCCTCGTGTCATCAGGAATCTTCTTGCCTCTTCATTCTGGTGGTGTAAAGTGATATCACGATCTTTGGCAAAGATTTTGATAATCCTGGATGAATAAAGAGTTTCCTTCGTTTCTCGACCATGTTCGAAGAGCGACTATTATTTTGGTAATCAACAGTTCCTCTTGTTACATGTTCCTTGTGACTCTTACGAGTCCTCGCCACAAAACACCTTTCTGTCTTGACCTTCTATTGAACGATGAGTGATCCTTATCAAAATTAGTTCAACTGCTTGGTTATCTATATCTCTGTATCCCTGAAAGCTCTACTTAAGCTGTCTAGTAGAGTTTCATCTCTTGAAGTCTCTGGTCATGTTCTTCATGTTGTAAGCTTTCCTTTTCAGAAGCCTAAATGTCAACACCTGGATTTTAATCCCAGATGCCTGTTATGTCATACATCGCAATC
This sequence comes from Avena insularis, assembly GCA_023614405.1. Lineage (NCBI taxonomy): Eukaryota > Viridiplantae > Streptophyta > Magnoliopsida > Poales > Poaceae > Avena > Avena insularis. The sequence continues at coordinate 459,444 of JAJUPC010000212.1, read as the reverse complement.
CTAGGATTACCATTTTTGCGAAACATAACAGATTGGATATCACAGTACATCATCCATTACAAACCATAATAAGGTCTTACACGAATAAAGGATCTCATGATCCAGTCTTAATACAACAAGCAGCTGAATAAATAATAAGCGTAGCGGTGGGGTCCATCTTCAGTGGCACAGGCAATGATGACGATGGAAGATAGTCCTAGTTATCATAGCCGTCCTGCTGTCCTTCATCTTGGTAATCTCCTTCATAGTCTGGCCATGAGAATAGCCAGGGACAAAAGCCATGAGTACTTTTTAAGTACTCGCAAACTATCACTAACAAGTAAGGTAGTTCTAGTGGGAAATGCTAAACTCTAAGTTTAACTATAAAGTTAAGTTTGAAACCTAAGCTGAGTTCAGAAACAAAGAAAGATAAAATAAAGTTCTAGAATCACTTAAGTTGGGAATCTAGTGTCATAGTCACAACCCTGTTGTGGTCCAGTCAAGATTCATCCTTCATTTCATAAGTCATTTTGAAAATATCTGACAACGAAACAGTATGGCCATCTAATCGTCCATAATCATGACGCGGCTATTCGAATAGTTTGACACTCTGTAGAGGTGGTACACTTTCACCACAAGATTCGATACATCTGTCAGGGATAACCCTGAATCATCATACTTAGTATGTAGATAATCAAACATAACCTTTCCTTTACACACCCTAGTATAAGCACCTTTCCTCTGAGCATGGCCTCCCAACCATGACCATCTGTCATCTTGGGCACTTCATAGGTGGACAACATTGAGAGGTAGCCTCAGCTCAAACCTCTCCCGTGAGGGAACTAATACTAATGCATATAAACTTCCGGCTAAGCCTTACCCAATTCAGGTATTGTGGTTGTACGGTAAAATTGGAATGGTATCGCATCCGAATCCAACCATCAGTTTTTGTAAAAGGGCTAAGGCTCATGCCTCAATATTTTCATCATCATAAACCATTGTTTCTCAACACATGTGAAAACATCTCAATATAATGACTCATCATTCCAAGGTTTTCACAATTCATTTTCACCAAGTGTTCCCATCTAAAGTGACTCAAGTTTTGATTTAGCTCTAAGCTACTAAGTTAAGAGTGTTCACTAAGGTGGGATGCTAATCTCAATCTCATGCCATAGAATGACATCTAAGATAATCTAGATAGGTCAAGTTTTATACTTTTTATGCTACCTTCACACAAGTAAAGAACTTTAATAAAGCAAAGAAAGTAAAAGCTTGGAAATAAAACCTGGGGTAGGTAATAGTCAAAGTGGTATAACCAAAGCATGCCTAATGCATTTGCTTAGGTTATCTATCTTGCAAGGGTTAGCTTGCATTGTTAATGATGGCTTGCTAGTATAATACTTGCAAGTGTTAGCTTGCCTTGGTTGGTGAAGTGGTTGAAGGATCACATATTCTAACATATGGGAATGTGATTTAAATGTTGGATCACATTTAATTAAGTTTAAGTTTAATATTTAATGATTTAAAGTGACTAGAAATGCCTATATAGCATTATTTTGGTACTAGGCCAAAGTCACTGCCTGCAAACCTTAATATTATTACATATTTAGATAGGTATGGTTAAATGTGATTTTTGAGAGTTGGAATCAACTCAAAAGCTATTATGGTTGATTTTATAAAAATGCTTGAATGTGCAAAAGCTTCTCTCTTTTTATTTTTACTAGAAGAGATTTTTAACTCTAAATGAATTAAATCCAACAGGCTTAGATATATCTTTTCAGATGCTTATCAACAAAATTGGAATCACTCAATTTGGTTTAGTAAATCTTCCTGAATTGATTTTTGAACTAAGGGACAAAATTGGATTTAAACTTAAATAGAAAAACACTTATTTGAATTCGTGGGCTAGAGCAGGAAAGGAAATGGGCCGGCCCAGTGACGCTCAGCGGCGCAGAGGCGGCTGACAGGTTGGTCCCGTTTGTCAGCGAGACTTAAAACCCAAAATGGTATCTAGCGATATGGGACACACAGTTATAATGTGGATCAATGGCTCACAGTCGTCGTCAAGGACGGACTCGTCGCCGGTGAGACCGAACCCTAAACGGACGGTGGGGGTCTACTTGGGACGTACTAGGACTCCATCTAGTGCGGCGATGCGGGTGATCGAACTGGACGGCGACGGCAGACTCAGGCGAGGTGACGATAGGGGCTGCGGTGGTCGGAATCGACGACAACGTCTCCTCCTCTGCAGCGGGATCCCCCAGTGCAATTCCGACGAACTACGGCTCGAGCGGCTCTGGCAAGAGGTGGGGAAGGATCAGTGGTGAGCGGGGAGTTGACTGGTGTGAAGAAATGGTGCTGGGAAGGGCTCCTTATATAGGCTCGACGAGGGGACCGAGGGGGCGACGGCGAGCTCGTCAGTGACGATGATATAGGGCGCTATCGGCATGGGAGGCGTAGGCGGACGGTGGATTGCCTCCTGGCGGTGCTCTATGGCTTAATGGAGCAGCTAGGGGCGGTGGCATATGGTTAGGAGCGTTGCGCGCTCTGGGAGACAGAGGCGATGCTCGACGCGGCGCTCGGCGACTGTGGGTCGTTCGGCGGTGCACGGCCGTGTCTAGCGGGGTGCTGGGGTCGAGGCGGAGCGGTGTGCGCGGTATGGCTTCAATGCACGGTCTGCTACGTGCTGGCGGCGATCGTGCTCTGGCGCGCTCTGGCTGGCTTGCAGAGAAAAACGGCTGCGATGCTGGGGAGTGGTCTAGGGGCTAGGGTTGATCAAGGGGTGGACAGGGAGGTGCGGTAGTGTTGGGCGGAGCTAGGGGACTTGCTGGTTTGGTACGGCACGGTCCCTGGCGCGTTGCCCTCTTCTAGACGGCGGTGACCACAAAGTGGCGGCGCTCCACTGCTGCTGCGGGTAAGGGAGGGGCTAGCTGGGGGTTTGGTTGGACTCAGGGGACAGGGGAGAGTAGATAGGATCCAATGGGGGACAAGGGTTTAACTAGGAGCAGTGTTAGTTATGTAGGTTTATTTCTGTCTGCAACCTCTTCGACACAATGGCCGCAAGAGAAAAAGTTTTGAATTTTTGGCTGATTTTTGGTGGAGTGTTGTATCTTATGCTTGAGCTTCTAGGTGTGCTTGGGTTTTAAAAGTGGAGTTCATTTTAGTGGTTTTTGAATAAGTGTGATCTATACATATGAACTACATTCAAATTTCAAATGTCATTTAAATTTAGTGTTTGAAAGTTTTTGGGATGAAATAAAGTGGGCATTGGTACATCACTACTTGTACTAGCAAGGGGTGCAAAGAATCACAATTGTTTCTGCTAAGATTTGAGTTCTAGGAATAGCCAAAGTAGGCATGGTGATTAAAATGGCACAAATGACCATTTTCTTATTTTATTATTTTTGATTTGTTTTTCTTTGGTATTTGTTTGGGAATGATCTAGATGATGTTTAATTCACCTTAGGATCATTTTACAACCAATGGATCACTCAAACATGGCAATTCAAAACAACTCCTAATTTAAATGCACACACATATGAATAGTTAATCATTTTAAATGGAAAAGTTTTTGTTAACCCTACATTGGGTAGATTTGATCTTGATTAACTTTGGATTAAGTTTTGGGATGTTACACTAAATTGTTCTGAAGCTTCATGGTCTCAATCCTTATGAAGACCATTTATCTAACAACCTGACACCATTTCCTTTTGTTTCCTATGTTACCTTGATGTGTTTCATGTTCGTCATCTTAGAGTTGTTTATTAACGCTCGTTCATGAGTTAACCATGAAATACTTTGTGCGTTCTTAGTGTGCTTCCCTCTTATAATTAGAAGTGACCCTGTTTCTCTTCCTTCTTCCTACCTTTGGAATCTCGGGTCGAGATTCTTGTAAGGGGGATAGAGCTGTAACACCCCAGTTTTAGTTAATCTTATATATAGGGTTGTTTGTGCATCATGGGAATCATCCCTTAAAATACATGCAAAGAAAAATAAAGTAAAACCCTAAACCCTATCCCCCTCCCTCTTTGAAAATGAATTCAAAAGGTTTTGAATATTTTTGAAAACACAAAAACATGTGGAGCCCAAATGGAATAAAGGGGCCCCACACTATTTCATATATTTGCAAAAGTCTCTGGTATTTTTATAAGATGATTCAAAACAGATCTGGAAATGAAATATAAAAGAGAAAGATTTCAGGAAAAGAAAAAAAGGTTTTCTATAAAAAAATGAAGCCAGCGAGCTCCCTAGGCCGGCCCAGTCCATCTCTCCTCCTCCCCCCCGTATTTCCGCCACTCGCGCGCAACCCACAACCCCTTTGCCGGCCTAGCAGCAGCCCACCCGACCATACCGCTTTGACGCGCTCTGTTCGTCGTCTTCGTAGACGATGGCGAGCAGCTGCGTGTCCACTGCGCCGCCGTCGATCGTCGCTTGCCGCTGTGATGCGCCCAGCTGCCCCAGATGAGGATACGACCCCAGCGAGCACGTCTCTCTCCTGCCCTCATCCATTCCCGCTTGTTCCAGCTCCCTCTCGTTCCTCTATGCCCGAACCCTAGCTAGAGCATGCCTCCGTTCCTGCTAATTCTGGCCGTACTTTGCCCAGCTAAGAGCACCACCGGAACCGCCTCGTCCTCCTGATCTTTTGCCCCAGCTCGTGCATGCCGGATCTGCCCCAACCGCTCCAATCGCCACCTCCTCCCTGAGCTTCGGCCATCGTCTCCGCCGTCAATTCCAGCGAACTCACTCCTCGCCGTTGCCTCCGTCAGAACCGCGGTGAGCTGATTGTCCTCCTGGACCCTACTACTCCCTCCCCCTCGCTTTGCTTTGCCGTAGCGCCGTGCACTGCCGTCTGCCTCCACCGATCACTGTCACAGCCACGTCTTCGGCAACCACAACCCAGCAGCGCCGCTGCTATCGTGTTCAGTGCACCAGCCCTCGTCAAACCCAACCATTCGAGTAGCCCCGTGCGCCCTCCCTCGCTGTCGCCGGCGACCGCCTGGTCGGTTTCCGCCGTCACTGATGTGGCATCAACCAAGCTCTGCCACGGTGGCCAATGACCTGGCCCTGGCCCTAGTAGTTAGTCCCTGGGGATAGACACTGCCTCGGCGAGAATAACCCTCACCCCACGCTGACGTCATCCCGTGTCATGCTGACGCAATAAAGCCTTTATTGGTTTAATATTTTCAGAAGTTGTTTAAATCTTATAAAATTAATAACTAATTATTCATAAGTCAGAAAAATGTGTATAATATATCAAAATGTTTAGAAAAATGAGATATTTATAATAGACTCATATTCATGCATTGTTAAGCACCTTAAACTACAAGTTTACTTAGAGAACAAAATCAACCCCTCGTAGGTGATTCCGAGGTCTCTCCCGTATTAGGGTTTGTACCCCTCAGAACCCGCTTAAATTGCCAAGCATGCTTTAGGGTTACATTTTAACTCTAAATAACTTGTCATATCATCATCCTTGCTTGAGCATTGCATCGATGCCATGTGTTAATTGTTGTTTCCCCTTTCTTTCCGGTATTTGGTTCTTTTCGGTAGAATACGTCATCGAGATCATGATTGAAGACCGAGATCAACACCATAGAAGATCGATGAACAATACTTGACCAACTATAACCAAGTCAAGTACAAGGCTTCCGAAGATCTATATCTGGGTAGCAACAAACAAGGCAAGCATAGCCCCACACGTAAAACAATCCTATGTTTTCAAAGTATTTCATTCTTGCCATGATGCATATGATTCCACTGTGGTCTTTTATCGATAGATAGAGTATCCTATCTGTTGCATTACTCCCTTTGAGCTTATATTACCTGATCCACTGCTCCTAGCATAACTAGGTTTGGCTTGTGTGCACAGCTAGAGCTTTTATCTGTGTGTTGCTTAGCCATGCTTAGCTGTTAGTGTTGGTTAATCCAGAAGATGTACCAAATGCAGAGAATCTAGTATGACAAGAGAACAATGTATACTGATGAGGTAAGACCAGTGGTAAATGTTAAACATGCTAAGGCTTGTATGGGAGGCCACGGTGGGATATTGTTTTTGTAGTCCCATGGTCGCCACTACTAGGACCTAAGTTCTAGCCTCTTGAACCAAGACGAGCGTACAACCACTCGGGGCCTGGAGGGTTAAATATTTTCAAAAATCTATGTCCACGTCTATGGACGACTTGGGAACAGACGTGAAGATCATAGAGAACATGAACCTAACGTAAAACTTGAAAGTTCAACGTGTGCTTAAGGATGCTTCCTCATGGGTACGAGGGGGTGATCCTAGTTGTGAGATGAGGATTACTATGGTGGATATCAAGATGATGATCAATTCTTCGGATATGTCGCTCTCTTATCCCCTTTTAAAATATTCTAATTAGACGAGCTTCTTCTCTCTCTTGTTTTATAAACAAAGATGGCTTTATGCAAAATAACCCCACCAGCCATAAGTCTTTCGGAGTACACCCTGTACTCACCCTTGCTTTGTTGATACTTTTGTAGCAGAATAAGTATTCCCTTAAAGACAAGTTTGGTACAACATCGACACCAACGAGTAGCTTGGCATTCTCGGCCGACAGCCTGGAATCTATGGGCTGGACGTCATCGTTATGCTTCAGGCCTCTTAGGCCATTTGTTAAGTTTGCTATACTTAATAGCATAATTTTCCTTCCGTTGTTTGATGTTTGTGGTCAGTGACCTCTTCTTGTAATATTTTCGTTCTTCGCTCAGTTATGAGCTTGCTGTACTAATTTTTGTGTCGCAGGGTTACTGTTGTGTTACCGATTTCTCACTAGATATCCTCGAGCTCTAGGTTAAGCTTATGTAGGCTAAGGTCTGGATTTGTTTAACCCTGATCCCGGTGGTGTCACCTGCCCTATGTAGCGGTGCCTCTAAGCGTGCCTTGATTCCGTGCAGAATTAGTCCATTGGCCCTTTCAACTTGCCCATTTGATAGTGGGTGTGCCACAGATTCTAGGTCAAGGCGGATGCCTTTGTCATGACAGTACTCCTCAACTTCTCCGAGAGATAATTTTTTGCCATTATCGGTGATAATTCTATGTGGGAGACCAAATATCACCACTAGACCCCAGACAAATTTTAGGGTTGTTGCCCCATCGAGCTTTCTAATGGGTTTAGCTTCAATCCATTTTGTGAATTTGTCCATTGCTATTAGCAAGTGTGTGAATCCACAGGGTGCTGTTTGCAAAGGTCCCACCATGTCCAGCCCCCAGACTACAAACGGCCAAGTTATTTGTATGGTTTGCAATTCTTCAGCTGGAACATTTGGTTATCTTGCATAAAACTGACACCCAAGGCATGTTTGTACCAACTTGTCAGCGTCCGCCTTGGCAGTTATCCAGTAGAATCCTTGTCAGAAGGCTTTAGCCACCAACGATCGAGGAGCGGCGTGATGCCCGCAATCTCCGAGATGTATTTCTCTAAGGATTTCAATACCTTGCTGCTGGGAGACACATCGAAGGAAAACTCCCGCAGTACTTCTTTTATATAAATGGTCGTCAATGATGACGTAACCTTTTGCTCTGCGTACTATTTGTCGGCTTTCGACTTTGTCGGCGGGCAAAGTTCCATCTTGTAGATAGTCCATGAACGGCTTCGTCCAAGCTAGACAGGTCACTATTACTGTGTTAACAAATGGATCCACTCTATGCGGGTTGTCGAGCCCGCTCCCTTCACAGATGGGATCCATAAATGTTCCAGGAAAACGCTTGGCAAAATTGGTCGACGAGCTGATCCAAGCTTTGACAGCAGATTTGCCGCCTCATTCTCCTCCCTTTTGATCTACTTCGTCTCGATATGCCGCCATCATAGGGTTTCGAGCGTTCTAGGTGCCAGCTACTTGCTAGGTAACCAAGTCAGAATCTCCACATCAAATATGTGCTTGATGCCAATATCCTTGGCTACGCGAAATCCATGAATGAGGGCCTCGTACTCCTCTGTGTTGTTGGTAGCATTGAAGTGGATCTGCAGGACATATTGCAACTTTTGTCCTGTTGGTGATTGTAATAATACACCAGCCCCCGAGCCATCGAGTAGCTTTGATCCGTCAAAGTGCATGACCCAATACTCTGGCTCTAGCATAGGAGTGTCTTCTGGCAGTTCTGTCCAATCTGCGATAAAATCTGCCTATGCTTGTGATTTGATAGCGTCGTGTCTCTTGTAGGTGATTCCAAAGGCGTCAAGTTCAATGCCCCACTTTGCCACTCTCCCTATAGCGTCGTTGTTGTTGTTGATGATGTCGTATAGTGGAGCTTTCCTCACTACTGTGCCAGGGTGCTCCTGGAAGTAGTGCCTTAGCTTACGCAAAGCAAGGAAAACTCCATAAGCTATTTTTTGGTAGTGCGGGTAACGCTGCTTGGATTCCATCAAGAACTTGCTTACATAGTAAACGGGCTGGTGAACTCGGTATTCATGCGTTGGTTCCTTGTGCTCCACCATGATGATGACGCTAATGACTCAGTTGGTTGCTACCATGTAATCTAACATAGGCTCCCTTGACACCGGTGCTGCAAGTATTGGTGGGGAGGAGAGTATTCTCTTGAACTCCTGAAGTGCTACATCAACTTCGTCCGTTCATGTGAATTTGTCCGCCTTCTTGAGAAACTTGTAGAGCGGCATAGCCTTCTCAATAAGTCGGCTGATGAACCAGCTTACTGTTGCAACACAGCCTGTGATCCTTTGTATGTCCTTCAGGCATGTTGGGCATTTGATGTCGAGGATGGCCTTGATTTTCCCTGGGTTCACCTTGATTCCGCGATGCGAAACGATGAAACCCAACAATTTGCCAGAAGGTACCACGAAGACGCACTTCTTGGGGTTCAGCATCATGTTGTATTTCTAGAGATTGTCAAAGGTTTCCTGCAAATCAGCGATAAGATCTTTTGATTTCTTTGACATTACCATGATGTCGTCCATGTAAGCGTGTATGTTGCGACCTATTTGGTCGTGTAGGCAATGTTGCATTGTCCGCTGGTAAGTAGCACCAGCGTTTTTCAACCCAAAGGGCATTGTGACATAGCAATACATGCCATAGGGTGTGGTGAATGAAGTGGCTAGTTCGTCCGACTTTCGCATCCAGATTTGGTGGTATCCTGAGTAAGCATCGAGAAAACACAGAAGTTCCAAGCTAGCCGTCGAGTCAATGACTTGGTCAATGCAAGGAAAAGCAAACGGATCCTTCGGACATGCTTTGTTCAAGCCGGTGTAATCAACACACATTCTTAATTCATTGGTTCCCTTTTTGGGGACAAGTACAGGATTTGCCACCCATCGGGTGTGAATAACTTCTCGGATAAAGCTAGCCTTAAGTAACCTAGCTATTTCTTTGCCTATAGCCCTTCGTCTTTCATTTCCAAAGCATCGTAGAGGTTGCTTCACCGGTTTGGCATTGGGATTAGTATTCAAGCTGTGCTCGGCAAGTTCCCTAGGTACACCTTTCATGTCCGCAGGTTGCCAGGCAAAGATGTCCATATTCATATGGAGGAACTCGATGAGCATGCTTTCCTATTTGTGATCCAGGTCCGTGCCAATGGCGGTGGTCTTGGAGGAATCTCCTTCAACAAGCTCCACCTGCTTGGTATTGATGGCTGTCTTGATGGCGGGTTCGGCAGCAGTAATCTGCTTCTTGGTAGCCGGCATCTCCGAGGCATCGACCTGGTTCTGGATCTCCTTGAACTCCTCATCGTAGAGTACTGCTTCGTCGAAGGCGGCTTCACTGATCTCGCACTCCCGTGCCTTGGTGAAGCTTCAACGGGGATGACGTCATTTGGTCTGGGTAACAAAGCATGGCCTTGCAAGGAAGGAGTGGAAAATGTTGCGTCCGAAAATGACGTGGTACACGCTCTTGAAAGGCACCACTTTAAAGGTCATGCTTTCTTGGCGATAATTTTTAACATCACCAAAAACGACCGGAAGGGTGATGCAGCCTAGGGAATTTGCTTGTCGGTCGGGGACAACCCCATGGAATACGGTGTTGATCTTCCTAAGCTGGGTCTCCATCAAGTTCATCTTGTGCAGTGTATCCAGTTACATAATGTTGATGCTGCTTCCACTATCCATGAGGCACTTGGTGAACTCTGTGCAGTCAATCAAAGGGTTGATGACCATGGCATACTAGTTCCCTGTTGGGATAAGATCTGGGTGATCCTTCCTATCCCAAGTAATTGGAACTTCCGACCACCTGACATACTAGGGAACCGGAGGGAGGGTAGCCATCAGTATCCTCAGAGAGGTTTTCTAGGCCCGGGCGATTGGGGTTCCAAGGTATGGTAATATGGAGCCTTCTTTTCAAAGGGAATTTTCCCTTTATCCTCTCCCTTGTTGGAGGATATGGATTCTACATCTTCATCCATATTGCTTGATTCCTTGGTCTCTTCCTCATTCTTCTTCTCTTTGCCCTTTCCACGGGGTCTGTTTTTCCGACTTTGCTTGTAGCCGGACTTAGGGTCCTCCTTGAGATCACTGAAAAATTTGCATTAACGGTTGGTGTGGGTGGCCTTGCCGTTTGCGTCAAGGTGGGTGAAACACGGCGTATCACGGTATTCTTCGTATGTTTGGGGAACATGGGGCACTAAGGGTGTAGCATCACTTCTCTACTGGCCACTGCTAGCCCCCCGACCACGTCCATGTTGTCTGCCTCCGCCTCTGCCAGTGAAAGTTGCGGCCACCATGTCGGCTATTTGCTTCTCTTCAGGCGGATTCTTCCGCTTATTATTGTTGTTTTTTCTAGCCTGGGTAGGGATTGCTTTTGCCGGCAGTGATCCGCGCACGTCGTCATCAGCAGCGGTGAACTCGCTAGCCATGGCGATCATTGCGTTGAGGGTGAGCTCATTGTTGTCTTGCTTGCACTTCAACTTATGGTGGAGCAAAGTTCCCTTTTCCAGACCTTCGATGAAGGCGGCCATAGCGGTCTATTCGTGCAACCCTGCGCAGGAATTTTTCATATCTAGCCAACGAGAGAGGTAAGCACGAGAGGTTTCATCCTTTACTTGCACACACCACTGGAGGTCTCCGATAGTGTAGGGATGTTTGTACGTGCCCTCGAAATTCTTGGTGAACGCTTCATGCATGTCCAACCAATTGCATATTGATTTCTCTGGTAAGTCGTCGATCCATTGCCGGGCGGTGCCGGTCAACATGAGTGGGAGGTACTTGACGGTGACATTGGGGTTGCTCCCTGTGATGTGAATCGCTTTGCTGTAGTCTTGCAACCACGTTGCTGGCCTGGCAGTTCTGTTGTAGGGATTGCTGGTTTTGTCTATCTGGAGTGCCTTTGGGTAGGCTATCGCCCGTATTATTGGTCCAAAACAACGTGGCCCAAGGTATGGGAACTCCTAAGCTTCTTGGATCTTGTCCAGCCACGAACACGCGTCATATGGCTCTGGCTGCTTCCCTTTTCCGTCATGGGGAGGGGAGTTGTGGCGTGATTTGTGAGATCCGCGATGCCCTCTGCCATGATGGCTGCTAAGTGGCGACAGTGGTGGTGGAGGCGGTGGGTTAGCCTTCTTGCTATGTCCCTCCTGCAACTCTGTGCCTGCCACCGCACTCGGGGACTCGGCATGCTCCAGACAGCGGCACTCGTCAGTCGCCCGACCTTTCTACTCGCCACACACTAGACAGTGGCACTCGCCGGTCGCCCGACCTTTCCACTCGCCGTGCTCTAGAGAGCCCCACTTGCCGGTCCCTCGACCTCGCCACCCGCCATGCTCGGGGACTCCGCGCGCTCCCGACAGCGCCAGTCGCTGATCGCCCGACCTCGCCACTCACCGCCCTCAGGGACTCGGTGCGCTGCCGATAGCGCCAGTCGCCGGTCACAACCTCGCACTCGCCGCGCTCGAGGACTTGGCATGCTCTCGACAGCGCCAGTCGCCGGTCGCCCGACCTCGCCACTCTCCGTGCTCGGGGACTTGGCGTGCTATAAACAACACCACTCGTCGGTCGCTTGACATTGCCACTTGCCGTGCTCGGGGACTCTGCGCGCTACAGACAGTGCCACTCGCCGATCGCCTGGCCACTCGCCATGCTCGGGGACTCGGCGCGCTCCCGACAACGCCAATCGCCGGTCGCCCGACTCGCCATCACAAGGCTCCGGGACTCGGCGCGCCGACAAGGCCGTTTGTCGCTCGACCTCGTCACGCCGCATCAGACTCAGCGCTACAAACAGCGCCACTGGTTGGTCGCCCAACCTCGCCACTCGCCGCGCTTGGGGACTCGGTGCGCTACAGACAACACCACTCGCCGGTTGCACGACCTCGCCACTCACTGCGCTGGGGGACTTGGCGTGCTCCAGAGAGCACCACTCGCTGGTCGCTCGACCTCACCACCCGTCATGCTCGGGGACTCGGCGCGCTCTAGAGAGCGCCACTCACCAACCGCCTGACCTCGCCACTCGCCGTGCTCGGGGACTCGATGCGCTCCCGACAACGCCAGTCGCCGGTCACCCGACCTCGCCACTCGCCACACTCGGGGACTTGGCGCGCTACGGACAACGCCAGTCACCGGTCGCCCGACCTTGCCACTCGTCGTGCTCGGGGACTCGGTGCACTACAGATAGCACCACTCGCCGGTCGCCCGACCTTGCTGCTCACCGTGCTCGGGGACTCGGCGCGCTATAGACAACATTAGTCGCCGGTCACACGACCTCGCCACTCGTTGTGCTCGGGGACTCTGCATGCTCCAGAGAACGACACTCGCCGGTCGCTCGACCTCGCCACCCCCATGCTCGGGGACTTGGTGTGCTCCAGAGAGCGCCACTTACCGGTTGCTCGACCTCGCCACCTGCCATGCTCAGGGACTCGGCACGCTCCACGATCGGGGACTCATCGCAACTGGCGGCTTCACCGACTCCCTGCGCCTTTCACCACCTGGCTCTTGCCGATTGGCTATAGCTAACTGGCTATCACCTACTGGCCCACGCCAACGACCGAGTTCCTCCCGCTTCACGGTTCTTTCCTCTGTTCAGGAGCTCATTGCCAATTCACCATGATCCATCGCCAAGACTCTCCGTGTCGTGTCTCAAGCCTGCGTCGAATCCCTGACGCACTCGGGGACTACAAATAGGGGAATACCAAACGGGCTATACCCATGAAGCGGAGTCGCCAGCTGGATCGATTAGACTGAAGCCAAGCCTAGAGTGAGTCGACTCGCTGAATATGGCGACTGGCGCAAATGACTCGCCGGCTGGAGGCTCAAGATAGTGAATGCACTGCAAAAGCCCATTAGTACACTTTTAAACCCTAGCTGGCTGCATATATAAAGCCACCAAGGGCACCCGCACGGGGTACGTCATATTAGATCTAGTCTCTCACTCCGCCTACGGCGGCTCCCATGTAACAAATCTATGATCATATATTGGATTGGCAGGAGGACATGGAGATCCTCCACCGAGGGGACATGAACTTGGGTACATCGTGTGCCAATCTCGCCACCGGATTCTCCTACACCGCCTTGCCTTTTCCTCTACGTAAGCTACCCTATAGCATCTGCCGTGGCCAATACCACGACAAGCAAGATGACTAGAACTCCATTCTCTGGAACAATGGAACGAGCAACCGACTTATTGGAAATAATACATATCGATGTATGTGGTCCAATGAGTGTGTCTGCACGTGGCGGATATCGTTACTTTGTAACCTTCATGCAGAATTTCAGTAGATATGGGTATATTTACTTAATGAAACACAAGTCTAAAACATTTGAAAAGTTCAAGGAATTTCATACTGAAGTAGAAAATCATCGTAATAGAAAGATCAAGTTTCTACGATCCGATTGTGGAGGAGAATATCTTAGTTGCGAGTTTGGCACGCACATGAGACAATGTGGAATAGTTTCACAAATCACTCCCGCTGAAACACCACAACATAATGGTATATCCAAATGTCACAACTGAACTTGATTAGATACGGTAATATCTATGATGTCCCTTACCGATTTGCCACTGTCATTTTGGGGTCATGCATTAGAGACAGCTGCATGAACTTTAAATAGGGCACCATCAAAATCCGTTGAAGACACCGTATGGATTATGGTTTGGAAACAAACATAACCTGTCATTTCTAAAAGTTTGGGGGTGCGATGCTTATGTGAAGAAACTTCAGCCTAATAAGCTCGAACCCAAAGCGGAAAAATGCGTATTCATAGGATACCCAAAAAGAAACAATTGGGTACACCTTTTATCACCAATCCAAAGATAAGGTTTTTGTTGCCAAGAATGGATCCTTTCTAGAGAAAGCGTTTCTCTTGAAAGGTATGAGTAGTAGGAAGGTAGTACTCAATGAGGTTACTGAACCTTCTCTTCCTGAAATGGCAAGTAGCATAGCGCCAGAATCTGTTCTAGTGTTGACTCCACCAATGGAAGAAGGAAATGATGATGAGGTACCTCCCCCTTCTCATGAAACTCTGATAGAGAGTACTATCAAACCTCGTAGACCGGGCAGGATATGTGCAGCTCCTGAACTGTACGGTGATTCAGTTCTAAATTTCATGGTAGATGGAAGCGATGGCCCTGTGACGTATGATGAAGTGATGATGAGCCTAGATTCCAACAAATGGATTGAATCCATGCAATCTAAGATGGAATCCATGTCCGAAAACCAACTTTGGACTTTGGTGGACTTATCTCACGACCGAAAGACAATTGAGAATAAATGGATATTCAAAAGGAAAATGGACGCTGACGGTAATGTGATTGTCTATAAAGCACGAGTTGTCATGAAGGGGTTCCGACAAATTCAAGGAATTGACTACGATGATAATTTCTCACTGGTAGCGACGCTAAATTATGTTAGGATTATGTAAGCAATTGCTGCATTTTTCAATTATGAAATCTAGCAGATGGATGTCAAGATGGTGTTCCTTAATCGAAACATTGATGAAGAGTTGTATATGATGCAACCGAAAGGTTTTGTCGATCCTAAGGATGTTAACAAGGTATGCAAACTTCAGCGATCCATTTATGGACTGAAGCAAGCATCCCGAAGTTGGAATCTCTGATTTGATGCAGTAATCAAAGGTTTTGGATTTTTCCAAACCGCCAGCGAAGCTTGTATTTACAAGAAAGTGAGTGGGAGATCTGTAGCATTTCTAGTATTATATGTGGATGACATATTGTTGATTGGAAATGATATAGAACTTTTGAAAAGAGTAAAGGATTACTAAATAGTAAGCTTTCGATCAAAGATCTGGGTGAGGCTGCATACATATTAGGGATCAAGATCTATAGAGATAGATCAGATGCTTAATAGGATTGTCACAAAGTACATACCTGGACAAGATTTTGAAGAAGTTCAAAATGGACAGAAGTAAGAAGGGGTTCTTACCTATGTTGCAAGGCACTGTTTTCAGTAAGACAAAAAGACCGACTATCAACAGATAGAGAATTGATGGACCGTGTCCCCTATGCCTCAGCCATAGGTTCTCTTATGTATGCTATGTAATGTACAAGACCAGATGTGGCACATGCTATTAGTTTGACTAGCAGGTACCAATCTGATCCAGGTTTGGAACACTGGAAGGCAGTAAACGATGTCTTTAAGTACTTGAGAAGAACTAAAGACATATTTCTCATATATGGCGGTGAAGAAGAGCTCGTCGCAAGGTGTTACGTAGATGCTAGCTTCGACACCGATCCGGATGACTGTAAGTCACAATCCGGATGTGTTTTTAATGAACGGTGTAGCAGTGAGTTGGAGGAGCTCCAAGCAACTAGTGATAGCAAGATCTACAATGGAGGCCAAATATATCTCTGCTTCAGAAGCAGTGGTAGAAGAAGTTTGGATGAAGGAGTTCATTTCTGAACTAGGTGTGGTTCAAAGTTCTTTGGATCCAATGGTAATCTATTGTGATAACAATGGTGCCATAGCCAATGCTAGGGAACCAAGGTCTCACAAGAATTCGAAGCATATAAGGCACCAGTTTAACTCCATCCGGGAACATGTTTAGGATGGTGATGTAGAGATTTGCAAAGTAGACACGGATCTGAATGTGGCATACCTGTTGACTAAAGCTCTCTGAAGGGCAAAACATGATCAGGACTAGAACTCTATGGGTGTTAGATTTATGTTATGCAAACTAGATTATTGACTCTATTGCAAGTGGGAGACTAAAAGGAATATGCCTTTGAGGCAATAATAAAGTGGTTATTATGCTATTCTAGGTTTATAACAAATGTTTATTTTTCATGCCATAATTGTGTTAATAGGAAACATCAATACATGTGTGATTTATAAACAGAAAAGGTTCTTAGTAAAGCCTCTCTTAATACTAGCTTGTTGATTAAATAATGATCACAAGTTTCCTGATAATGAACATTGGATGTTGTTAATAACATGGTCATATCATTGGAGAATGATATGATGAACAGTCATCTGAAGTAGATGTAACAATGTGATCATGTCCTCAATATACTATTATCACATTCGTAGTAACTCAATGTCCTTAGACCATGAGATCACATCAATCACTTTCACCGGAAAGGTACTTTGATCCCATCAAACGTCACACCGTCACAGGGTGATTATAAAGGTGTCGTCAGGTACTTGGAAAGTGTTAGGTGAGGATCATGGATCAATAGTGAGATTTGTCCATCCAGATGATGGAGAGATATACTCAGGGCCCTCTCAGTGATATCACATTGACATAGCTTGCAAGCAAGTGATTTGATCACTAGAATGTTATATCATAGGAATGAGAAAAACAGTACTTGTCGGGAACAAGATTAAACAAGGTATGGATGATACCGAGTGATCCAATCTTGGACAAGTAAAATATTGCGAGCCAAAATGAATTTGATTACAGCAAAAAAGGTTTAGGTGATCATTGGATTTTCGTGGAACTAGTGGGAGTCATTATGGATCTCCAGATCCCGCTAATGATTATTGATCGGTGAAAGTCTCGATCATGTCTACATGGTTCTTGAACATGTAGGGAGACACACTTAAGGTTAGTCGACACAATTGAGTGGAGAGGGAACACATGAGAAGATAATGGACATCACAGGAATTTGTTCTATCGAATCTACCGAAATGGTTTCGGGTATCAAAAAAAGCAAGGGATCAAAATGTTAATGTGTTAATTAAATGAAGTGATCATTAAATGAAGTACTCATTAAATGAAGTGTTCATTAACTTGGGTTGCATTAAAACAAGAGAATTAAAGTTCTTTAATGGAAAGACCATTGGTTTTTAAGTGGAGAAGAAATGGGAGAAAGTGGAGATTGAAATTATGTGAGTGAAGAGTCCACCCACATGAATGAGAGGAGGGGAGGTGGCACCCTCTTGGCTGCTGGCCAAGGGAGCGGATTGCCCCCCTCCCACTATAAAAGGAGGTGGAGACCCCCCTCTTACACACTCACTTGCCCACTCCTCTCATATGCCCTTTGGTTGACATCTTCTCCCTCTTGCTAGCCTTGTCCATTGCCACTAGAAAAGGTGCTTAGGTGAAGCCCTTCTCAAGATCTTCCCCTCCATCATCTCTACCATGGCGTAGCGCTATTGGAGTTATCGGGGATCCGCTACTTCCGCTGCCTAGCTAGAGCGAGGGTTCGGGAGTAATCGGCACACCGTACATGTGACCGATTATGGAGGCACTGCCTCTTGTTGTGCTGATTGTATGCACGTCTGTCAGGACGGTCGTGTACACTCTACATCATCCATGTTTTTTTGCCGGAACGTTATCCCGTGTTACGGTCTTTGAGGTTGAGTCCATCTGAAATCGTTACATGTATCTCCTAGATATGATCTTGGTGGTTGCAACTGTCGGAATTTTTTATTTTCTATGCAACGAACCCCATCATCTCCAACTTCAGTTATTGTGCTATATCTGATTGTTCTTCCCTCTAGGGTTGTGAGTGAAATTACTCGTCATGCATGATCTATCTGGCCTTCATACTTAGACATCCAAACCTTACCTAGAGTTACATCCAAGCCTTGCAATTCCATCGTATTCAAGGTGGTGGGAAAGTCATGTGCCCCAATCCTTAGGTTCAATTGATGACATTCAAAAGCTACTACCACTTCTCCAGTAGGAGATCTTACTATGATGGGTTTGTTAATGGTTTCAGTTGGAATTCTATTTCTATCCACAAATTACCTTGTTATGAACGAATGTGATGCTCCATCATCAAATAGAACAAGTACCAGAAAGGTATTGAGCCAAAATGTACCAATCACTACATCAGGTTCCCTTAGAACTTCCTCAACATTGATATGGTTAACATGTCCCTTCTAAAACAGGTTTGGCTTGTATACTTCATTATTTTTCTTCTCCTTCTCAGGATAGTCCCTCGAATAGTGTCCCTTATGCTTGCATTTGAAACATCCAACCTTTCTTATGCCTTTCCTAACGAAATTGGTGTTGTGGGCATCAACATTTTTTTCTCCATGGTTATGATCATTTCCTCTTCCAAAGTTGTGATTGTTGTGACTCTTGTGTCCATTATGGTGGTGTCCATTCCCTTCGTGGTGCTGATGTCCATTACCATCATGGTTGTTGTAACCATTGCCTACATTGTCGTCGTCATTTCTTCCTCCATGGTGTTGACATCCATTGCCACCATGATGGTTATGTTCATTACCTTCATGTATGTGATGTTCAGAATTTCCATTCCCATCATGGAGAGTGCAAAACTTCCGGTGCGGTCTTTAGTTATCATTTTTTTTCTCATGCTTCCTCTTGTGCTTCTCAACTTGACTATGTTTTTCTTCAAGAATTCTAGCTTTGTCCATGAGATCTTGGAAAGTAGGGCAGTGAACCACTAAAAAAGCTGAAGAGAGAGAGAGCTCATCACTCAGGCCATCTAGGAATCTCTCTTTCCTTTTATCATCAGTGTCAACATCCTTCGGAGCATAGCGAGACCAATTTGCAAATTCTTCTATGTACTCCGACACTATGCGATTGTGTAGGTGCAAGTCATGGAATTCCCTTCTCTTCAGGCTCATAACTCCAGACATGGTTTGTTTTGGACCCTTCTTCAAACATCTCCCAAGTGATAGTATCAATGGGGTGGGTGATCTAGAAAGTATCCACCAAGTAGTTGCTTTTCCTTCAAGTAAGAGAGTAGCAAACCTCAATTTATCTTCGCTTGTACATCTAGCTGTTACTAAATCCTTATTCACAGAGCGAAGCCAATGAAGTGATATCATAGGCTCAGGTGCGCTTGAGAATTTTATAGGCCTCGGTTTCAGGAACCTAGTGAGTGCATCCACTTGGGGTGGGTTGTTGTTGCCATTGTCATTATTCCCATTGTTGTTGTTTGCTATGAACTGAGCCACCACTTGCACTAGTTGTGCATGTGCTGCCATCAACTTCTCCATCTAAGTGGGTTGACGACGGGGTGATATCTGTTTGGGCTAGCATAGATGAGTATAGATAGAATAGGACTACGAGAAGTATTTTCCTACCCATACACAACATAGTCAAAAAATGACAAGCACAAACAAGCAAACAATCAAACGATCCTAATCAAAAATATTGATATATCACTAGTTTCGATATGATCAATAGCAAAGTGATAGCGATATTCTAATGAAGAACTAGACGGTGGGTATAAATCTAACTACTCTTGAATCTTGTGCTTCCTTGAGCATAGTGTTCAATTGTTATTGGTGTTATCTCCTTCACATCAAGTTATCTATCCAACCATCCTTGAAAATAATTATGCCATCTTGATCACATAGCTCCAAGGATCATTCTCTTATTCCAATTAGTAGCTTCTCAATCTCATTATTTAGCTCATCATTCTCATTCTCCAGTTCATCACTCTTGTCTCTCATCTGTTGCATGGTTTGGTCTCACATCTATTGTTGGGGATATGCTAAATGGGTATCACCATAGCACGTCCTTAATCCGGCTAACCCGGGTGGCCCATAGTTGGTAGCAAGGAATATGGCCAGCTAGGCGGCCTAGTTAGACGGATCCAGAAGGGAGGCCCGTGCTGGATAAAGGAAGGCTACGCAGGAGTCACCGACATATTCAGATCCTTGGAGTGCAAGACACGAAAGACTAGTTTGTATTAGTGTAGGACGCTTTACCTTGTTCGGCAAGGTCCTTTCCCTATAACCCTAGGTTCTGGTGCCTTTATAAACTGGAATGTGGGAGCCTTTAGGGCACAACCTAGATTGCTACGTACAACATGCAACACCTCGCACAACGAACCTATCTCTATAACTCGACGTATTGCCATTATTGTGATTTATAGCAGGAGTAAAGTTCCGCCACCATTGCGGGACTTGAACCTGGGTAAGCTGTGTGACCTCATACCCACCAACTCTCTACCTTACCCCATGTCTCTAAACGCACACTGTGAGGACCCCTCCATGCCGTACTCGTAGGCAATACCACGATAGTTGGTGCCCACCGTGGGTCAAGAGGCGCTTCGATATCTACACCGGGTGAGGTCCAATCTCTTCGCGGGAATCAGCAAAAGGGTAGCCACCGGACGTGTTCTCTTCTCCAGCAATGTCCCGATCGTCCCTCCAGATGAGTTCTGGGTGCTGGTGAAGATGAACCCTACATGTTGCTCCGTCATCCCCTTCGGAGACATCCACATCTTCATCAGCGAAACTAACTCGGGTCATAGCTCCCAGGAAGTCAGAAACTCGTCAAGTCCTGCACGGACCGCCTACGGGAAGGACACATCCGCGGAAGGATCTGGGCCGTACGTCTCTTTGGAGTATGGCGACTCGGATCAGGAAAATTCAAGGCCCACCCAAACCACCCCTATGCAGGATATAAAGGTGGAAGGACCCAACAAATCCGCTTGGTTTCCCCGAGCATTAGAGATGCGCATGTCACACTTTGTCAGTGTCGTCACGATATTCGATCTAGCCAGATGCGTTCAAAGGGACGGGGAACCTCCCCGCGAATACCTCGCTAGATGGATGACGGTGAGGGAAACCCTAGAGGGCGAGCGTGTCGACGAGCTCGTGTACCACATCGTGGAAGGGCTCACACTCGGAACACTCGGCCGACATACCCTCCGAAGGTGGCAGGCCATGGGTCCTCTCACCCTTGGTGAGATGGTCACAATCGTCAACGAATACACAGACGCCAATGAGAGGTTGAGGCCACGATCGCCATCATCGTCGGAGGATGTAACAACAACAACAACAACAATGGCCCGCCTCCATCACCCTCCACATTCGCCGTTAACAACACTGAAGCCAACTTCGACTCTGTCCTTGACGCGCTATACGCCGACATCAATATGGATGGTGGTGGCTCAGATGCAAACATGGAGGAATACGATGCTGTTATGAGGGAGATCGAGCAAGAGATTGAGAAGGAGGAGTGCACCGAGAAAGACAACACATCCCACCTGGTGCTAGTCCCCATTGGGAGCGTGATGGAAGAAGACGAACAGGAACTAGAGCGTGAGAGAGCTCCGCCCACGCTAGCAGTTACCAGAGCGGCAGCAGCCAAGAAAGCCGCCGAGCCTCTGGCTCCATCCAAGCCCTTGCCCCCTATGGTTATCCGCCCGCAACCAGCTCAGTAACTCACCACGGCCCCCAGTACTGCCAGGCAGTCAAACCAGCGGCCAATGCCACCATCAACATCTGCACTTGGCAACCCATTAGTTACTCCTACTGATAAGGTAATCTATGGTGCACTCATCATTGATCCCATTACCGTCGCCCATATCCGGAGCGTTACAGAGCTTGATGAGAAGCATGCAGCAATCCTAGCGGAGGCAAAGTGCATTGTAGAGTAGGGCGCTAAGCTAGACGAAGACATGGCCAAGGCGCAGCAATCTATCAAGGTGGCAAGAGCTATGGAGGATGAGTACAAGCAGTTGCTCCTGAAGCACAAGGCAAAGAAAGCACCAGCTCATGTTGTCGAAGACCCCTACATTCGACGCAGGTTGGGATATGAGGGATCCAAGCCGGCAAAAGCCACCCCGCACATTGATTCAGGGGGAGGCAAGTAATGCCAACTCTCGCCCTCAACATTGCCATCACCAAGACCCTCCTAGAGTAGGATAGGTCACCAACAGTTTCTCAAGTATATGACCTCGCACCTAGGCTTGCAAGCAATAGGAAAATGCTACCTCACAGAGGCTTGAGTCCAACCCGGAGCTTTGCCAGTCAACCCTGAATAGCCGTGGAAGGGAAAAATCTCCCCGTGACAAGGGATCCCATACAGGCTCCATAGAACAAAGATGGAGGGACGCGCACAACAGGGTTGATGCCATACACATATCCTTTGATCATGGAGAAAAGGCTCGCCCTCGTCGGTCGCCGCCTCCACCACTATCCCAGCGTCACGAGGAACCACAGCCGCGCCACCGTACAAGCATGCCACCACCTAGGCGTCCCTAGGTTGGCATCATTATACGTGACCAGGCCGAGCAGCCTTGGCATGCCGGATAGCACAGCAGCATTGAAGGACATAGAAGCAGATCCACGTCCAACAAGCAACCGCGATAGGCGTGAGGAGTCGTAGGAGGGTAACAGCAAGAAGGCTAACCCACTACCTCCACCGCCACCGTCGCTGTCTAGCAGCCATCATGGCAGAGGACACGGTGGATCTCATATATCACACCGCAACTCACCTCCCCATGACGGAAAGGGGAAGCAACCAGAGCCATACGACACACGTTCACGCCTGGACAAGATCCAAGAAGGTCGGGAGCTCCCATACCTTGGGCCACATTTTTTTGGGCCAATAATATGGGCCACGACTTCCCCCAATTGTCTCCTGATAGACAAGACCATCAAGCCCTATGACGGCACTGCCAGGCCAGCAACGTTGTTACAGGATTACAGCGAAGCGAGTCACATTGCAGGAGGAAACCCTGATGTCACCGTCAAGTACCTCCCACTCATGCTGACCGGCACTACCCGACAATGGATCGACGACTTACCAGAGAAATCAATATGCAACTGGTTGGACATGCACGAAGCATTCACCAAGAACTTTGAGGGTACGTACAAATGTCCCTGCACTATCAGAGACCTACAGCGGTGCGTACAAGAAAAGGATGAAACCTCTTGTGCCTACCTCTCTTGCTGGCTGGATATGAAAAAATCCTGCGTAGGGTGCACGAACAAACTGCTAAGGCCGCCTTCATCGACGATCTGGAGAAGGTAACTTTGCTCCAGCAAACGTTGAAGGGCAAGCAAGACAACAATGAGCTCAATCTCAACATGATGATCGCCATGGCCAGCAAGTTCGCCGCTGCTGATGAAGACGCGCACGGATCATTGCTGGCAATAGAAATCCCTACCCAGCCTAGAAAGAACAAGAATAACAAGCGGAAGACTCCGCCCAAAGAAAAGCAAACAGCCGACATAGTAACCACAACATTCACTGGCAGAGGCGGAGGCGGATAGCATGGACGTGGCCGGGGGGCTAGCCATGGCTAGAAGAGGAGTGATTCTACACCCTCGGTGCCCCGCTTTCTCCAAAGGTACAAAGAGTACCACGATATGTCGTGTTTCATCCACCTCGACGCAAACGGCAAAGCCACCCACACCAACCGCCAATGCAAATTTGTCAATGATCTCAAGGAAGACCCTGAGTCCGGCTACAAGTAAAGTCGGAAGAATAGACCCCGCGGAAAGGGCAAAGGCAAGAAGAAGGAGGAGAATCCAAGGAATCAAGTGACATGGACGAAGAAATGGAACACAAGTCCTCTGACAAGGTAGAGGGTAAAGGGAAAAATCCCTTCGAAAAGAAGGCTCCATGTTACCATACCTTCCTTGGTACCCCCACCTTCCGAGCTCAGAAAACCTCACTAAGGATACTGATGGCTACACTCCCTCCGGTTCCCCAGTACATCATGTGGTCGCATATTCCAATTACTTGGGATAGGAAGGATCACCCAGACCTTATCCCAATAGAGAACCAGTATGCCATGGTCATCAACCCTTTGATTGATGGTACAAAGTTCACCAAGTGCCTCGTGGATAGTGGAAGCAGCATCAACATCATGTACCTGGATACACTGCACAAAATGAAGTTGATGGAGACCCAGCTAAGGAAGAGCAACACCCTATTCCATGGTGTTGTCCCTGGCTGTCAAGCAAATTCCCTGGGCTGCATCACCCTTCTAGTCGCTTTTAGCGATGTCAACAACTACCGCCAAGAATGCATGACCTTTGAAGTGGTGCCTTTCAAGAGCGTGTACGACGTCATCTTTGGCTGCATCATCTCCCACTCCTTCCTCGCAAGGCCATGCTTTGTATACAACAAGCTCAAGATACCCGGACCAAATGACATCATCACCATTGACGGAAGCTTCACCAAGGCATGGGAGTGCGAGCTCAGCGAAGCCGTTGTCGCCAAAGCGGTCCTCTATGTTGAGGAGTTCAAGGAGATCTAGAGCTAGGTCGGTGCCTTGGAGATGCCAGCTTCGAAGAAGTAGATCACTACTGCCGAACCCGCATTCAAGGCCACCATCAAGACCAAGCAGGTGGAGCTTGTTGAAGGAGATTCCTCCAAGACCACTGCCATTGGCATGGACCTGGATCCCAAATAGGAAAGCGCGCTTGTCAAGTTCCTCCGTGAGAATAGGGACATCTTCGCCTGGCAACCTGATGACATGAAAGGTGTACCTAGGGAACTTGTCGAGCATAGCTTGAATATTGATCCTAATGCCAAACCGGTGAAACAACCTCTATGAAGCTTTGGTGACGAAAGACGAAGGGATATAGGTAAATAAATAGCTAGGTTACTTAAGGATGGCTTTATCCGAGAAGTTATTCACACCTGATTAGTGGCAAATCCTGTACTTGCCCCCAAAAAGGGAACCAATGAATTAAGAATGTGCATTGATTACACCGGCTTGAACAAAGGATGTCCGAAGGATCCGTTTGCTTTGCCTCTCATTGACCAAGTCATTGACTTGACAGCTGGCTCAGAACTTCTGTGTTTTCTTGATGCCTACTCAGGTTACCACCAAATCCGGATGTGAAAGTCAGACCAACTGGCCACTTTGTTCACCACACCTTACGGCACGTAGTACTATGTCACGATGTCCTTTGGGCTGAAAAACGCTGGCGCTATGAACCAGCTGACAATGCAACGCTGCCTACATGACCAAATAGGTCGCAACGTACACCCTTACATGGACGACATTGCGGTAATGTCAAAGAAATCAAATGACCTTATCACCGACTTGCAGGAAACCTTCGACAATCTCCGGAAATACAACATGATGCTGAACCCCAAGAAGCGCGTCTTTGGGGTGCCATCAGGCAAGCTATTGGGCTTCATCGTTTCACACCGTAGAATCGAGGTGAACCCGGAAAAAATCAGGACCATCCTTGACATCAAGCGTCTGACATGCCTGAAGGACATACAAAGGCTCATAAGGCTGCGTAGCAGCAGTAAGCTAGTTCATCAGCCGACTTGGGGAGAAGGCTATGCCACTCTAAAAGTTCCTCAAGAAGGTGTACAAATTCATATGGATAGACGAGGCTGACGCAACATTTTAGGAGTTGAAGAGAATACCCTCCTCCCCACCAATAGTTGTAGCACCGGTGTCGAGAGAGCCTATGTTAGTTTACATGGCGGCAACCAATCGGGTAATCAACATCGTCATCGTGGTGGAGCTATAACATCCCAAAACTTTAATCCAAGCTTATCAAGATCAAATCATCCAAAAATAGGGTTAACAAAAACTTTTCCAAATTTAAAATGAAAGCATTCATATGTGTGTGCATTTAAAATAGGAGTTGTTTGAATTGCCATGATTGAATGATCCAATGCTTGTAAAATGTTTCTTAGGTGATTTAAACATCATCTACATCATTCCCACACTTTTCCTAAAGAAAATCAAATCAAAAAGAATTAAAAAGGAGGAATGGTCATTTTGGCAAATTTAACTCTCATGCCTACTTTGGCTATTCCTAGTACTCAAAACTTAATAAAAATAATTCTTGATCTTTGCACCCCTTGCTAGTACACATAATGAGGTACCAAGGCCCACCTTTAGATCTGCTAAAAACATTCTGTTAACTATTTTAAATGAAACTTTAAAATTGTATCTAATGCATATGCATAGATCACCCCTATTTCAAAAACCATCTATTTGAGCTCCATTTTCAAAACCCTTGCAACCAGAGACTACCTATCACTAGTGGAGATCACTCAAAAATTTTGAAACCAGAATTCAAAATTTTCTTTCATGCGGCCATTTCATCAAACACTTGGCATGCTTAATCTCTACTCTAAGCCTAGCTCACTGTTTACTACAGGGTTTTTCCCCCAATTGATCCCCATTTAGTCCCCTTGTCCCCTCTTGATCTAACCAGAGCCTAACCAGCATCTTCCCTACCCCCTAGCTGCACTGCCCTGCCATGCCGAGCACCAACTCGCCGGCTGATAGTGCACTCGCAGCAACAGCCCTCTCCAGCCCCTCTCCTCATGTCTAGAAACTTTCTGTGGTCCACCTCCACCGCCCAACCAGCCCCAGGCCAGAGACAGAGAGCAGAGCGGCCAGGAACCGCTGCGCTCGGAGCCGGTCGAGCATGTCGACGCTGCCCCCAGAGCATGCCCTGTCCCCGCTCGCACAGACCACCCCTTGGCACTAGCCCGCGCCCGCCGCTCCACCTCGACCTGGAGAACACCCCAGACATCCCCGTTTGCCACCCAAAGCCTCACAGCCACCGCTCGCCGTGGACACCGCCGCCTCGGCCGCGAAGAGTGCCACCTCGCCCAAACCGCGTGCCACCGCTCCTACGACCGCATTCAATTCCTAGAGCACCGCCAAGGAACCACACATCGACCGCCACCCCCAGCCATGCCTCTACCCCGCCGTAGCCATGTCGCCACCGTCGACTGCCCAACCTGCTCGGTCTCACCGTCGGGCCTATAAAAGGAGCCCTCCCCAGCCTCTTCTCTCCACACCATTCCACTCCCCTCACCTCTCTGAACCTCACCCACCTCTAGCCGGAGAAAGTGGAGTAGTAGCTCACTGGAATTGGAGCCGGAGCAGCCGCGACAGGAGGAGAAGGGCGTCATTGATTGCGACCACCCCAAGCTCCGCCGCAACCACACCTCGCCTCGCCGTCATCTTCCACGTCGTTTGCCCGCCTCGCCGACCCCGCTGGAGCCCTGGTACGCCCCCAGTAGACCCCCACACAGCCGCTAGGGTTCGAGCTCGCCGGCGACCTGTTCGTCGTCTATGATGACCCTCAGCCGTTGATCTCGCTTCTAATCCTACGGCCCACAGCACGCGTACCGTTTCACGTTTTAAGTGCCGCTGACACGCGGGACCCCCTTTCAACCGAGCCCCGTGCCGTGGAGCGCCACTGGGCCGGCCCATTCCTTTTCCCGCGCTAGCCCATAGTTCAAATCTGGATTTTTCTTTTTAGTTAAATCTAGTTTCTGTCCACTAGTTTAAAAATCAATTCAGAGAGTTTTAGAAATCCAAATTGTATGAAACCATTTTTTCTGAAAGGTATTAAAATGATCTATCCAAGCCCGTTGGATTTAATTCAATTAGAGTTATAGATCTCTCCTAATAAAAATGAGAAGACAGAAGCTTTTGCAACTTGCAACATTTTTATAAAATCAACCAAGTTAGCTTTTGAGTTGATTCCAACTCTCAAAAATCATATTTCATCATATCTATCTAAATATGTAATAATATTAGAGTTTACCTGCAGTGACTTTGGACTAGTACCAAAATAATGCTATATAGGCATTTCTAGTCACTTTAAATCATTTAAATAATGAACTTAAACCAAAGTAATATTGATCCAACCCTTAAATCTCATTCCCACATGTTAGAATATGTGGTGATGACATGTGTCAACATGATCCCATGTTTTAAGTGGTGAATATTAAATGTTAGTTAATTTTTCAATGAGTAGAAATTACTTTTCTAAAATAAAAAGAAGGAAACTATTGAATTAAACTTGTGATGTTTGTGATGATAATAGATCATCAAATGTGTGTTTTAGAATGCTACTTAGCCTAGTTAAGTATTGTTTGGTGATTGTGCACACCCTATGTATTTATAGACGCTAGTACCGACCAAGCTTACAAGGAGGAGGAGTGCTACCAAGAAGAAGAAGAAAACATCAACCACTGCACCAAGCAAGGCAAGCTATTATTGGCAAGCTAACCCTTGCAAAACATACCTTAGCAAGCCACCATTAACAGTGCAAGCTATTGTTAGCAAGCTAGAATTAAGCTAGATAAATGAGCAAGGATGCTTTAGGCATGCTTTGATCACACCCCTTTTAACTATTAGTAACCCAAGTCTTACCTACAAGTTTTACTCCCCTTAGTATGCAAAGTTCCTTACTTATTTTGAAGGTAGCATAAAAAGTATAAAACTTGACCTACTTAGAAACCTTTAGATGTCATTCTATGGCATGAGATTGATCCCATCCTTCCCCTTTAGTGAACATTCTTAACTTAGTATTTTATAGTAGATCAAAAACTTGAGTCACTTTAGATGGGAACACTTGGTGAAAATGAATTATGAAAACCTTGGAATGATGAGTCATTCTATTGAGATGTTTTGACATGTGTTGAGAAACACAAATGATTGAGGATGATGAAAATATTGAGGCATGAGCCTTAACCCTTTTAATAAACTGATGGTTGGATTTGGATGCGATACCATTCGAAATTTACCGTACAACCACACTACCTGAATTGGGTAAGGCTTAGCTGGAAATTTATATGCATTAGTATTAGTTCCCTCACGGGAGAGGTTTGAGCTGAGGCTACCTCTCAATGTTGTCCACCTATGCAGTGCCCAAGATGACTGATGGTCATGGTTGGGAGGCCATGCTCATAGGAGAGGTGCTTATACTAGGGTGTGTAAAGGGAAGGTTATGTTTGATTATCTGCATACTAAGTATGATGATTCAGGGTTATCCCTGGCAGATGTATCGAATCTTGTGGTGAAAGTGTACCACCTCTGCAGAGTGTCAAACTATTCGAATAGCCACGTCCGCGGTTATGGACAGTTGGAATGGCCATACTGTTTCGTTGTCAGATGTTTTCTAAATACTTTAAAGTAATGATAAATCTTTGACTTGACCACAACAGGGTTGTGTTGATGATAATAGCTTCCCAACTTAAGTGATTCTAGAACTCTACTTTATCTTTCTTTGCTTCTGAACTCAGCTTAGGTTTCAAACTTAACCTGTTCGTTAACTTAGATTCAGCACTTTAACTTAGAATTATACTCCTTGTTAGTAGTAGTTTGCGAGTACTTAAAGAGTACTCATGGGTTTTGTCCCTGGCTATTCTCATGGACAGACTATGAAGGAGATTATCAAGATGATGGTCAGCAGGATGGCTATGATAACTAGGACTATCTGCCTTCGTCAGCATTGCCTGTGCCCCTGAAGATGGACCCCACTGCTACGCTTATCTTTTATTTCCGCTGCTTGTTGCATTAAAGATTGGATCATGAGATCCTTATTTGTGTAAAACCTTATGTATGGTTTGTAATGGATGATGTACTGTGATATCCAATCCGTTATGTCTTGCAAAAATGGTAATCCTGAGATTGCGAGGTATGGCATAACGGGCATCTGGGATTAAAAATCCGGGTGTTGACAAGTTGGTATCAGAGCCATCCTGAGCATAGGAGACCCTAGTTAGAATGGACGTCCAAACCAAAAACTTAGCTTCAAAACCAAAGTGAGTATTTATGAAAAACTATTTCCCCTCTTACCCGTGTGAACTCATTCTTTCTTAAAAATTCACGTTCCTCAAAATTCTTACATTACTACTTAAAATTTGACACACTTGATCACTTCACTAACTTCCTCATCCTTAATCCTTGTAGATGGAGACTCAGTTCAGCAAGTTTTACCAGTTGGGAAACGGAGGTCAGCTGATCTTCGAGAGGGATCTGGATTCGCTGTCAGAGTTACTGGGACGCCCACATCCGGAGTTTCTTGGAGCTCAACTTCTAGGACCCCCAGGAGGAGACCTACAGTGGCTAGTCACTGCGGATCTTCGGGGAAGCATCGAAGCACCAACTTCTGGGAGAATTCAGTTCTGCGTGAGAGAGAACAACTGGCTAGATGGATTAGCCAGGGCAATGCATGAAGCTCTCGCATGCCTATGTGCCCTCAGCGTCAACAAGATCCAAGGAACCCATTTTGCCCACTATGCAAGACGTGACTTCATGGGAATGCCAATGGAGATGCCAAGTCACCCAGAGTTGAGGCGTCAAGTGGAGAACCTTGACTTCTTGCTTCATGACAGACAGCAGGAACTGGACAATACCAGGGAGTTAGCCAACCAGAACCGTGCCATCGCCGACCAAAAGGCCCAAACTTTCGCACTGCTCGTCCAAGATCGCCAGTCTCTTTGTCACCAGCGTGCAAAGAAGGATCGCACCATCGCCTGTCTTTGCAAGAAGGTGGCCGACCTCGAGAAGACCTTCAAGGAGCAGGAAGCTCAGCTTGCCGCCAAGGAAGAAGAAGATGAGGGTGAAGACATCCAGGGAGATATGGATTCTTACCTCAGCAACGATGATGACTTTCTGGAGGAGGATGCTGTGGACTTCTACACTAATGATGAAGACTCCGACTTCATCGATGATGAGTAGATGCACTAGAGCACTTTCGTAGCATGAGATGTATCATTGCATTGTATCGTAGCTTGCAGAATGGTTCTTCAAACCATCTGTTTTCCCCTTTGATTGTTGTGGTGTGTGTTTTATCGTGTGCTTGCTTGCATGAATGAAAATGAAGTTAGTTGCAAAACCCGAGTTTAACTCAAAGTTTTAGATTTGAAAAACCCAAAGCCATGAACCTTAGACTTTCCCTCTTACCCCTATATCTATCTCAATCTTCAGATGACTCGTGGGAACCAAGGAGGGAGCAGCTCGTCACAAGACCCAATGCTGCAGATCTTGCAGAATCTCATCGCGGACCGTGAAGCAAGCAGGGCCGAGCGTCAAGCCAACTTAGCAACATTGCAGCAGATCGCCCAAATGGCTCTCAACAACCAAGGTCATGGAAATAAGGATCACCAAGGATCCAAACTCAAAAACTTTCAGAACACCAATCCCCCAATCTTTAACCAATCTGAAAACCCATTAGATGCTGATGACTGGTTACAGACCATGGAAAACAACTTAGAGGTTGCTAGAGTTGATGAGAATTAGAAAGTTATCTTCGCCACCCACTATTTGGCGGGAGATGCAAGAGCTTGGTGGAATAGCATCCGCAATATGAACCATGGCCAGGTGATGACCTGGGAAGCATTCAAGGTCAAGTTCAGCCGCACCCACGTGCCGCAAGGTCTTGTCAACAGGATGGGAGATGAATTCCGTGAATTGAAGCAAGGAAGAATGACTGTGGTGGAGTACCGTGACAGATTCTTGTCACTTGCCAGATATGCACCGGATGAGATCAACACGGAGGCCAAGAAGAAGGAGAGATTCTTAAACGGACTGCATGATGAGATGCAGACTGTCCTCGTAAACATCTATTTCGATGATCTCGAAGAGCTAGTCGACTCTACCATTCAGATGGAAGGGAAGATTAACTAGGCAAACGACAACCGCAAGCGTCGTATGATGCAGCAGTCTGGATCCAGTAGTCACTAGAAGTACCGTCCCAACCCCTCACCAGGATATGCACCAAGGAACAACCGACCCCCAAATTCTCGCCCAAGCTATGCCAACCGTAGCGGAGGTAATGTGAAGTCCGGAGGAAACAATCACAACTCCAGCAATACCAAAAATTTCAACCGTGCCCCTCCCAAGAGCAACAACAACAATAACACTGCATCCAGAACTGGCAGCAATGCTGTGCCTGTCGCAGTCAAGGACAAGTCCTAGATCACTTGTTTCGAGTGTGGAGTAAAGGGTCACTACTCCAATGAGTGTCCCAAGAAGACTGCCGCCAATGCCCCTATGAATGCCCCAGCTCAGCAGCAGCGTCGTGTTCAACCAGGAAGGAGATTTGCCCCAGGGAACCCGCACAACCGCAACGGTCGTCTCTTCCACATGAACGCAGAAGAAGCCCAGGAAGCGCTAGATGTAGTGCTGGGTATGTTTTCTGTCAACTCAGTTTTAGCAAGAGTATTGTTTGATTCTGGAGCATCGCATTCATTTGTCACCGAAGAATTTGTATGCACTAGTAAGATTCACCCAACCAACCTGAAGGATGTCATGATAGTTCAAATCCCCAGTTCAACAACAAAAGCTAGAAAAATTTGCAAAGCTGTACCTATCAGAATACATGGGATAGATTTTTATGCCAACCTAATTGTACTTGGAACCAAAGGATTGGAAGTAGTACTAGGTATGGACTGGATGTCGAGGCATAAAGGACTGATAGACTTTGCTAAGAAAGCCATCACCATGACCAGTAGTTCTGGAGTAACAGTAGAGCATATCTCTAAAACCTTACCCCGTCAATTCAAGTGCAACAAGAGTGTAGCCCTGCCCACCATTGACCAAGTCAGAGTAGTATGTGAATACCCCGACGTATTCCCAAATGAATTGCCAGGTATGCCCCCGAATAGGGATATTGAGTTCATTATCGAACTAATCCTCGGAACCGGACCTATATCCCAGAGACCCTATACCATGAACCCCTCAGAGTTAGTGGAACTGAAGAAGCAGTTGGATGCCATGTTAGCAACAGGCTTGATTCAGCCAAGCGCATTGCCATGGAGATCACTAGTGTTATTCGTCGACAAGAAAGATGGAGGCAATCGTCTGTGTACAGATTACAGAAAGTTGAATGATGTCACCATCAAGAACAAGTACCCCTTGCCAAAGATAGAGGATCTATTTGATCAGTTGACTGGAGCCTAGGTATTCTCAAAGATTGATCTTAGGACTGGTTATCACCAACTTAAGATTCGTGCAATGGATATTCTGAAGACCGCCTTTACTACTCGCTATGGTTTATACGAGTATACGGTTATGTCTTTTGGATTAACCAATGCCCCTGCTTATTTCATGAATCTCATGAATAAGATCTTTATGAATTTCCTAGATAAGTTTGTAGTTGTGTTTACCGACGACATCCTTATCTACTCCAAGTCAGAAGGAGAGCATGAGCAACATTTGAGAATCATCCTAGAAACCCTGAGAGAGCATCAGTTATATGCCAAGTTCAGCAAGTGTGAGTTTTGGCTGAAAGAAGTAGGATTCCTAGGACATATTGTTTCTGCCGGAGGAGTCTCTGTTGATCCCACCAAGATCAAAGATGTCGAGGAATGGGAAGCCCCAACCAATCAAACCCAAGTTCGTTCATTTCTCGGATTAGCGGGATATTACCGCAAGTTTGTAGAAGGATTCTCGAGCATAGCCCGACCAATGACCCAATTGTTGAAGAAGGACAAGAAGTTTGAATGGACAGACAAATGTGAAGCCAGTTTCTAGGAGCTGATGAAGAGATTGATATCAGCCCCAATTTTGATCATGGCAGACATCAAGAAGCCGTTTGATGTGTATTGTGATGCATCCAAGATTGGCCTAGGATGTGTATTGATGCAAGAAGGCAAAGTCATCGCGTATATGGCTCGACAATTGAAGCAACATGAGCAGAACTATCCGACCCATGATCTTGAGCTAGCAGTCGTGGTTCTAGCATTGCAGACATGGCGCCATTATTTGATGGGTAATCAGTGTGAGATTTACTCAGATCATAAGAGCTTGAAGTATATCTTCACTCAGAAGGAGCTGAATATGAGGCAAAGAAGATGGATAGAGTTAATCAAGGATTATGACCTTGACATTCACTATCACCCTGGCAAAGCCAATGTGGTAGCGGATGCTCGTAGCAGATTGCCGTGTAGGCTTAACACCATGATCAAAGAGAAGCAACCAAGTTTGTATGAGGAGTTGGAGCAGTTCAGGACTGAGTTAGTTAGCAAAGGATTCCTAGCTAGCATTGAACTTCAACCCACTTTGATTAGCCAAATCAAGGAAGCCTAGAAGGGAAATGAAAGTATCGACGGAATCAAACGTCATATTGGTACAGGAAAGGTACCTGGATTCACCGAAGACGAAGAAGGTGTACTGTGGTACAAAGGACGTATCTGTGTGCCAGCTGATTCGGAGCTGAAGGAAATTATCATGAAGGAAGCTCATGATACTCTTTATTCTATCCACCCCAGAGGAACGAAGATGTATCAGGATTTGAAAGAGCAATTTTGGTGGCACAAGATGAAGAGAGAGATCGGAAGCTACACCGCCAAATGTGACATCTATCAAAGAGTCAAAGCAGAGCATCAGAGACCTGCAGGACTAATGCAACCATTGCAGATTCCAGAATGGAAATGGGATTCCGTCGGAATGGACTTTATCACCGATTTACCTACTTCTAGTAGGGGAAATGACTCAATCTGGGTCATCGTTGATAGACTTTCCAAGGTAGCCCATTTTATACCTGTCAAGACTACCTACCAGAGTGCAAAACTAGCAGAGCTGTAGATTGCTAGGATTGTTAGTCTGCGTGGAACCCCCAAGACCATCATCTCAGATCGAGGAACACAGTTTACTTCATGATTTTGGCAGAAAGTTCAGGAAGGTTTAGGAACCAAGTTGAACTTCAGCACCGCTTATCACCCGCAAATAGATGGACAAACTGAGAGAGTCAACCAGATCTTAGAGGATATGCTTAGAGCTTGTGTGTTGGAATACGGATCAAAAATGGGAAGACTGCCTGCCTTTCGCAGAATTCTCATATAACAACAGTTATCAGGCTAGTTTGCAGATGGCACCATTTGAATTCCTATACAGAACAAAGTGTCGTACCCCATTGAATTGGTCGCAAGTAGGAGAGAGTCAGATCTTTGGACCCGACATTCTCCGAGAAGCAGAAGAGAAAGTTCACAAAGTCCGTGAGCACCTCAAGACCGCCCAATCTGCATGTAAGAGCTATCGACAAGAGAAGGAGAGACCTGACTTTCAATGTCGGAGATTTCGTATATCTCAAGGTTTCACCATTGAAGGGAACTCAATGCTTTAGTCTGAAGGGAAAGTTAGCTCCCAGATATATCGGACCTTTCAAGATTCTAAACCGCCATGGAGAAGTATCGTACCAACTGGAACTGCCTGAAGAGATGTCATCCATCCACAATGTGTTCCATATCTCGTTACTTCGCAAATGCTTGGAAGTGCCTGAGAAGACTGAAGTTTTCAAGAATATCGATCACAGAGCTGTGGAAATCAACAATGACCTGACCTATCGGGAAGTACCCATCCATATCTTAGAAGAAGCCTACAGAACCACCAGGACCAGGAGTATCATGTTTCTCAAGATTCAGTGGAGCAACCATACCGAGGAGGAAGCTACTTGGGAGCGCGAACATTACATTAGAACAGAGTTCCCAGATCTCTTTAGTTCCTAGTTTTCTTTGTAAATCTCGGGATGAGATATTTTTTAAGGGGGGAAGGTTTGTAACATCCCAAAACTTTAATCCAAGCTTATCAAGATCAAATCATCCAAAAATAGGGTTAACAAAAACTTTTCCAAATTTAAAATGAAAGCATTCATATGTCTGTGCATTTAAAATAGGAGTTGTTTGAATTGCCATGATTGAATGATCCAATGCTTGTAAAATGTTTCTTAGGTGATTTAAACATCATCTACATCATTCCCAAACTTTTCCTAAAGAAAATCGAATAAAAAAGAATTAAAAAGGAGGAATGGTCATTTTGGCAAATTTAACTCTCATGCCTACTTTGGCTATTCCTACTACTCAAAACTTAACAGAAATAATTCTTGATCTTTGCACCCCTTGCTAGTACACATAATGAGGTACCAAGGCCCACCTTTGGATCTGCTAAAAACATTCTGTTAACTATTTTAAATGACAATTTAAAATTGAATCTAATGCATATGCATAGATCACCGCTATTTCAAAAACCATCTATTTGAGCTCCATTTTCAAAACCCTTGCAACCAGAGACTACCTATCACTAGTGGAGATCACTCAAAAATTTTGAAACCAAAATTCAAAATTTTCTTTCATGCGGCCATTTCATCAAACACTTGGCATGCTTAATCTCTACTCTAATCCTAGCTCACTGTTTACTACAGGGTTTTGCCCCTAATTGATCCCCATTTAATCCCCTTGTCCCCTCTTGATCTAACCAGAGCCTAACCAGAGCTGGTCGACAGTGCACTCGTAGCAGCAGCCCTCTCTAACCCCTCTCCTCATGTCTAGCAACTTGCCTCTGGTCCACCTCCACCGCCCAACCAGCCCGGATGTAGACAGAGGAGAGGGTAGCCAGAACGCCGTGCAGAGAGCCGTCGAGCATGCCGACGCCGCCTGAGCATGCCATGTCCTGCTCACTGCACACCCCTTGGCACCAGCCAGCGCCCGCCGCTCCACCTCGACCGAGAACACCCCAGACATCCCTGTCACGCCCAAAGCCTCACAGCCACCGCCGTGGACATGCCCGCCTCAGGCAGGCGCCACCTCGCCTGCATCGTGCCACCGCCTCACGACCGCATTCAATTCCTAGAGCACCGCCAGGAACCACACATCAACCTGGGACCCCGTCACCTGAGCCAGCCAACATGAGCGCCATATGGCCGGCCCATTCCTTTTCCCGCGCTAGCCCATAGATTCAAATCTGGATTTTTCTTTTTAGTTAAATCTAGTTTTTGTCCACTAGTTTAAAAATCAATTTAGAGAGTTTTAGAAATCCAAATTGTATGAAACCAATTTTGTCTGAAAGGTATTAAAATGATCTATCCAAGCCCGTTGGATTTAATTCAATTAGAGTTATAGATCTCTCCTAATAAAAATGAGAAGACATAAGCTTTTGCAACTTGCAACATTTTTATAAAATCAACCAAGTTAGCTTTTTAGTTGATTCCAACTCTCAAAAATCACAATTCATCATATATATCTAAATATGTAATAATATTAAATTTTACATGCAGTGATTTGGACTAGTACCAAAATAATGCTATATAGGCATTTCTAGTCACTTTAAATCATTTAAATAATGAACTTAAACCAAAGTAATATTGATCCAACCCTTAAATCTCATTCCCACATGTTATAATATGTGGTGATGACAGGTGTCAACATGATCCCATGTTTTAAGTGGTGAATATTAAATGTTAGTTAATTTTTCAATGAGTAGAAATTACTTTTCTAAAATAAAAAGAAAGAAACTATTGAATTAAATTTGTGATGTTTGTGATGATAATAGATCATCAAATGTGTGTTTTAGAATGCTACTTAGCCTAGTTAAGTATTGTTTGGTGATTGTGCACTCCCTATGTATTTATAGACGCTAGTACCGACCAAGCTTACAAGGAGGAGGAGTGCTACCAAGAAGAAGAAGAAAACTTCAACCACTGCACCAACCAAGGCAAGCTATTATTGGCAAGCTAACCCTTGCAAAACATACCTTAGCAAGCCACCATTAACAGTGCAAGCTATTGTTAGCAAGCTAGAATTAAGCTAGATAAATGAGCAAGGATGCTTTAGGTATGCTTTGATCACACCCCTTTTAACTATTAGTACCCCAAGTCTTACCTGCAAGTTTTACTCCCCTTAGTATGCAAAGTTCCTTACTTATTTTGAAGGTAGCATAAAAAGTATAAAACTTGACCTACATAGAAACCTTTAGATGTCATTCTATGGCATGAGATTGATCCCATCCTTCCCGTTTAGTGAACACTCTTAACTTAGTATTTTAGAGTAGATCAAAAACTTGAGTCACTTTAGATGGGAACACTTGGTGAAAATGAATTATGAAAACCTTGGAATGATCAGTCATTCGATTGAGATGTTTTGACATGTGTTGAGAAACACAAATGATTGAGGATGATGAAAATATTGAGGCATGAGCCTTAACCTTTTTTATAAAACTGATGGTTGGATTCGGATGCGATACCATTCCAAATTTACCGTACAACCACACTACCTGAATTGGGTAAGGCTTAGCTGGAAATTTATATGCATTAGTATTAGTTTCCTCACGAGAGAGGTTTGAGCTGAGGCTCAATGTTGTCCACCTATGTCGTGCCCAAGATGACTAATGGTCATGGTTGGGAGGCCATGCTCATAGGAGAGGTGCTTATACTAGGGTGTGTAAAGGGAAGGTTATGTTTGATTATCTGCATACTAAGTATGATGATTCAGGGTTATCCCTGGCAGATGTATCGAATCTTGTGGTGAAAGTGTACCACCTCTGCAGAGTGTCAAACTATTCGAATAGCCGCATCTGTGGTTATGGACAGTTGGAATGGCCATACTGTTTCGTTGTCAGATGTTTTCTAAATACTTTGAAGTAATGATAAATCTTTGACTTGACCACAACAGGGTTGTGTTGATGATAATAGCTTCCCAACTTAAGTGATTCGAGAACTTTACTTTATCTTTCTTTTCTTCTGAACTCAGCTTAGGTTTCAAACTTAACTTGTTAGTTAACTTAGATTCAACACTTTAACTTAGAATTATACTCTTGTTAGTAGTAGTTTGCGAGTACTTAAAGAGTACTCATGGCTTTTATCCCTAGCTATTCTCATGGACAGACTATGAAGGAGATTATCAAGATGATGGTCAGCAGGACAGCTATGATAACTAGGACTATCTGCCTTCGTCAGCATTGCCTGTGCCCCTGAAGATGGACCCCACTACTACGCTTATCTTTTATTTCCACTGTTTGTTGTATTAAAGACTGGATCATGAGATCCTTATTTGTGTAAAACCTTATGTATGGTTTGTAATGGATGATGTACTGTGATATCCAATCCTTTATATCTCGCAAAAATGGTAATCCTGGGATTGCGAGGTATGGCATAATGGGCATCTGGGATTAAAAATCCGGGTGTTGACAGGAGCACAAGGAGCCAACGCATGAATACGGAGTTCAGCGACCAGTTTACTACGTAAGCGAGGTCTTGACGGAATCCAAGTAGTGTTACCCGCACTACCAAAAGATAGCTTACGGAGTTTTCCTTGCTTTGTGAAAGCTAAGGCATTACTTCCAAGATGTAACACCCTCAAATCGGCCCTATGCAAGTTTTAGCCCTTTCCGCCAAACCCGCATAGATACGATTCAAGGACGCGCACCAGGCACTTTCGTGCGGGTGGGAAACGAAGTAATACCATTACACAACAGTCCTCGATGGGACCCACAGAACATATATATATATACAACACGACTCCAAGAGTCAAGAATACAGATATACAATACAAAGATCCAAATCACCTTGAAAACGATACAGTGTCCAAGTACGGACAAGATGCAAATTGGGCTAAGAGCCCTGAAGAATAACCAATGGCGTCCATAACCCTGCCCTGGCCAAGCCGAAAGGGGAACCCTGCTAGCGACATCGATCTCAAACCTGCTAAAACAAAAGGGGTGCCGACGAAGGGCAAAGGAAAAAGAGGATCGTCAGTAGTGAGGCCAGTACACGGCGAGGATAGAATTCGGCGACTCTCGCCTACATAGGTATGGTGGGCTAGAGCGGTAGCGCAGCGGCACTAAACAACCTATAGAGACTCGAGACACCGGGCGGTTATCAGAGAGGGGTAAGAAAGTCCTACGCGGATCCAACCTGAAGCTAACACCAAACAAACCCATCCTGGTATTTCCCCCTCGAGACCAAACGAGGAAGTCGGACCAAGGAACTCACACAATTGGCAATTTTACTCATTCCGTTATAGTTGCAGCAATTACTAATCAGGTATAGATATCATGAGTAATCCTGATAGCATAGGTAGTGGGCAGTTTTAGTTAAAATTCCGTTGTAGTTGGAACATTTACTAGTCAAATATAATTGTCCTGAGGAATCCCAAAACCTAGCATTTGTTGGCACTTTTATCACATTCCATTGGAGTTGCGATACTTACTAGGAAGATATAACAAAACAACCCAGGTCCACCAGTGGTTGGCATTTTTAATATCCATTCCGTTATAGTGCAGCTAATTACTAGTCAGACATATTAAGTCAAATTTATAGCACTACTTTAGTTATGCTTGTCTATGATCGAGATACTGTGCTCCAAGTCGTCCATAACCGCGGACACGGCTTTCAGAAAGTTTTACCCTGCAGGGGTGCACAAATAGCAACACACACACTCGATCAACCTCGGAAAAACCAATTCAAAACCCAACGAGGCATTCACGACAAAGAGATCACAGGATTCATAAAATATTTCAGGGGGCCACCCCACTAAGCTACTCGCCACGAAGTTGGCCGGCTCCGGAACGGACCCCGGGTTTGCGTCAATGGCTGTAAACAACTGGGAACCCGAAAGTGTGACTGGGCTTGTCGACATCTGAAAACACTTCATAATCCTAACAAGACAGGTGCTCCACACACAATCTTAAATAAAGCAGTAAACATGGCATAAGTAGAGGATAGTAAATAAAACCCCAAACTAGTTTGTGGCCCCAAGAAATAGAAATGAATCAAGCTCTGGCTCAGGGGGGTCCATAAGGCCTCCCGGATGTGGATAGTGCGAAAAATCAAGGTACAAGTATCAAGTACTCGGGGTCCTACGGGACACAAGTGAGCGTGGAAGAACCAAATAACATCTATTGCCCACCGATGCTTCTGCATTAGTTATATCTAGCAATTTTATAGTTGTGTTTAAAGTCATGATCAACTCCACCGTAAAGCATCTCCACCATTAAGCATGTGCCAACCTTCCAATAACGGTGGAACAACGACGACGCGAAGCAGCACATGAGCAAACAACTACGACTCGCAAGGCCGACTTTTTATCAAACCACAGGCAATAGGATATGTCCAAGGAAATATAAAGGCTGCAAGGGATATATCTGGTATGGAACACTAAAGCATCGCGACACAGATAGCAATAGATCAAGAGGAGGAAATAAAGACTATAAAAGCAAAATAGGTAGAAGGGGGAGAGATGCTCGCCTGGAAAACACTGCCGACGGATCATATCCGGAGAAGTTGTCGATACTCGCATCCACTCATCGGCCTAATCCGCCAAGAAGCAAACACTAGAAGAAACACCGGATGCAATATTTAATACTACGGTAGAAGATTCGGCATGATTATAATATGATGCAGATGCGGTGCAATTAGGCAGTATTAAGCGGAACCGGGGTCCCGACAATTAATTAAACGGTTCTAGTTATTTAGAAACCCCGCAATTTAAATGTTGTATGAGCAAGGCAAAAATATGGCATCGGTTCGCTACACAAATTAAATGGAGTCCGGAATAAGACAACAATATCCCGCATAAACACTCCATATTTAATTATGAGGTGAATCGGCATAATGCCCCTAAACCACAGACAGGTATGCATGCATGAACAATTTAATATAGCATTTATAAAATAGGGGTTCGGGAAAAGGTTCACACATCTGGGTTCGGAAGATCTTGGGTTCCGGGGGTCCGGGGTTCGGTCTTAGGGTTCGACGGGGACAGCGGGGTCAGTCTCGGACACGGGAAGTAGATCTTGTCGCATATGTGTCTTCGGGTTCGGACTTCGGATCCATGTCGGTGCGCCCGGGGTCGGGGCTTCATATCCGGATCGACGAGTAGGCAGAAAAGCGCTGAGGTTCGGTCTTCGGCTTCCAGGAGGGAGAGCTCGGCGTTCCGTGACGAAGAGACTGGGGTCTCCAGCTTGGATGCCGAAGGCAGACTTGGTTTCGGAATAGGGGATCTTCGAGTGGCGCAAAATAGGGACCGCAGATGCTCATAAAATGTTGGCACCGGCCGCTCTCCATGTTGTCTGCTCTTTGCAGAGCCACACCTTGGACACACATGGAAAAATAGCCTGTCAGAGAAACGGTCCGACAGTGATGTTGTACAAACCAAAGCAGAGGAAGCGAGCTCTCAATTGACACGCAGGGAAGCTTCACGGTGCTCGGCAACGCGAGGGAGCCGACATAGGGTGGGGTCGAAGCAGAGGCTCGTGACGGTGAGCGGGAAGGGCGGCCACACGCGTCGGCGCAGAGAGAGAGAGAGAGAGGCGGACGCTGGCTTCAGCGGCCGGCGGCACGCGGGCTGCACGCTGGCACGGGAGGATGCGGGACCCCTCTGAGAGGAGTGGTCGGCGGCGCACTGCTTGGCGGGGCCAAACAGCGGAGGGGGTCGCAGGCGGTGCCGGCCGGAGGTGGGGTCGGCGCGGCCTCGGGGTGGGGCGGCTGACGGTCGGCGACGCGGTGAAGACATCGGCTGGGCCGGTGAGGAGCCGTGCAGAGGGTGGAGGGAGCTCGGGCCCGGGCGAGCGGCGGAGGGGTTGACGACGAGGAGGCGTGGGGCCGTCGACACGCTGGAAGAAGGGCAGAGTAGGGCCAGCACTCGTGGTGCCATGATGAGAGGCGGAGAGGTGGGCGATGGCTCGGGATCCGGCAGCGGCCGGCGCGGGGCTCATGAGGAGGCCAGCAAGGCGGAGCATGGGGCCGCGTGCGGTGGCAGGGCAGGGTCAGGTGCGACGGCGGCCGGAGCGATGAGGAACAAGAGCCGGGGAGGGCTCAGGGCGTGCGGCTAGCGACGTGGGAGCGGGGTAGGTGGGCAGGACGATGGCGACGCGGGGTCGGGGAGAGGGGAGGAAACCACGGGGGGGGAGAGTGGGAGTGGGGTGGTGGCGATCCAGTTGTGCGGGGTGGTGGGGCCCGGGCGGGGATCCCGAGGCTGTCGCGGCGGGGTGGGGCGACATGGCCGTGTCGAGGCGGAATTGTGCGGGAGGCGCGCGCCGCGCATGTGTATGCGTGTGCGGCGGCTGGCTGCGCGCGGGTGCGTGCGGTGAGTGTGCGACAGGCGACGTGGCGGGGTGGATTGAGTGTGGCTTTGGGGTGTGGTTTTGGGGTAGGTAGCTAGGGTTTGCCTAGATAGATGGGCTAGGGTTGTAGGCCGACTGGCCTGGCCGGCTGCCTCCCCCTAAAATGATTTTTATTTTTATTTTTAGAGAGATTTTTATAAATAGTTTCTAGACAAATAAAAGGCCTAGAAAAGACCGGAGTTTTTTATTTGAAATTAAGACACGGGATATTTAGAAAACAAAACTAGGCTTTTAGAAAATAGTTTTAAACAAACATATGCATGATGATGACGATGCTCAAATGCAATATGGCATGAAGACATGAGCATGCGGTCATGATGATGCGATGCACAAAAACACAGCGATTTTCTGGTAGTGGTTTTAGCGGGATGCCACAATTCGACACCACTAACAATGGATCTCGCCCTCGAGATCCTCCTCATGGTACCGGGAAGAAGGTCGGCAATCTGAATCTTCTCGCTTCGTGTAGATCCTCGCAACACCACTAACAAGAGGTCGTTGTCCATGATCATCAAGAGAACACTCCGGATAAACAAAGGAGGAAGGTAAAGGTATCAATAAATAAAGCCACCTCTAGCTTCCGTGAACGTAGTAAAATTGCTGGATCCACCGATTCAATATACAAAAGCGAATGATAAGAGTAGTGGTGTGGTCGCGACTCCATCCCGCACTCATATCATTACTCCGTACGTGAATAGCAGAATTATACAACCAACTCTCGGAATCAGACTGAAGATCTCGACAAGCGAGGTTTGGAACAAAGGGGTGATGCAGGCTCTGCATCGGATCTGGCGTAGATGATGTCGTCGCGTCGAAAACACCGGAAGGCACAAAGGAGGAACAACGAGAAGTCCAACAGAGGAGCGACTCCTCAGATAGCACGAAGACCGGATGTAGAAGCACCGTTACCAAAGGAGTAAGCGAAACCCTGAAGGTAAGACGAAAACCCAACCACGAGAATTCCTGGACTCGAAGAAAGGGAAGAGAGCAGATTCAAAACACGCAGAGGTAACAGGAGAATAGCAGAGGGGTAAGGAGTAAAACAGACCTAATCAGATCTATCCAACCGATTTTGCAAAATAGTTTTGACTCTCTACTTCGGCCGTTAACTAGGTTACCTACAGGCTGGACTTGTGGGGTATCGCAACTGCTGAGCACTGATACCAGTCTGTAACACCCTCGAATCGGCCCTATGCAAGTTTTAGCCCTTTCCGCCAAACCCGCATATATACGATTCAAGGACGCCCACCAGGCACTTTCGTGCGGGTGGGTAACGAAGTAATACTAGTACACAACAGTCCTCGATGGGACCCACAGAACAGATATATATACAACACGACTCCAAGAGTCAAGAATACAGATATACAATACAAAGATCCAAATCACCTTGAAAACGATACAGCGTCTGAGTACGGACAAGATGGAAATTGGGCTAAGAGCCCTGAAGAATAACCAATGGCGCCCCTAACCCTGCCCAGGCCAAGCCGGAAGGGTAACCCTGCTAACAACGTCGATCTCAAACCTGCTAAAACAAAAGGGGTGCCGACGAAGGGCAAAGGAAAAAGAGGAGCGTCAGTACTGAGGCCAGTACACGGCGAGGCTAGAATTCGGCGGCTCTCGCCTACATAGGTATGGTGGGCTGGAGCGGCAGCACAGCGGCACTAAACGACTTATAGAGACTCGAGACAACGGGCGGTTATCAGAGAGGGGTAAGAAAGTCCTATGCGGATCCAACCTGAAGCTAACACCAAACAAACCCATCCTGGTATTTCCCCCTCGAGACCAAACGAGGAAGTCGGACCAAGGAACTCACACAGTTGGCAATTTTACTCATTTCGTTATAGTTGCAGCATTTACTAATCAGGTATAGATATCATAAGTCATCCTGATAGCATAGGTAGTGGGTAGTTTTAGTTAACATTCTGTTATAGTTGGAACATTTACTAGTCAGATATAATTGTCCTGAGGAATCCCAA
The DNA here is from genome assembly GCA_023614405.1 of Avena insularis. Lineage (NCBI taxonomy): Eukaryota > Viridiplantae > Streptophyta > Magnoliopsida > Poales > Poaceae > Avena > Avena insularis. Next base: position 414,790 of record JAJUPC010000212.1, on the reverse strand, counting down.
AACCCAGCATTTGTTGGCACTTTTATCACATTCCATTGGAGTTGCAATACTTACTAGGCAGATATAACAAAACAACCCAGGTCCACCAGTGGTTGGCATTTTTAATATCCATTCCGTTATAGTGAAGCTAATTACTAGTCAGACATATTAAGTCAAAATTATAGCACTACTTTAGTTATGCTTGTCTATGATCGAGATACTGTGCTCCAAGTCGTCCATAACCGCGGACATGGCTTTCAGAAAGTTTTACCCTGCAGGGGTGCACAAATAGGAACACACACTTGATAAACCTCGGAAAAACCAACTCAAAACCCAACGAGGCATTCACGGCAAAGCGATCACAGGATTCATAAAATATTTCAGGGGGCCACCCCACTAAGCTACTCACAATGAAGTTGGCCAACTCCGGAATGGACCCAGGGTTTGCGTCAATGGCTGTAAACGACTGGGAAACCGAAAGTGTGACTGGGCTTGTCGATACCGCGAAAACACTCCGCAATCCTAAACAGTACAGGTGCTCCACACACAATCTTAAATAAAGCAGTAAACATGGCATAAGTACAGGATAGTAAATAAAACCCCAAACTAGTTTGTGGCTCCAAGAAATAGAAATGAATCAAGCTCTAGCTCAGGGGGGTCCATAAGGCCTCCCGGATGTGGATAGTGCGAAAAATCAAGGAACAGGTATCAAGTACTCGGGGTCCTACGGGACACAAGTGAGCGTGGAACAACCAAATAACATCTATTGCCCACCGATGCCTCTGCATTAGTGGTATCTAGCAATTTTATAGTTGTGTTTAAAGTCATGATCAACTCCGCCGTAAAGCATCTCCACCATTAAGCATGTGCCAACCTTCCAATCACGGTTGAACAACGATGACACGAAGCAGCACACGAGCAAGCAACTACGACTCGCAAGGCCGACTATTTATCAAATCACAGGCAATAGGATGTGTCCAAGGCAATATAAAGGTTGCAAGGGATATATCTGGTACGGAACACTAAAGCATCACGACACAGATAGCAATAGATCAAGAGGAGGAAATAAAGACTATAAAAGCAAAATAGGTAGAAGGGGGAGACATGCTCGCCTGGAAAACACTGCCGACGGATCATATCCGGAGAACTTGTCGATACTCGCATCCACTCATCGGCCTAATCCGCGAAGAAGCAAACACTAGAAGAAACACCAGATGCAATATTTTACACTATGACAGAAGATTCGGCATGATTATGATATGATGCAGATGCGGTGCAATTAGGCAGTATTAAGCGGAACCGGGGTCCCGACAATTAATTAAACGGTTCTAGTTATTTAGAAACCCCGCAATTTAAATGTTGTATGAGCAAGGCAAAAATATGGCATCGGTTTGCTACACAAATTAAATGGAGTCCGGAATAAGACAACAATATCCCGCATAAACACTCCATATTTAATTATGAGGTGAATCGGCATAATGCCCCCAAACCACAGACAGGTATGCATGCATGAACAATTTAATATGCAACAAGTTTTATATATAGCATTTATAAAATAGTGGTTCGGGAAAAGGTTCACACATCTGGGTTCGGAAGATCTTGGGTTCCAGGGGTCTGGGGTTCGGTCTTAGGGTTCGAAGGGGACAGCGGGATCAGTCTCGGACACGGGAAGTAGATCTTGTCGCATCTGTGTCTTCGGGTTCAGACTTCGGATCCATGTCGGCGCGCTCGGGGTCAGGGCTTCATATCCGGATCGACGAGGAGTTAGAAAAGCGCTGAGGTTCGGTCTTCGGCTTCCAGGAGGGAGAGCTCGGCATTCCGTGACGAAGAACTTGGGGTCTCCAGCTTGGATGCCGAAGGTAGACTTGGTTTCAGAACCGGGGATCTTCGAGTGGCGCAAAATAGGGACCGCAGACGCTAATAAAATGTTGGCACTGGCCGCTCTCCATGTTGTTTGCTCTTTGCAGAGCCACACCTTGGACACACATGGAAAAATAGCCTGTCAGAGAAACGGTCCGACGGTGACGTTGTACAAACCAAAGCAGAGGAAGCGAGCTCTCAATTGACACACAGGGAAGGAGACGGCGACGCGAGGGAGCTGACATAGGGTGGGGTCGAAGCAGAGGCTCGTGACGGTGAGTGGGAAGGGCGTCCGGGCTTCAGCGGCCGAGGTGGCACGGCGGCGGCGCGCTTGGCACGGGCAGAGGATGTGGGGCCCCCTGCGACAGAAGGTGTGGCCAGCGGCGCACTGCTTGGCGGGGCCAAACAGCGGAAGGGGTTGTAGGCGGGGCCGGCCGGAGGTGGGGTCGGCACGGCCTCGGGGTGGGGCGGCTGACGGTCAGCGACGCGGTGAAGACATCAGCCGGGCCGGCGAGGAGCCGTGCAGAGGGTGGAGGGAGCTCGGGCCCGGGCGAGCGGCGGAGGGGTCGACAACGAGGAGGCTTGGGGTCGACGACGCGCTGGAAGAAGGGAAGAGTAGGGCCAGCGCTCGTGGTTCCGCGACGAGAGGCGGAGAGGTGGGCGGCGGCTCGGGATCCGGCAGCGGCAAGCAGCGGCCAGCGCGGGGCTCACGAGGAGGCCAGCGAGGAGGAGCATGGGGCCGCGTGCGGTGGCGGGGCAGGGTGAGGTGCGACGGCGGGCGGAGCGATGAGGAACAGGCGCCGGGGTGGGCTCGGGGCGCGCGGCTAGCGACGTGGGAGCGGGGTAGGTGGGCAGGACGATGGCGACGCGGGGTCGGGGAGAGGGGAGGAAACCACGGGGGGAGAGAGAGGGAGTGGGGTGGTGGCGATCCAGTGGTGCGGGGTGGTGGGGCCCAGGCGGGGATCCCGAGGCTATCGCAGCGGGGTAGGGCGACATGGCCGTGTCGAGGCGGAATTAGGCGGAGACGCGTGCTGCATCAAGGCGGCTGGCTGGTGCTGTGTGAGTGTTGGAGAGGCGACGTGGCGGGGTGGATTGAGTGCGGTGCAGCGGCAGGGAGTAGGTGGGGTAGGGCCAGGCGGGAGAGCATTGCTAGGCGGGAGATGGTGGTGGCGGGGTGTGGTTTTGGGGTAGGTAGTTAGGGTTTGCCTAGATAGATGGGCTAGGGTTGTAGGCCGGCTGGCTGGGCCTTTTGGCCTGGCCGGCTGCCGCCCCCTAAAAAGATTTTTATTTTTATTTTTAAAGAGATTTTTATAAATAGTTTCTAGACAAATAAAAGGCCCAGAAAAGACCGGAGTTTTTTATTTGAAATTAAGACACGGGATATTTAGAAAACAAAACTAGGATTTTAGAAAATAGTTTTAAACAAACATATGCATGATGATGACGATGCTCAAATGCAATATGGCATGATGACATGAGCATGCGGTCATGATGATGCAATGCACAAAAACACAACGATTTTCTGGTAGTGGTTTTAGCGGGATGCCACACAAGAGCACCCCATCATAGTAGTGAGCGAAGCTCCACTGTCCGACATCATCAACAATAGCGATGCTACAAAAAGAGTGGCAAAGTGGGGCATTGAACTTGCCGCCTTTGAAATCACTTACAATACATGCGACGCTATCAAGTCACAAGCATTGGCGGATTTTTTTGCAGATTGGACAAAACTGCCAGAAAATACACCTGTGCTAGAGCCAGAATATTGGGTCATGCACTTTGATGGATCAAAGCTACTCAACATCTCGCGGGCTAGTGTAGTACTACAATCACAAAAAGTGGAGAAATTGCAATACATCTTGTAGATCCACTTCAACGCTACCAACAACATGACAGAGTGTGAGGCCCTCATTCACGGACTTCGTGTGGCCAAGGATATTGGCATCAAGCACATAGTTTGCTGCGGAGATTCTGACTTGATTGCCCAGCTAGTAGCTGGAAGCTAGAATGCACGGAACCCTATGATGGTGGCATATCGAGATGAAGTAGACGAAATAGCCAAGTTCTTCGACGGCTGCGAAGTCAGGTACTTCAAAAGGGGGGATAATGAGGCGGCAGATCTGCTGTCAAAGCTTGGATCATCTCGCCGACCAATTCCACAAGGCGTTTTCCTAGAGCATTTATGCACCCCATCTGTGAAGGGAGCAGACCCCGACAAACCGGATAGAGTGTACTCATTTATTAACACAGTAATAGTGACCTCTCCAGCTTGGACAAAACCGTTCATGGACTATCTACAAGACGGAACTTTGCTCGCTGATGAATTCGAAAGCCGGCAAATAGTACGCAGAGCAAAAGGCTACGTTATCATTGACGGCCAGCTATACAAAAGAAGTACCACATGAGTTTTCCTTTGATGCGTCTCCTAGCAGTAAGGTATTGAAATCCTTAGAGAGATACATCTCGGAGATTGCGGGCATCACGCCACTCCCCGATCGTTGGTGGCTAAGGCCTTCCGACAAAGATTCTACTATCTAACTGCCAAGGCGGACGCTGATAAGTTGGTACAAACATGCCTTGGGTGTCAGTTCTATGCAAGACAACCAAGTGTTCTAGCTGAAGAATTGCGAACCATACCAATAACTTGGCCGTTTGCAGTCTGGGGACTGGACATGGTGGGACCTTTGTAGACAGCACCCTGTGGATTTACACACTTGCTAGTAGAAGTGGATAAGTTCACAAAATGGATTGAAGCTAAATCCATTAGAAAGTTTGATGGGGCAACAACCGTAAAATTTGTCCGGGATCTAGTGGTGAGATTTGGTCTCCCACACAGCATCATCACCGACAACGGCAGAAATTTGTCTCTCGGAGAATTCGAGGAGTACTGTCATGAAAAAGGCATCCGCCTTGACCTAGTCAAATGGGCAAGTTGAAAGGGACAATGGACTAATTCTGCATGGAATCAATCCACGGTTAGAAGTACCACTACATAGAGAAGCTGGAGCTTGGGCAGAGGAATTACCATCTGTCTTATGGAGTTTAAAAACAACACCCAACAGATCCACCGTCTTGACTCCTTTCTTCATGGTTTATGGAGCAGAAGCCGTCCTACCACCCGACATCCTCCACGATGCACCAAGAGTCGCCTCTTATGAAGAGGATGACGCTGAAGAATCTAGACGACTATCTGTGGACCTACTTGAGGACGAGCACATACTGGCGTGCTAGAGATCCGCCGTCTACCAACAGAAGCTATGTGGCTACCATACTCACCGTGTTAAGCATCACTCGTTTAAAGAAGGGGATCTGGTGCTTAGACTCAAGCAGGAGAAATCACACAAACTATCCCCGCCTTGGGAAGGACCGTTAGTCATAAACAAAGCATTATTCAATAGTTCCTATTACCTCGTCAATGTTCGTGAGTTGAAAGATAGGCCAAAAAATCGCAAGCGCAAGCAACGTGACTCCGATGATGATTACCCGGAGACAGATCAGCCATGGAACATAGCACAGCAACGTCCATTTTACACTTAGCACATTTATATTATGCAATAAGTTTCTTATATGATCAATGAAATAAAGTATTTGGTTCACACATATCTTCTGAGTCTTTTACCTCCTTTAGTTTTTCTTTTTTGGATCATATAAACCATTTATGCGCAAGTTTGCATTTAGACTTGTGAAAATTCTGCCTACGGGCATTAGCTTAAGTTTTCTGGTATACACGTTTTCTATTTTCTCTTAGGTTCTTGACGGTGCTATTAAGCATCATCACCTGAGAGCATAGTTTTGTGCTGCAAGTCTTCCGTCTCATGAAAGGTCAAGCATATGAACCAGAATAATGGATAAGCCAACACTTGCTTAAATATATATATATATGCTGGAAACAGATAAGTAGCAGGAAACTTGAGTACAAGTTTTTCCACCTTACAAACACATCAGTTCTTCTACATACACATTGCAGAGATACATATAATAAAAGTATTGTGTTTATGGCTCTACTGCAGGGGACTTCGTGGTGGCATCATCAGCAATAGGAGATCTAGGCCGGGATATCTCAGCAAACTCAGAAGGAGAGGGGCTAGACTCAGAGGAAGCCATCTTCATCAAGGATCTCGGCAAGCACGAAGACGTCCGCTTTGACCATACTAGCAAATATGGTGTCGAAGCTGGCGAGGGAATTCCAAATAGCATCGTTGTCGATATCCTTCCCTTCCTCGTCCAGCTTGGGCATGTCGGAGGTCACTAGATCGATGTCGGTGTTGTCGTAGTGTGCTTTGACAAAGGACAGGGTCATCCTTGCACCAGCCCGCACGCAAGAGGCTTTCTAGTCCTTGACTTTCTCGAGGGCTCGGCGTAGGATTTTCGAGTACTTGACTGCTGAGTCTACCGCCTTGATGTTTACCCCCAAAGGCTGGGCTATCTCCTTGGCCTAGGCAATGGAGGTGCTAACGAAGTTGCCGGCAAGAATCATGCATTCCTTGGGATCCGGAGCACCTTCACCCAAATTATCCAAGCCAATGGGAGTTGTGGTTTGCATAAGATACAAGGATCATGAGTATAAACACATCAAACATTTGTCCAAAGTACAGAATTGACCAAGATGGAAGAAAGTTACCGAAGATGCTCGTCTCAGCTTGCTTCCATGTCTCCGCCAAGATGTCCCGCTCCTTTTAAACTTTCTTATACATCTCAAGGTTCCTCTCATACTGCTCTTTGGTAGCTTGGTTCTGTTCCTTGAGTTGTGCAATTTCGTTCTTCAGGCACTGCATCTTGGTGTCAGCTAACTCTTGCAGCACCTTCATCGCCTCCTCATGGCCCTTGACAGTATCAGCTAGGTCTTTCTTCAAGATTTTATTCTCATCATCAAGCTCTTGAATATGCTTGGATTGCTCGACGATACTCTTGGCTTTTGCAATGGTCTCTGTATGATAGACAATGGAAATCAATATGAGGAGACAACAGAACTGAATCCATGAGGAAAAGTAAGGAGCTTTTAAAAGAAATAGACTCTGGCTATTTTTGATTTGTTGCTTCAGGAAGGTTGTTTTACCCTGTTCAAGGACCAGCTCCTTCCGCAAACCAGCAAACCTCTCGTTGGCAGTTATCCTCCGTCTATTCTTGTTCTGTAAAAAGTAAACATGCTTAGTTTCTCTAGAACATCTAGTTAGAACTATCTAGTTTCAACTACACGCTTGATGTCTGCAAGTGCACAAATTGTTTGTAGCTAGTTCCGAAGTATAGATATCGAACCCACAGGGAGCCCAAAGGTAACAGTTTATGAGTGAAGTCTCTGTCACACACAAAGTTGTCACAGGTCTTCAAGTGAATTGACTGCAAGTGTAAAAATGATAATGAAATTTGGATTAAACTGGTTGTATTTAAATAAAACTAAAATGTAAACTTCAGAAATGAAAAGCATAAAAGTAAAGAATGATTCGGTTGTTCGTTGTTTTCTGCAGATGGCGAAAGAGGCGCGGGGAGATATAGTTCATGGTGATAGTGACTGTGCCAGGTAGACAAATGATAAGTGTAACAATTATAATCTTATAAGTATATGTGTAAGCGAGCAACCCATAATTAGCCGGAACTCCTCTTGGTAGATTTCGTCCCAACTTCAATAATCCTGCTAATCTGTTACCAAAACCATGGTCAGACACTAGACGATTAAGACTCTTCAGGTTGCTTAGCAATTAAGCTCCTTGGATCGGACTAATGCAATAAGCACGGTGGTTCCTCGTTATCCTCGAGTCTACTAGTTTTCCATCGATATCCCCGTGTCACTCGGGGGTCGTCGTTCTACTAGCGAACAAGATCCTATCTATGGAGAACAAAGCATCATGTTGCATGGGCCCTTAATTGGACAACAAGCATTAGGCATCCCACAGATAGTCAAGCACACATAATATAGTAATTAAAATCAATCACAACCTAATGGAAAATATATGGAGGCACATCACATCTCACCAATCCCTTACATCTCCCACGCCCAAGGAACTTAATCACACATGAGAGCAGAAAGCATCATCTATATAATTAAAGGAAGGGAGTTTTTCTCGATATTACCGTGGAGATCCACAATAAGAATAGAAAAGTAATCCAACACAATTCAAGATAGGAAGAAACAATCTCAAACCCTAGTGTTGCAAGGTGAAGATCTCTCTCTCTCTCAAGTAAAAGTAATGGCTATGGGGTGTGTTGGCTAGGAGGTCGAAGATCGTGGAGCGAGATGAAGAACGTCTTCCCCTTCTTCTCTAGATCTCTTCTTTCTCCTTTCTAGATGGGATGGCGGCTGCTGTGTTGTGTTGTCGTCCCCGGACTCTTCATGGAAGTTGTCCCTTTTGACAAGACGGAGGCGGCGGCAGCTATACGGCAGGAACTATGCGGCCAAAAAATGTTCCCGCCATATAGTTTCTCGTTAAAGCCTCTATATGTTTCCTCGATTTCTTCCAAAGCGAGACTTGCTTATTTTTGCCTGAATATTGTATTTCTCTAGTTAAAACCTTCTGTTGATGTTCAGAACCTGAAACACACATTAAAAACCAAGTTTTCTTTGCTACCGAAATATTAGCGTTAGGTAAAGATAAAAAATAATCAAATGCATGAGAAAACCATCAATAAAGACCAACAAAAATGTGTCGAATCTCATAGCTATCAACTGCCCAACCTTAGATGTTGCTCGCCCTCGAGTGACAAGGAAATAAGGAAGAATAGCGGAGATTCGAGACTAAAATAAAAGAACTTACAAGCTTGAATTGGTGTAAAATTCTTTTCTTCACAATCCCTGCAATCTTAAACATGATCATACAAGTATTCACAAGATTGCACTTAGTCAACTTCCTAACCACGTATATCTTGCTAGCAAATAAATCATATGCCCGAGCAAGTGTCAAAAGTTTAGCTAGGAAAGTGAGACATATTCTTTTGGTATCTCTCTTTGTTGAGACATGAAAAACTTTTTGCTCTTGTTTCTTTAATCAATTAAGAGTACTCAAGTTGGCACCAAAACATTCAATTTAAGAACAAATCATCTATTCCCATGTGAAAATTTCAATACTCTCAAAGCACCTTTTTCCTTTCCTTGCCTTTCAAAAACTCCAGCTCTTTCATAGAGAAATCATGCCACTGTTTTTAACATGTTAATTGGGACTGTGTTGTGCGCTCGTGACCATGCCAATAAATAAATTTTGAGCAATAATGGGTCATAGGAGTACTATAGCTTCGCTTGGAATGTGAAACCACGAGGATACTAAAATTTTACCCATCATAGCATTGCTGCTACAGACATTTACATAACTCAATATCCGAAATAAAGTGGTTTCCCACATTTAGATCGTTCATTGGCCAGTGGAGTTAATAGTTTCCCATGGAGCATGAAAGTGTTGTAATGACATGCGTAAAGCAATATCTTACGGTAATTATTAGAAAAGGCAGTGACATAATCTCTACTACTTCAAAGCATCCATTTTATCAAACAATTTCATTCAAGGGTACTATCGAGCCTATTTATATTAAGCTCAAATGGGATGGAGTAGTTCTAAAATCAAATTCTTTAGTCTAAACATGTACTCAATCATCTTTTCGATGCTTTTTCTTATTGTAAAAATGTAGGAAATATTTTTAACCAAGTTCATTGCTCATTGTTTCAAAGCTAAAAAGGAGACACTAGCAAAGGAATAGAATTTATAGGATAATAAGCTAAGTGGGGAGTGACTCCAGTGCAAGCGAGTAAATAATTGTAGGATCCATTTAAGGTTGCAGAAAAGGTGATGAAAGGGATGTGATACCTCCTCTTGCTTCCTTCGTTCCCGTATTTTAGTCGAACCCCCTCTGTTTTTCCATATTGGCAAGTCACCTTAAATTGAGCAATCTTCGAGAGAAACAAATAAACGAACTTGCAATAAAAGTTACAACTATTTTTTTGTATTTTTGGTTTAGGAATGCAAACTGAAAGTAAACATGCAATTTTTAAGAAGTAAAATAAATCAAAAGAAGAAATAAAAATATGAATGCATGGTTTGGAGGTTTTCAAACCTCCCCCACGATTAGGCTATTGCCAGGCTTAGTTTTTGTTGCCGTCATTCAGCGGCAGGTGCGGATACTGCTGGTAGTAGTTGGGGAAGTTGGTCATGAAGTGACTAGAGTTTTTAGTTAAGGCACTCACATCTTCATTCACTGCTTGTAGAGTGTGGTCAATCTCCCCAACGTGCTGGTTGAGCTGCTGAAATTCTTAATAGGGGAAGTAGTTGTACCCCTGTTGCGGTTGGTTGGGCCATGGGTCCCAGGGTCCCCCTTGCTGTTGTTGTCCCTCCCAAGCTGGGTTGTATCCCTGCTCATCCTCATGCTTTTGCTCATTCTCATCCTGTTGCTCTCCTTCTTCATCTTCCTCTTGATCAGGCTGGAGTTTAGCCATGAACTCCATCACTTGGTCCTTGGTGAGGATCCAAGTGTCCTTCTCCATAATCGAGAAGGCTTGGGGATAGGACAACGGAACCTTCTCACCCTGTGCATCACCAAGATAACTAAACTGATATGCTCGGAGCCTGATGTTAGCTTGGTAATCACCAAGGAAGCCACGAGCAGTTAAATACTTCACATCCATAAGTTTGGAGCCGTCAATAGATTGCATAACAGGTAATGTAATATTTAATGCATGGTCAAGGTGGGTTACCAATACACCAATGCGAATATCACCTTCGTCTTGTTGCTTTGGTGACGAAAGTGCTGGATGAGTAGAGCTGCAGGATTGGGGCTTTGCGGTACATCGGGTAAGAGAGCCTTGGTGATCATTTCCATGTCCGCATTGGCCATGGAACCGGTATCTCCTCTTCCAAGTAGTGTGTTGGTGAGGAAGACGGTGTAGTAGCAAATTGTTTGGTTCTGAATCGTGGACATCTTCTTCTAGTAGAATTCGGTGCCACCATTAATAGAAATAACCTCCCAAGTTTCTCTACTTGTGACGCTACAGAAGTTAGTAACAATTGACTCCCCAACGTGTGGGAAGCCGGAAGCATCACAAAATTGTTCAAAAGTTATTTCATAGTGCTGCCGGTTCATGGTGAAGCTTACTGTGGACGCATTACCTTTCTCCCTATGGTCGTCGTAGAAGGAGACAAGGAACTCATAGGTAAGCTCGGCGTAGGTGTCGCGGCTTGCATAGCCGAGTACTGTTAGCCCGACCTTGTTACACATGAGGTCAAAGTCCGCCTGAACCCCGCCCCGGTGGGAAAGCTATGTCTGGCCCAAAGTGTGGGCAGCACCCTCCTTGATGAAACTGTGGCCAACTTCGGGTTGAGCTCGGTCCTCTGCCCCAAGCTCTCACCATGTTGGCGCTTGCTCTTGAGGAAAATATTACCTATTTTGTTAATCTTGATGCATTGAAAAAATTCACCATTAAACCTTAGGCATATAGTTTATACATGATATACGAATTATTCTACATGGAAAAATTTAATCCTAACATGAGAAATTAAGAGGAAAAGCTAAATAAGCTTGACTTCATCCACTAGATCAATGTGAGGGTTTCAACCATGGAAATCTGAAAATAAAGCATAGATAGGGAGAGAAACATAAGGATATATTGATTCCCCCACTCAAACGAACGAAATCCGTGAAGAATCAAGAGTTCTAGGTGGGTTTTAAGGGGTTTGGAGAGAGAATATGAGAGAAAAACTGAGGAGGGAGAAAAAACCTAACCGCCCCAACCCAATTATGAGGTGGCATAACTATCTGGCAAGAACTATCTGGGCGGGATATGTGTTCCATATATAGTTGCTTTGGCCACCGCCAATTAGGGTTTCTTTATGCAGAACTTAGCTATACGGACACAACTATACGACCGGATTATAATGATCCCACTATATAGTTGGTCGTTAAACCGTCTGTACCCTCAAGATAAATTTTCTAAAACAGGCATCGATATCTGTATGACCGGAACTATATGGCCGGAATTTTTATTCCTGTCGTATAGTTGGTCGTTAAATCGTGAGTACCTTTGAGAAGAAATTGTACGAAGGCATCAATATCTATATGACCGGAGCTATATGGCCGGAATTTTTATTTCTGTCGTATATTTGGTCGTTAAATTCTATGTTCCTTTGAAAGAAAATTCATTGATGGCAAAGATATCTATATGGCCATAATTTTTATTCCCGTCTTGCCTAATCTTGCAAGGTGGAGATCCACAATAAGAATAGAAAAGTAATCCAACACAATTCAAGATAGGAAGAAACAATCTCAAACCCTAATCTTGCAAGGAGAAGATCGCTCTCTCTCAAGTACAAGTAATGGTTATGGGGGTGTGTTGGCTAGGAAGTCGAAGATCGTGGAGCGAGATGAAGAACGTCTTCCCCTTCTTTTCTGGATCTCTTCTTTCTCCTTTCTGGATGGGATGGCGGCTGCTGTGTTGTGTTTTCGTCCTCGACCTCTTCATGGAAGTTGTCCCTTTTGATAAGAAAGAGGTGGCAGCAACTATACAGCGGAAACTATACGGTCGGAAAAATGTTCCCGCCATATAATTGCTCGTTAAAGCCTCTGTATGCTTCCCTTGATTACTTCCAAAGAGAGACTTTCCTGTTTTCTCCTGAATATTGTGTTTCTCTAGTTAAAACATTCTGTTGACGTTAAAAACCTGAAACACAGATTAAAACCAACTTTTCTTTGCTACCAAAGTATTAACGTTATGTAAAGCTAGAAAACGATCAAATCCAGTAGAAAACCATCAAAAATGTGTTGAATCTCACAGCTATCAACGCTCAGGGGCTCTAGTACAAGATTTTAATCAACAAGTATGCTACTCTTAGAACATCTAGCCAGTACTTTTTCTAGTTTCACCTAGGTGCTCGGGGGATACACTATCAATTTCTACTCTTAGTTCTCTAGATCACTCAGGCCAATAACTTTTGTTTCTCCTCCTAAGAGCTCAGGGGCTACAGAGGGATATGTTATACAAAGTAAAAGAAGTGAAGTTTAAAGACATACAATGGCAATAAGTTTGAGATTGTTGGCCATATTGGCATATGCATTATGGAAGACGCCGACATTGTTATACACGGCATCTGCCTGTGCAATATGGTCATCCAGGCACAATGTCAGAGGAGTCGCGTCTAGAGGAGTTGTTGAAGCCGGAGGCATGGATGATGCCCTAGCCACCTGCTGTGTTATCATAGCAGTTGATGGCTCAGAGGCTCCCACCTTGTATGTAGCCACAACTACCTCCGCCTCCTCTCCTTCCATTACATGTTTCCCTTTATCGGTGGCATCCTTAGCCGGAGCTTCGGCCACTTTGGAGGAGGTACTCTCCTGCGTCGCCTAACCGCTGGGAGCGATGTCCACCTCGGGAGAGCCTAAGACATCAAAGATTGGATTGACGTCTTTCTCCATGGCAGAAATCTCAGGGATGATGGGGGATGACGGCCTAGCGGGACCAGTAGCTGGCTTGGCGGCAGGAGTAGGGGGAGCAGTAGCGGGAGAAGGCTTGGCGGCTACATCCCTGGTCAACATGTCATAGGCTAACAACATCTTTCCTCCTGAAACATACAAAGTATAAGTACAAGAGTTGAATAAGGTGCGAGCTAAAAATACAAGCCAGAGAATGAATACACTTACTCTACGGCATGAGCCTTGGTAAGGGGAATGCCGGAGGATCTCTTCTTCTCCGCCTCTAAGGCGGCGGTGGATCATCTAGAGACTCCACTCTCCGATTTCTTCTTCTTATTAGCCTCGGCAGCAGTGTCAAAGGTGGATCTCTTCTACTTTCGTGCTATCGGAGTTGGCTGATCCTTGGGGGTGTCATCGTCGGACACCACCTGGATATCCTTCAGCTTGGGATCATAGACCTGGGAGGCCATCTGATCTGTCGCCAAGGTCGCCAGCTATAGGATAAAGGGTGCGTTAGACTAATAACATAAAGACGGAAAGACCTTAGAGTATATACATAACGAGCAACAAAGGAAACATAAGCTACCTCTAGGAACGTGCCGCCTTCGTACATGTCATAGGTGATCTTGAATCCGCACTTTCTGTCTTTCACCTTTGACTATGTCCTTTAGCCGGAGCTTGATGGAGTCAGTGGAGAAGTTGTCATGCGAGATACGCATAGGATCCTTCCGGCTCTTGGTGTACTTGCACATCAGCTCGGCGCGGTGCTACAGAGGCTGGACCCTCCTACTAAACTAGCTCATGGATAGGTCCAAGCCCGTCAAACCTCTGTCTATGATCCATTCGGTCTGCCTTACGGCGTGATTGGCTGCCTCGTCGGACGGAAGGGAGGCTGGGGTCCTCCAGGCGGGAATGTTCATTTGCGGTACCAAACTTCCCGGTTGAGTGCACCGCGGTACCCGAGTTGTCATCGCACAAAGGGGCCGTAGTAGAATCACCAATTGTCCAGAAGGGCCAAATGTGGGTGAATTCAAATCTAACGGCCAAACAGTCATTTGAACCAGACGAAAAATGTTTGAACTCAAATACCGCCGTTAGGTCAAATCTTCTTGGCCGGCCATTCCAGTATTCCCCGTTATCTTTTCGATCGTGGACTAGCTTACCCCTGCGTGGACCAGATCCCTGAGTGGACCAGATCTATTTCTTTGCTCTGCTCTGGTCTTCTCCCCTGCTCCCCTCCCCATAACATTTGCTCAGCTTCGGCTACTCGTCTCAGATCGAAGCTCGCACTTGCTCTAATTTGCGTCCCCGCCATGTCCGATCAACCTCCCACGCCTCTAATTGAAGCTCGCAGCCATCGCTGTCGCATCGTCAGCCATATCGGAGCTTCGCATTCCCGGACTAATATCTCGCCTCTGGCTAGTCCTTCTCACACGGCGGAGCGTGTCCCGTCGGGCGATCCAGGCTAGTGACCGGCCTCGGGAAGTTGCGTGTTGTCGCGCACCCCAGGCATGGTAGCCCTGGAACAGCAATTCGACGACCACGCTCTCATGGTCACCGTGCTGGGCATCCGTCCAGCCGTGTCGCCAGCAGAGTTGCTGTCAGCTTTCAGGTCTCATTTTGGGATCAGACGAAATGAGGTCAAGATTGAGGTATGCACGCCGCCATTCGATTTTTTTTGTCCGGTTCGAGCACAGCTCAGACACCGAGCATGTTCTGCATTCTTCATGTTCTTTTGAGTGCTACGGGTACAAAATGAGGTTTATGCGTTGGCATCGCGCCTGTGGGTGGGACGATCGCTTGGGGCAGCTTCGTTTCTTCTCCAAACTCGGCTTTGACGGCCTCCCATTGGATGCTTAGGAGCCGGAGGCCCTCAAGTAGGTCGTCAGTAGCCTTAGCGGCGAGCTAGTGGAAATCGTGCCACCGAGCGACAGATGGGTCATCGAGGTAAAGGTGTGGTTGAAAGATCCTGACGCTGTTCCTAAGATGTACGAGGTGCAGATTCCAAGCAGGGCAGGGCGACAGCTTTGCTGGAAGCACCCGGTCATCATCCACCTAGAGGAGGTTCTGGAATCGGTACATGGCATTCAGGGCCCCGAAGAGGCTGCCAGAAAGCATCCTCGTTGCCTGCAGTGTTGGCCTAGAAGGATCGATGACACAGGACCACCACCGTTTCGCGACGGCGCACACAGTTTCGGTGGGGGAACCGGGATTGGACGAGCTGGTGGTTCTGATTTCCCTCGAGTGAAGACAGAGCTCTAGTAAATTGTCGTGGTATGTGTGGCTAATGAATTTGTAGTATGGAGAGCGTAGCAGGAAGTTAGCATTGACTAAAAATGTGTAATAGTTTGAATCGATGTAGTACGTGTGTGTAATAGTTTGAAGTAGTATGTGTGTGTAATAGTTTGAATCGATGTAGTATGTGTGGGTGATGAATTTGATGTAGTGTGTGTGTAATAGTTTGAATCGATGTAGTTGAACACCGTGCTTTATAATTTATGTGAATAATCAAGGACAACCTCATGAAAAGACGGTGGTCTGGCAATGAGCAATGTCAATTATGTGGACGCCAGAAAAATGTAGTCCATCTCCTCTTCAAGTACAAGGTAGATATATTTGTAACACGTTGAACTACATGAGCATTTTGCAGGCAACACAAGACAAAGGAAAAATGGTTTACAGCACAGACAGCAGACGCAAAATCTATAGTCTAGGATAAAAAGATGCCAGTTAACTAGATTTAACCAGGATTAGTAATTGAAGGAAATAGATACTTGACAGTATTTGCTTACAACAGTAGTACTTCCATACAAAAGGGTCTTATACCTGCACAAAAGTGGGCTAAACTCCCTACTAGTTTATAGAACAATTCATCAACATTTCATCTACAAAAGCCATTGTTCAGTCTGAACTTAACTATTCTACACTAAAGAAACTACAAATGTCCACCAGAAAAGTTGGCTGGCCAATTGCCTTGAGAGGACATAAGTTCTTTGATCATTTAACCCAAACTGATCTATTGCCTTCCCACCAAACTACAAGAAATCTGCATTGTTCATGCACGAGCGATTTGCGTGCACCAGTCCCGGTTCAGTTGGACCATCCGCACCGCCGCAATGATTTCTTTGAAACTAAAATTCGGCATCTCCTTCTCGGGATCGTAGGTCCGTGTGAACTCGAACCTGAATTCCGGGGCTGAGTTGATGCCCGCCACCGGCTCCGGCTGTCGAACAATCTAGCATGCTGAGTGTAGACGCTTGGTCGCCGCCACGGTACGGCCTCTGACGGTGCGTAGGATGGAGCGTCTTTCCCGCAGATGGCATGCTCCCAGCCTCCCCCACTGCGGTAAGGTAGTCCGTGCCGAAGCGTGGACGCGAGAGTTCCTAGACCTTGGTGCTGCCCTGTTCGAGGGTGTGTACCCTCCGCAGCATGCTCTCGTGAACGATTTGATACGTACCTTGTTACCACTGCCTAGAGCTTGCCGTAATGCCGCCGCTCGATTTCGCCACATCGCTCTCTTGGCCCTGCTTGCCGCATTTGGCGCCGACGAAGCCGCCGTCGCCGCCGCGGCCGATTTGGCACATTCGGGGAAATCATCCGCCTGGCAGGGCAATGGGAGACCGTCCTTGAAGTAGAGCTTCATGGCCTTCCTTAGAGGGGCTAAATAACCCAGTTTCGGCGACTGTCACGGTGGCGGCGGCTTCTTAGGCGGGGCCATGTTACCCTAGATGGTGCGGCATGGAGGAGCTGTGCAAGGCGAACTATGGTTTGTCGGAGAAGGGGAGTGAAAGACTGACAGTAGGTTTGGACTACGGGACGCGTGAAAATAACCATCTCCCATTTCCTTAGAGGGTAATAATTCGACACTCGTTGCATTAACCGCTCAATTTTTATTTCCCTTCTCAGCATAAGAGTGTGATAGTATTAAAAAGATCGGTCGTGGATATCCACCTCATCGGGCAATGTACCAGGACAGGTAGGAGACGGGACCGGCTTTCATTTTAGAAATGTTAATGATTGTGCCCTTATGTTTATACGATATTATTTATATGCCACCAAGTACCGTCGATTGTAGCAACACCATCAAAAACAGGGGATGATGACGTGGCGTGTTTTCTTTTTTTTAAAGGGCATCAGAAATAGGGGATGCTGACATGGCATGTTTTCTGACTAGCGGGCCTACCTTCTCCACCTTCGACGGCGCGCATCCCAGGTTCGAGGGCTGGTGCCGCCCACCAACACATTATTGTGCAATTTTCCATGTGGAACCTGAATTCCGGCGCTGAGCTGATGCCCATGTCGAACACAGAGAATTCTAAAAGAAGCTACTAAAAATAAATACTTTGAATTCTGAAAGTACTAAAATTAAATACATTACAATTTTTTCTGAAAGGTAATACGCATACTGCTGATCGAAATAATATAAATACAGTACAAATTTCTACTTCGAAAAATAGACCTAAAAATGCAAGCAAATAACCTAGGATGAATATAGGATTCATTCTCCCCTATATATTTCGTCGGCGGCGGCCCCCGTGTGCTGCAACACATGTTTAGAGAACTCTCTGCGTCTGCAATATGCTGCCAGTATATCGTCCAGAGGGTAAGGACTTGGTGTATGTTCCAGACTTAAGCCATACATTACCATTGTTGGTTCATCTTCCTAGGCTTGAACCTCATGATCGTACAGTCTAATATAATTCATGTAGTATATGCAACCAGGTTTGACTGTGGGGTGTAACCTGGTGTCAATGGAGATAGAACGATTGTAACCAATGAAGAGGGCACGACTTCCAATGTTACCGACGGCCTCGAGAGAGCGGTTCTCCGTGTCCACCCGGTACAACACCGGTTGCCCTTTGGCGTAATCCCCGTTCAACACAAGAAGAAGATCACCATCTGACTCCACAAGGTAAAACTTGTAGGTTCCGCGTACCTGTTCAAAGACTGGGGCTGAAATTATTTTGGCCATCGTGACAGTGCTCGCATGCTGCTCTAACTGGATGTTGGTCGACAAGATGTCTCCATTCTCAAGTAATGCATATACTTCCCCTCGGAATGCCGTCATGCAGACTAGAAGCATATCAGGAGGTGGCGAATACAATCCTTCTCCAAATTATTCATTGATTTGCCCCGTTGGGGTGTTCTCGTCGGCCCATGCAATATGATCTGGATAATCTATGCAAACGAACACCATCGTCGGGGACTTCTTCACGAAGACAGATTGCACAAGATCAGATGGTATGTGTGCTTGAAACTCAGTGTTAAACTTATGAGTGATTGGGTTCAGAAGCCAAAGCTGGTACGGCTTCACCCTCTGAGCAAGCACGATGACGCCACTAGAAACACCGATGAAGTAGAATCTTTTGGAAGAAGAGGGCATCAGTTAGCACTAAGATGTTTTCAATGGAAAATACCAATAAATATCGGATGTGAATGTGAACCTGCGATGGACGTCCACTAGATTTGTCCTGAAGCAACGACCAGTGGCGAGGTTGAGGAAGGTGAAGTCGCCAACGTCTCGAAGTGTGTGATCTATCATGATCCAGTTGTTGAGATGGAATTCGGGCACCTTTAAAGTGCGGCGCCAAGCAGCATAGGTGTCGACGTACTCCTCTTTCTCCAGCAAGTAGTCGGCGATCTTGCAAAGTGGGTCGGCCAGGAGATCGGACCAGTTCCTCTTCATCCGGCTACTAGCCATGGCTTATGTGCGGGAATGTTTTAATCGAGGAAGAAAGAAGAACTACCACTTCGAGGAGAAGAAGAAGAGGAGAACAGAAGAGGGAGATGAAGCAGAACTGCCACTGCGAGGAGACGAGGAGACGAGAGAGAAGAAGCGGAACTGCCACTTCAAGTTTGGATCAACGGGCTTTTTTCGGAACTAGCGCGTGAACTAGCTATATACTTCATGCAAGTTTTGATCAAACAGACTGACATGTGGGACCTGCTAAAAAATTCCGTGAAGTGCTACCGTGCATAGTGCGCTGACAGGTGGCATGTTTTCTGACTGGCGGGCCCACCTCCTCCACCTTCGATGGTGCGCGTCCCAGGTTCGAGGGCTAGTGCCGCCCACCAACACATTATTGTGCAATTTTCCATGCTTTGTCACAACCAGCTCCGCTCCACTCCGCTCCTCTGCTCCTGTCGCCGCCACTCTGCTCAGTCGTGCACCGCTCTCATCGTCCCCTTGGGTCGTCGTCCTCCCGCCCTCCCCTCCCGGCCATCACCTCACATCCCCTCCCCTCCTCTCCCTGCACTGTCTCCTTGTCGCCGTCCATCGCCCAGGCGCGTCTGGAAAAGAAAACCGAGAGTCGACTGTTAGGCTAGGGGCCCAACGACGCTGGTGATCCGGATCCCGCTCGTAGATGGATCATGCGAGGCTTGAGAACACGGAGATGGGTCATGCACAGCTGGAGAGCACAAAATCTCCTTCAAGTCTAGAGAGCACAGAGGACAATGAAACATGAGGAGAGGAAGGGGGGTGCAGAGATTTGGAAGTATGGAGCCCGAAGAAGGTGTCGTGCATCCACATTGAAGGGTAAGAACTATGATTCCTTTTCTGCATACCACAATTAGCATTTATAGTCTCGTGGTGATGGCAAGGATATGTTGTGGTAACCACAAGACGTCTATATAGCTTGTCCTTGAGCATGATGCTTTGTCAAGCGAGCATGAAGGCACTAAAATGTGTGGAGGTGTGTATGATGATGAGAAAGCATATCCAGACATGGCTACTGACCCTGATAGGATGGAGAGTAGGGAATATTTGGTTGATTCGAACTTTGAGCCTGACTATGGGACTGATGAGGAAGAGGAATGTGAAGATGTGGAAATGGGATGTAGATACGACGACGAAGACGAGGACATGCCAGTGATACACTTTGATAGGGGACTGTCTTTGATAATGTGGAGGACTGCAGATATGTAGTTGCAACCTATGCAATTAGAGTTGGGTTCGAATTTATCATTGAAAAGAGCGACCAAAAGATATTTAGGGTGCACTATAGGGAAAGTAATGTGTGTAAATGGAGATTACATGCATCTCCAATGCGGGGTGGACACCCATTTTAGGTTGCAATAGCTAGATTTAGTTTCAGTCTTTCTCATATTTTTTCTGCTGATAACTAGCTCTGAATTATTTGGATTCTTATCGAATGTAGATCAAAGTAAACACGAAGAAACACAACTTCCCTAATACTTCTTTAAGTGATAAAATTAGACCGGTGACTACCAAGTGGATTGCTGCTCTGCTTATTTGGGTGAGGCGGGATCATAACATTGGACCTGCTGAACTCGAGCAAAGATTAGCAAAAGTTTAATGTTACGATTCCTTACCACGAGTCTTTGATGGGAAGGAGATGGCTCTAGACTTCATTCAAGGCAAGTGGAATGGTTTTCATATGTTGTATAGTTTCAAAGCTCGGTAGAAAACATCACTGGTAGTGTTTTTGACATTGATTACGAGGTTGTGAAAGGAAGAAAAGGTCTCGAGGGTCGGTATAAGCGTGCAAATAAGATATGCTTCAGAGATGTTTTGTGCACTTTGAAGGCATCTGGAAGGGGTTCCTAGGCATGCAGGCCATACTTTGCAATAGGCACAACTTCTTTAACAGGAAGTTCGGGGACATGTTGCTTACCTTGTGCTTTGGGCGCATAATTGGATTCTACCGTAGCTTATGCTTTTCTTGAGGTGAATCAAATGAAAGCTGGACATGGTTCATGCGAGACTATGAAGTAATTGGTCACCCTGAAGGCTTGGTGATACACACCGGTGCAGGCGAGGGTCTTGAGAATGTTGTTGATGTTGTGTTTCCTGGGGTTGAGCATAGGGAATGCATGCGGCACCTCGCTACTAACTTCACGAAGAAATTCAAAGGAAAGATCTTTGAAGAGGACTTGTGGCGATCAGCATACACATACACCCCAAGCATGCATGCTACTTACTTGCAGAACATGTATGTAGTGCCAAAGGTGAAAAAATACCTTGAAGAACATCACACCAAGCTATGGGCCAGAAGAAAGTTAGGTGAGTTAAGCAAGGTGGATTTTGTTTGCAATAATTTGGCAGAGAGTTTCAATGATAAGATTTTGGGCATGAAGACACTTAGAATTGTTATTTTGTTGGATGCAATAACACAGTGCACAATGATGAAGATAGATTTAAGGAAAATAATTTGTGCAAGAATTTTTTTAGGCCATAAAATAGTTCCAAAGGTGGTTATGTTACTGAATGCAAGAACCAGGGAATGAGAATGATAAAGATGAGGATGGTCAGAAGTTCCAGAACATTGGCTGAGGTTTATGCAGAATACAAGCGTGGAAGTGAACGGAGGTACACTATAGACATTGGAAACAAGACTTGTTCATGCAGGCAGTGGCAGATTACTGGTCTGCCATGTCACCATGCAATTTACTTCATCTTAAAGCTTAGAGGTAGCAGAGCTGAAATAGAGAACTATGTCGACAACTATTTCTCCATGGACAAGTTTGCTGCAACTTATGTAGAAAACATACCACTTATGGCCGATGAAGATGATTGGGAGATTGTCGATCCAGGGTTCAAACTTCAACCACCAGTTCTTAGGAGGGCACCTGGGAGGCCTAGAAAGCTAAGGATCGAAGCCTCCACCAATAAAGGTTCAAGGCTGGGAGCTAGGAAAAGGAAATGCAAATGTTGTGGCAGATTCGGCCATGTCAAGAGGTTGTGCAAAAACCCAGTTACACATGATATTGTCCCTATTCACACCCCGGTGACAGAAAATGAGGCTTCTTAGCCAGAACTAGAGGAAGAGCAGCGAAGATGGTGATGAGCACTCGGAGGAAAACATACGTAAGCAGCTAATTTATGAAGTAGAGGTGCCGGCGAGAAAAGGGTGTGAAAAGAAACAAAAGGGTAAGCGGATCGGGGAGGAAAGGGCAAATAATGGAGGTGTATTAGAATATGAAGAAGTTGCAGGGGTGATTGAGGATGTTCTTGAGGATCTTTCGGCTAACTGCAAGAGAAATAATAAATCCCTGCCAATTTCATCTTTGGATGATTCTCCGAATGAAAGGTAAGCTTAAAAATTGTTTTATTTGCCATTTTATCATTTTTTTATCCTCGTCAACTGATGCTTAATGCAGCATGGGCTAGCAGACTAATAAGAGGAGCAGAAAGATGCGGGCACAATAACATCATATGTTGAATTATATAATTGAAACTAAACTAGTCGTGTCGTCTTTATTTATATCTAGCGCGTGCAACGTGTCTGTGATGAGGTCATGTGGACCAGATTACAATTTTTTTAAATATTATTACATTAATTTTTACCTGCGTTTGGACGCGGCTACTAGTTCCCATCTCCCTTGCATTCCCATCTCCTCTGGCGCACTTCAGAATTATGGTTGTGCCATCAAGTAGCAGAGTTAGCCTATTGTCCTATCAGATGTGAATGCAATGACTTTGTTTATTCAGAATTTGACGACTTTTGATTAGTTTGAAAGACAGATAAACCTAAAACATGTATCTAGACATGTTTTGGGTATAGACACATTTATTAAATATCTAAAAAAAACTAAGTCAGTTATATCTGGACAGGAGTAGTACACTATTACAACACGTTCAATCCCTTCTCATAGATTATGATGATAATCAACCATGACTCAAGTGACCCAGATCCAAAGAGCGCATTAAGATACCATACATAGATTAAGTGGCCCTAATCGACTATGACGCTCCCGCAGTCTCCATCATTGACGATGTTGTCCGCGTCGCCTCTAGCCTCCTCCGCATCGGAATCGATGCCGATGTTCCCAGCAGCGTTCCTCCTCCTCATGGATTCTTCACAGCGCGCTGCATCGATAACGGTGGAGGTCGTATGCCCAGGCACTGCCCAGAAGCGCTGCCTTCCTTTGGGGTTGCGTAGATCCGGGTGGATCTCTCGCCGGTGGGTTCTGCACAGCTCAATCAACGCAGCCCGCTCCTTCTTGAACAACTTTCACCAGTACACGCTCATGCGCGAGTACCATGCCATTGCCCTCTTCTACTCCGACAGCTGGTGGTGGCGCTCCTCGATCTGCCTCGCCAACACGTTGTCGCGCAAGAGCGGCATGATAGGAACCCCGGCGTAGATGAGCTCTAAGCCGGCCGGAAGCCTCATGAACGGCAGCGCGAGTGTGTCATAGTGGGCGAACATCTGAGCCTCGTGCAAGCTGAGTTTGGGCCTCTCGCTCTCCATGGCGATGAAGGAAAACGATATGATCTTCGGCCCCAAGGTTAAGGGAATAAGGGCAAGGACGTAGGCCTAGCGTCGTTGCCACTCCCAATCAGTTCGCAGAACAGACTTCTCGTGGATCACCCTCGTGAAGGACATCCTTATCGTCCACGCACCCCGATCCAACAACGCCTAACAATCAAGGATTGGGTCTTCTAGAAGTCCAGAGTGGTTGCTAGTTAGCTCTGCGTCCCGATTGTTTGTGGCCAACGGCTATAGTTGAAAATAATACAAATTTCAATGACACTGGTGGATAAATATGTGGTCTCTGAAGAGAACACACATCCAATGACTCTAGATGTGGTTAATGAGAAGGACATACATTTCAATGACACTGGTGGATCCATATGTGGTATGTGAAAATAATAGTCATGAAATGACTCTAGTTGTTGTTAGTAAAAACAACACACATGCAGTGACACTGGTGGATCCACGTGTGGTCTCTTAAGAGAACACACATGCAATGACTTTGGCTGTTTTTAGTAAAAAGAGCACACATGCAATGACACTGGTGGATCCATAGGTGGATTGTGAAAAGAGCACACATGCAATGACACTGGTGGATCCATATGTGGTATGTGAAAATAACACACATGCAATTACTCTAGTTATTGTTAGTAAAAAGAACACACAAGCAATGACACTGGTGGATCCATGTGTGGTCTCTGAAGAGAACACACATTTCAATGACACTGGTGGATCCATATGTGGTATGTGAAAAGAATAGTCATCAAATGACTCCAGTTGTTGTTACTAAAAAGAACACACATGCAATGACACTGGTTGATCCATGTGTGGTCTCTGAAGAGAACACACATGCAATGACTCTGGCTGTTGTTAGTAAAAAGAGCACACATGCAATGACACTGGTGGATCCATAGGTGGATTGTGAAAAGAACACACATGCAATGACTCCAGTTGTTGTTAGTAAAAAAACACACATGCAATGACACTAGTGGATCCATGTGTGGTCTCTGAAGAGAACACACATTTCAATAACACTGGTCGATCCATATGTGGTATGTGAAAATAATAGTCATGAAATGACTCTGGTTGTTGTTAGTAAAAATAACACACATGCAATGACACTGGTGGATCCATGTTTGGTCTCTGAAGAGAACACACATGCAATGACTCTGGTCGTTGTTAGTAAAAAGAGCACACATGCAATGACATTGATGGATCCATAGGTGGATTGTGAAAAGAGCACACATGCAATGACACTGGTGGATCCATATGTGGTATGTGAAAAGAACACACATGCAATGACTCCAGTTGTTGTTAGTAAAAGGAACACACATGCAATGAAACTGGTGGATCCATGTGTGGTCTCTGAAGAGAACAGACATTTCAATGACACTGGTGGATCCATATGTGGTATGTGAAAAGAATAATCATGAAATGACTCCATTTGTTGTTAGTAAAAAGAACACAAATACAATGCCACTGGTGGATCCATGTGTGGTATTTGAAGAGAACACACATGCAATGACTATGGTTGTTGTTAGTAAAAAGAGCAAATGCAATGAAACTAGTGGATCCATATGTGGTATGTGAAAATAACACACATGCAATGACTCTAGTTGTTGTTAGTAAAAAGAACTCATAAGCAATGCCACTAGTGGATCCATGTGTGGTCTCTGAAGAGAACACACATTTCAATGACACTGGTGGATCCATCTGTGGTATGTGAAAACAACACACATGCAATGACTCCAGTTGTTGTTAGTACAAAGAACACACATGCAATGACACTGGTGGATCTATGTGTGGTCTTTGAAGAGAACACACATGCAATGACTCTGGCCGTACTTAGTAAAAAGAGCACACATGCAATGAAACTGGTGGATCCATAGGTGGATTGTGAAAACAACACACATGCAATGACTACAGTTGTTGTTAGTAAAAAGAACACACATGGAATGACACTGGTGGATCCATGTGTGGTCTCTGAAGAGAACACACATTTCAATGACACTGGTGGATCCATATGTCGTATGTGAAAAGAATAGTCATGAAATGACTCCAGTGTTTGATACTAACAAGAACACACATGCAATGACACTGGTGGAACCATGTGTGGTCTCTGAAGAGAACACACATGCAATGACTCTGGGTGTTGTTAGTAAAAAGAGCACACATGCAATGACACTGGTGGATCCATAGGTGGATTGTGAAAAGAACACACATGCAATGACTCCAGTTGTTGTTAGTAAAAAAACACACATGCAATGACACTGGTGGATCCATGTGTGGTCTCTAAAGAGAACACACATTTCAATAACACTGGTGGATGCATATGTGGTATGTGAAAATAATAGTTATGAAATGACTCAAGTTGTTGTTAGTAAAAAGAACACACATGCAATGACACTAGTGGATCCATAGGTGGGATGTGAAAAGAACACACAAGCAATGACTCTGGTTGTTGTTCATAAAAAGAACACACATGCAATGACACTGGTGGATCTATGTGTTGTCTCTGAAGAGAACACACATTTCAATGACACTGGTGGATCCATATGTGGTATGTGAAAATAATAGTCATGAAATGACTCTAGTTGTTATTAGTAAAAAGAACACGCATGCAATGACACTGGTGGATCCATGTGTGGTCTCTGAAGAGAACACACATGAAATGACTCTGGTTGTTATTAGTAAAAAGAGCACACATGCAATAACACTGGTGGATCCATAGGTGGATTGTTAAAAGAGCACACATGCAATTACACTGGTGGATCCATATGTGGTATGTGAAAAGAATACACATGCAATGACTCCAGCTGTTGGTAGTAAAATGAACACACATGCAATGACACGGGTGGCTCCATGAAACTGGTGGATCCATAGGTGGATTGTGAAAAGAACACACATGCAATCACTACAGTTGTTGTTAGTAAAAAGAACACACATGCAATGACACAGGTGGATCCATGTGTGGTCTCTAAAGAGAACACACATGCAATGACTCTGGCTGTTCTTAGTAAAAAGAGCACACGTGCAATGACACTAGTGGATCCATAGTTGGATTGTGAAAAGAACACACATGCAATGACTCCAGTTGTTGTTAGTAAAAAGAACACACCTGCAATGACACTAGTGGATCCATAGGTGGATTGTGAAAAGAGCACACATGCAATGACTCCAATTGTTGTTAGTAAAAAGAACACACATGCAATGACACTGGTGGATCCATGTGTGGTCTCTGAAGAGAACACACATTTCACTAACACTGGTGGATCCATCTGTGGTATGTGAAAATAATAGTCATGAAATGACTCTGGTTGTTGTTAGTAAAAATAACAGATGCAATGACATTGGTGGATCTATGTGTGGTTTCTAAAGAGAACACACATGCAATGACTCTGGTTGTTGTTAGTAAAAAGAGCACACATGCAATGATACCGGTGGATCCGTAGGTGGATTGTGAAAAGAGCACACATGCAATGACACTGGTGGATCCATATGTGGTATGTGAAAAGAACACACATGCAATGACTCTAGTTGCTGTTAGTAAAAAGAACACACATGCAATGACACTGGTGGATCCATGTGTGGTCTCTGAAGAGAACACACATTCCAATGACAATGGTGGATCCTTAGGTGGATTGTGAAAAGAACACACATGCAATGCCTCTAGCTGTTGGTAGTAAAATGAACACACATGCAATGACACTGGTGGCTCCATGTGTGGTCTCTGAAGAGAACACATATTTCAATGACACTGGTGGATCCATAGGTGGATTGTGAAAAGAACACACATGCAATCACTCCAGTTGTTGTTAGTAAAAAGAACACACATGCAATGACACTGGTGGATGCATGTGTGGTCTCTAAAGAGAACACACATGCAATGACTCTGGCTGTTGTTAGTAAAAAGAGCACACGTGCAATGACACTAGTGGATCCATAGGTGGATTGTGAAAAGAACACACATGCAATGACTCTAGTTGTTGTTAGTAAAAAGAACACACATGCAATGACACTAGTGGATCCATAGGTGGATTGTGAAAATAGCACACATGCAATGACTCCAATTGTTGTTAGTAAAAAGAACACACATGCAATGACACTGGTGGATCCATGTGTGGTCTCTGAAGAGAACACACATTTCACTAACACTGGTGGATCCAAATGTGGTATGTGAAAATAATAGTCATGAAATGACTCTGGTTGTTGTTAGTAAAAATAACACACATGCAATGACATTGGTGGATCTATGTGTGGTTTCTGAAGAGAACACACATGCACTGACTCTGGTTGTTGTTAGTAAAAAGAGCACACATGCAATGATACCGGTGGATCCGTAGGTGGATTGTGAAAAGAGCACACATGCAATGACACTGGTGGATCCATATGTGGTATGTGAAAAGAACACACATGCAATGACTCCAGTTGTTGTTAGTAAAAAGAACACACATGCAATGACACTGGTGGATCCATGTGTGGTCTCTGAAGAGAACACACATTCCAATGACAATGGTGGATCCTTAGGTGGTTTCTAAAGAGACACACATGCAATGACTCTAGTTATTGTTAGTAAAAAGAACACACATGCAATGACACTGGTGGATCCATGTGTAGTCTCTGAAGAGAACACACATTCCAATGACACTAGTGGATCCTTCGGTGGATTGTGGAAGAACACGCATGCAATGACTCTAGTTGTTGTTAGTAAAAATAACACACATGCAATGACACTGGTGGATCTATGTGTGGTCTCAAAAGAGAACACACATGCAATGACTTTGGCTGTTGTTAGTAAAAAGAGCACACGTGTAATGACACTAGTGGATCCATAGGTGGATTGTGAAAATAACACACATGCAATGACTCCAGTTATTGTTAGTAAAAAGAACACACATGCAATGACACTAGTGGATCCATAGGTGGATTGTGAAAAGAGCACACATGCAATGACTCCAATTGTTGTTAGTAAAAAGAACACACATGCAATGACACTGGTGGATCCATGTGTGGTCTCTGAAGAGAACACACATTTCACTAACACTGGTGGATCCATCTGTGGTATGTGAAAATAATAGTCATGAAATGACTCTGGTTGTTGTTAGTAAAAATAACACACATGCAATGACATTGGTGGATCTATGTGTGGTTTCTGAAGAGAACACACATGCAATGACTCTGGTTGTTGTTAGTAAAAAGAGCACACATGCAATGATACCGGTGGATCCGTAGGTGGATTGTGAAAAGAGCACACATGCAATGAGACTGGTGGATCCATATGTGGTATGTGAAAAGAAAACACATGCAATGACTCCAGTTGTTGTTAGTAAAAAGAACACACATGCAATGACACTGGTGGATCCATGTGTGGTCTCTGAAGAGAACACACATTCCAATGACAATGGTGGATCCTTAGGTGGATTGTGAAAAGAACACACATGTAATGCCTCTAGCTGTTGGTAGTAAAATGAACACACATGCAATGACACTGGTGGCTCCATGTGTGGTCACTGAAGAGAACACATATTTCAATGACACTGGTGGATCCTTAGGTGGATTGTGAAAAGAACACACATGCAATCACTCCAGTTGTTGTTAGTAAAAAGAACACACATGCAATGACACTGGTGGATGCTTGTGTGGTCTCTGTAGAGAACACACATTTCAATGACACTGGTGGATCCTTAGGTGGATTGTGAAAAGAACACACATGAAATGACTCTGGTTGTTGTTAGTAAAAAGAACACACATGCAATGACACTGGTGGATCAATGTCTGGTATCTGAAGAGAAAATACATGCAATGACTCTTGTTGGTGTTAGTAAAAAGAGCACACATGCAATGACACTGGTGGATCCATAGGTGGATTGTGAAATGAGCACACATGCAATAACTCCAGTTGTTGTTAGTAAAAACAACACACATGCAATGACACTGGTGGATCCATATGTGGTATGTGAAAAGAACACACATGCAATAACTCTAGTTGTTGTTAGTAAAAAGAACACACTTTCGATGACACTGGTGGATCCATGTGTTGTCTCTGAAGAGAACACACATGCAATGACTCTGGCTGTTGTTATAAAAAGAGCATACATGCAATGACACCGGTGGATCCATAGGTTGGTTGTGAAATGAACACACATGAGATGACTCCAGTTGTTGTTAGTAAAAAGAACACACATGCAATGACACTGGTGGATCCATGTGTGGTCTCTAAAGAGAACACACATTACAATTACACTGGTGGATCCATATGTGGTATGTGAAAATAATAGTCATGAAATGACTCTGGTTGTTATTAGTAAAAAGAACACACATGCAATGACACTGGTGGATTTATGTGTGGTCTCTGAAGAGAACACACATGCAATGACTCTGGTTGTTGTTAGTAAAAAGAGCACACATGCAATGACACTAGTGGATTGTGAAAAGAGCACACATGCAATGACACTTGTGGAGCCATATGTGTTATGTGAAAAGAATACACATGCAATGAATACAGTAGTTGTTAGTAAAAAGAGCACACATGCAACAACACTAGCGGATGTATAGGTGGATTATGAAAAGAGCACACGTGCAATGACTCCAGTTGTTGTTAGTAAGAAGAACACACATGCAATGACACTGGTGGATCCATGTGTGGTCTCTGAAGAGAACACACATTTCAATAACACTGGTGGATCCATATGTGGTATGTGAAAATAATAGTCATGAAATGACTCTGGTTGTTGTTAGTAAAAATAACACACATGCAATGACACTGGTGGATCCATGTGTGGCCTCTGAAGAGAACACACATGCAATGACTTTGGTTGTTGTTAGTAAAAAGAGCACACGTTCAATGACACTAGTGGATCCATAGGTGGATTGTGAAAAGAACACACATGCAATGACTCCAGTTGTTGTTATTAAAAAGAACACACATGCAATGACACTAGTGGATCCATAGGTGGATTGTGAAAAGGGCACACATGCAATGAATCCAATTGTTGTTAGTAAAAAGAACACACATGCAATGA
The DNA here is from genome assembly GCA_023614405.1 of Avena insularis. Classification (NCBI taxonomy): domain Eukaryota; kingdom Viridiplantae; phylum Streptophyta; class Magnoliopsida; order Poales; family Poaceae; genus Avena; species Avena insularis. Next base: position 384,327 of record JAJUPC010000212.1, on the reverse strand, counting down.
CACTGGTGGATCCATGTGTGGTCTCTGAAGAGAACACACATTTCACTAACACTGGTGGATCCATCTGTGGTATGTGAAAATAATAGTCATGCAATGACTCTGGCTGTTGTTAGTAAAAAGAGCACACGTTCAATGACACTAGTGGATCCATAGGTGGATTGTGAAAAGAACACACATGCAATGACTCTGGTTGTTGTTAGTAAAAAGAGCACACATGCAATGACACCGGTGGATCCGTAGGTGGATTGTGAAAAGAGCACACATGCAATGACTCCAATTGTTGTTAGTAAAAAGAACGCACATGCAATGACACTGGTGTATTCATGTGTGGTCTCTGAAGAGAACACACATTTCACTAACACTGGTGGATCCATCTGTGGTATGTGAAAATAATAGTCATGAAATGACACTGGTTGTTGTTAGTAAAAATAACACACATGCAATGACACTGGTGGATCTATGTGTGGTTTCTGAAGAGAACACACATGCAATGACTCTGGTTATTGTTAGTAAAAAGAACACACATGCAATGACACTGGTGGATACATGTGTAGTCTCTGAAGAGAACACACATTCCAATGACACTGGTGGATCCTTAGGTGGATTGTGGAAGAACACATGCAATGACTCTAGTTGTTGTTAGTAAAAATAACACACATGCAATGACATCAGGATCTATGTGTGGTCTCTAAAGAGAACACACATGCAATGACTCTGGCTGTTGTTAGTAAAAAGAGCACACGTTCAATGACACTAGTGGATCCATAGGTGGATTGTGAAAAGAACACACATGCAATGACTCCAGTTATTGTTAGTAAAAAGAACACACATGCAATGACACTAGTGGATCCATAGGTGGATTGTGAAAAGAGCACACATGCAATGACTCCAATTGTTGTTAGTAAAAAGAACACACATGCAATGACACTGGTGGATCCATGTGTGGTCTCTGAAGAGAACACACATTTCACTAACACTGGTGGATCCATCTGTGGTATGTGAAAATAATAGTTATGAAATGACTCTGGTTGTTGTTAGTAAAAATAACACACATGCAATGACACTGGTGGATCTATGTGTGGTTTCTGAAGAGAACACACATGCAATGACTCTGGTTGTTGTTAGTAAAAGGAGCACACATGCAATGATACCGGTGGATCCGTAGGTGGATTGTGAAAAGAGCACACATGCAATGACACTGGTGGATCCATATGTGGTATGTGAAAAGAACACACATGCAATTTCTCCAGTTGTTGTTAGTAAAAAGAACACACATGCAATGACACTGGTGGATTCATGTGTGGTCTCTGAAGAGAACACACATTCCAATGACAATGGTGGATCCTTAGGTGGATTGTGAAAAGAACACACATGCAATGCCTCCAGCTGTTGGTAGTAAAATGAATACACATGCAATGACACTGGTGGCTCCATGTGTGGTCTCTGAAGAGAACACATATTTCAATGATACCGGTGGATCCATAGGTGGATTGTGCAAAGAACACACATGCAATCACTCTAGTTGTTGTTAGTAAAAAGAACACACATGCAATGACACTGGTGGATGCATGTGTGGTCTCTAAAGAGAACACACATGCAATGACTCTGGCTGTTGTTAGTAAAAAGAGCACACGTTTAATGACACTAGTGGATCCATAGGTGGATTGTGAAACACACATGCAATGACTCCAGTTGTTAGTAAAAAGAACACACATGCAATGACACTAGTGGATCCGTAGGTGGATTCCGGAAAGAGCACACATGCAATGACTCCAGTTGTTGTTAGTAAAAAGAACACACATGCAATGACACTGGTGGATCCATGTGTGGTCTCTGAAGAGAACACACATTTCACTAACACTGGTGGATCCATCTGTGGTATGTGAAAATAATAGTCATGCAATGACTCTGGCTGTTGTTAGTAAAAAGAGCACACGTTCAATGACACTAGTGGATCCATAGGTGGATTGTGAAAAGAACACACATGCAATGACTCTGGTTGTTGTTAGTAAAAAGAGCACACATGCAATGACACCGGTGGATCCGTAGGTGGATTGTGAAAAGAGCACACATGCAATGACTCCAATTGTTGTTAGTAAAAAGAACACACATGCAATGACACTGGCGGATCCATGTGTGGTCTCTAAACAGAACACACATTTCACTAACACTGGTGGATCCATCTGTGGTATGTGAAAATAATAGTCATGAAATGACACTGGTTGTTGTTAGTAAAAATAACACACATGAAATGACACTGGTGGATCTATGTGTGGTTTCTGAAGAGAACACACATGCAATGACTCTGGTTATTGTTAGTAAAAAGAACACACATGCAATGACACTGGTGGATCCATGTGTAGTCTCTGAAGAGAACACACATTCCAATGACACTGGTGGATCCTTAGGTGGATTGTGGAAGAACACGCATGCAATGACTCTAGTTGTTGTTAGTAAAAATAACACACATGCAATGACACTGGTGGATCTATGTGTGGTCTCTAAAGAGAACACACATGCAATGACTCTGGTTGTTGTTAGTAAAAAGAGCACACGTTCAATGACACTAGTGGATCCATAGGTGGATTGTGAAAAGAACACACATGCAATGACTCCAGTTATTGTTAGTAAAAAGAACACACATGCAATGACACTAGTGGATCCATAGGTGGATTGTGAAAAGAGCACACATGCAATGACTCCAATTGTTGTTAGTAAAAAGAACACACATGCAATGACACTGGTGGATCCATGTGTGGTCTCTGAAGAGAACACACATTCCAATGACAATGGTGGATCCATCTGTGGTATGTGAAAATAATAGTCATGAAATGACTCTGGTTGTTGTTAGTAAAAATAACACACATGCAATGACACTGGTGGATCTATGTGTGTTTTCTGAAGAGAACACACATGCAATGACTCTGGTTGTTGTTAGTAAAAGGAGCACACATGCAATGATACCGGTGGATCCGTAGGTGGATTGTGAAAAGAGCACACATGCAATGACACTGGTGGATCCATATGTGGTATGTGAAAAGAACACACATGCAATGACTCCAGTTGTTGTTAGTAAAAAGAACACACATGCAATGACACTGGTGGATGCATGTGTGGTCTCTAAAGAGAACACACATGCAATGACTCTGGCTGTTGTTAGTAAAAAGAGCACACGTTTAATGACACTAGTGGATCCATAGGTGGATTGTGAAACACACATGCAATGACTCCAGTTGTTGTTAGTAAAAAGAACACACATGCAATGACACTAGTGGATCCATAGGTGGATTCCGAAAAGAGCACACATGCAATGACTCCAGTTGTTGTTAGTAAAAAGAACACACATGCAATGACACTGGTGGATCCATGTGTGGTCTCTGAAGAGAACACACATTTCACTAACACTGGTGGATCCATCTGTGGTATGTGAAAATAATAGTCATGAAATGACTCTGGCTGTTGTTAGTAAAAAGAGCACACGTTCAATGACACTAGTGGATCCATATGTGGTATGTGAAAAGAATAGTCATAAAATGACTCCAGTTGTTGTTAGTAAAAAGAACACACATGCAATGACACTGGTGGATCCATGTGTGGTCTCTGAAGAGAACACACATGCAATGACTCTGGCTGTTCATAGTAAAAAGAGCACACATGCAATGACACTAGTGGATCCATAGGTGGATTGTGAAAAGAGCACACATGCAATGACTCCAGTTGTTGTTAGTAAAAAGAACACACATGCAATGACACTGGTGGATCCATGTGTGGTATCGAAAGAGAACACACATTTCAATAACACTGGTGGATCAATATGTGGTATGTGAAAATAATAGTCATGAAATGACTCTAGTTGTTGTTAGTAAAAAGAACACGCATGCAATGACACTGGTGGATCCATGTGTGGTCTCTGAAGAGAACACACATGAAATGACTCTGGTTGTTATTAGTAAAAAGAGCACACATGCAATAACACTGGTGGATCCATAGGTGGATTGTGAAAAGAGCACACATGCAATTACACTGGTGGATCCATGTGTGGTATGTGAAAAGAATACACATGCAATGACTCCAGCTGTTGGTAGTAAAATGAACACACATGCAATGACACGGGTGGCTCCATGAAACTGGTGGATCCATAGGTGGATTGTGAAAAGAACACACATGCAATCACTACAGTTGTTGTTAGTAAAAAGAACACACATGCAATGACACAGGTGGATCCATGGGTGGTCTCTAAAGAGAACACACATGCAATGACTCTGGCTGTTCTTAGTAAAAAGAGCACACATGCAATGACACTAGTGGATCCATAGTTGGATTGTGAAAAGAACACACATGCAATGACTCCAGTTGTTGTTAGTGAAAAGAACACACCTGCAATGACACTAGTGGATCCATAGGTGGATTGTGAAAAGAGCACACATGCAATGACTCCAATTGTTGTTAGTAAAAAGAACACACATGCAATGACACTGGTGGATCCATGTGTGGTCTCTGAAGAGAACACACATTTCACTAACCTTTGGATCCATCTGTGGTATGTGAAAATAATAGTCATGAAATGACTCTGGTTGTTGTTATTAAAAATAACAGATGCAATGACATTGGTGGATCTATGTGTGGTTTCTAAAGAGAACACACATGCAATGACTCTGGTTGTTGTTAGTAAAAAGAGCACACAAGCAATGATACCGGTGGATCCGTAGGTGGATTGTGAAAAGAGCACACATGCAATGACACTGGTGGATCCATATGTGGTATGTGAAAAGAACACACATGCAATGACTCTAGTTGCTGTTAGTAAAAAGAACACACATGCAATGACACTGGTGGATCCATGTGTGGTCTCTGAAGAGAACACACATTCCAATGACAATGGTGGATCCTTAGGTGGATTAATGAAAAGAACACACATGCAATGCCTCTAGCTGTTGGTAGTAAAATGAACACACATGCAATGACACTGGTGGCTCCATGTGTGGTCTCTGAAGAGAACACATATTTCAATGACACTGGTGGATCCATAGGTGGATTGTGAAAAGAACACACATGCAATCACTCCAGTTGTTGTTAGTAAAAAGAACACACATGCAATGACACTGGTGGATGCATGTGTGGTCTCTAAAGAGAACACACATGCAATGACTCTGGCTGTTGTTAGTAAAAAGAGCACACGTGCAATGACACTAGTGGATCCATAGGTGGATTGTGAAAAGAACACACATGCAATGACTCTAGTTGTTGTTAGTAAAAAGAACACACATGCAATGACACTAGTGGATCCATAGGTGGATTGTGAAAATAGCAGACATGCAATGACTCCAATTGTTGTTAGTAAAAAGAACACACATGCAATGACACTGGTGGATCCATGTGTGGTCTCTGAAGAGAACACACATTTCACTAACACTGGTGGATCCAAATGTGGTATGTGAAAATAATAGTCATGAAATGACTCTGGTTGTTGTTAGTAAAAATAACACACATGCAATGACATTGGTGGATCTATGTGTGGTTTCTGAAGAGAACACACATGCACTGACTCTGGTTGTTGTTAGTAAAAAGAGCACACATGCAATGATACCGGTGGATCCGTAGGTGGATTGTGAAAAGAGCACACATGCAATGACACTGGTGGATCCATATGTGGTATGTGAAAAGAACACACATGCAATGACTCCAGTTGTTGTTAGTAAAAAGAACACACATGCAATGACACTGGTGGATCCATGTGTGGTCTCTGAAGAGAACACACATTCCAATGACAATGGTGGATCCTTAGGTGGTTTCTAAAGAGAACACACATGCAATGACTCTAGTTATTGTTAGTAAAAAGAACACACATGCAATGACACTGGTGGATCCATGTGTAGTCTCTGAAGAGAACACACATTCCAATGACACTAGTGGATCCTTTGGTGGATTGTGGAAGAACACGCATGCAATGACTCTAGTTGTTGTTATTAAAAATAACACACATGCAATGACACTGGTGGATCTATGTGTGGTCTCTAAAGAGAACACACATGCAATGACTCTGGCTGTTGTTAGTAAAAAGATCACACGTGTAATGACACTAGTGGATCCATAGGTGGATTGTGAAAATAACACACATGCAATGACTCCAGTTATTGTTAGTAAAAAGAACACACATGCAATGACACTAGTGGATCCATAGGTGGATTGTGAAAAGAGCACACATGCAATGACTCCAATTGTTGTTAGTAAAAAGAACACACATGCAATGACACTGGTGGATCCATGTGTGGTCTCTGAAGAGAACACACATTTCACTAACACTGGTGGATCCATCTGTGGTATGTGAAAATAATAGTCATGAAATGACTCTGGTTGTTGTTAGTAAAAATAACACACATGCAATGACATTGGTGGATCCATAGGTGGATTGTGAAAAGAACACACATGCAATGACTCTGGTTGTTGTTAGTAAAAAGAGCACACATGCAATGATACCGGTGGATCCGTAGGTGGATTGTGAAAAGAGCACACATGCAATGAGACTGGTGGATCCATATGTGGTATGTGAAAAGAAAACACATGCAATGACTCCAGTTGTTGTTAGTAAAAAGAACACACATGCAATGACACTGGTGGATCCATGTGTGGTCTCTAAAGAGAACACACATTCCAATGACAATGGTGGATCCTTAGGTGGATTGTGAAAAGAACACACATGTAATGCCTCTAGCTGTTGGTAGTAAAATGAACACACATGCAATGACACTGGTGGCTCCATGTGTGGTCACTGAAGAGAACACATATTTCAATGACACTGGTGGATCCTTAGGTGGATTGTGAAAAGAACACACATGCAATCACTCCAGTTGTTGTTAGTAAAAAGAACACACATGCAATGACACTGGTGGATGCTTGTGTGGTCTCCGAGGAGAACACACATTTCAATGACACTGGTGGATCCTTAGGTGGATTGTGAAAAGAACACACATGAAATGACTCTGGTTGTTGTTAGTAAAAAGAACACACATGCAATGACACTGGTGGATCAATGTCTGGTATCTGAAGAGAACATACATGCAATGACTCTTGTTGGTGTTAGTAAAAAGAGCACACATGCAATGACACTGGTGGATCCATAGGTGGATTGTGAAATGAGCACACATGCAATAACTCCAGTTGTTGTTAGTAAAAACAACACACATGCAATGACACTGGTGGATCCATATGTGGTATGTGAAAAGAACACACATGCAATAACTCTAGTTGTTGTTAGTAAAAAGAACACACTTTCGATGCCACTGGTGGATCCATGTGTTGTCTCTGAAGAGAACACACATGCAATGACTCTGGCTGTTGTTATAAAAAGAGCATACATGCAATGACACCGGTGGATCCATAGGTTGGTTGTGAAATGAACACACATGAGATGACTCCAGTTGTTGTTAGTAAAAAGAACACACATGCAATGACACTGGTGGATCCATGTGTGGTCTCTAAAGAAAACACACATTACAATTACACTGGTGGATCCATATGTGGTATGTGAAAATTATAGTCATGAAATGACTCTGGTTGTTATTAGTAAAAAGAACACACATGCAATGACACTGGTGGATTTATGTGTGGTCTCTGAAGAGAACACACATGCAATGACTTTGGTTGTTGTTAGTAAAAAGAGCACACGTTCAATGACACTAGTGGATCCATAGGTGGATTGTGAAAAGAACACACATGCAATGACTCCAGTTGTTGTTATTAAAAAGAACACACATGCAATAACACTAGTGGATCCATAGGTGGATTGTGAAAAGGGCACACATGCAATGACTCCAATTGTTGTTAGTAAAAAGAACACACATGCAATGACATTGGTGGATCCATGTGTGGTCTCTGAAGAGAACACACATTTCACTAACACTGGTGGATCCATCTGTGGTATGTGAAAATAATAGTCATGCAATGACTCTGGCGGTTGTTAGTAAAAAGAGCACACGTTCAATGACACTAGTGGATCCATAGGTGGATTGTGAAAAGAACACACATGCAATGACTCTGGTTGTTGTTAGTAAAAAGAGCACACATGCAATGACACCGGTGGATCCGTAGGTGGATTGTGAAAAGAGCACACATGCAATGACTCCAATTGTTGTTAGTAAAAAGAGCACACATGCAATGACACTAGTGGATTGTGAAAAGAGCACACATGCAATGACACTTGTGGAGCCATATGTGTTATGTGAAAAGAACACACATGCAATGAATCCAGTAGTTGTTAGTAAAAAGAGCACACATGCAATAACACTAGCGGATGTATAGGTGGATTATGAAAAGAGCACACGTGCAATGACTCCAGTTGTTGTTAGTAAAAAGAACACACATGCAATGACACTGGTGGATCCATGTGTGGTCTCTGAAGAGAACACACATTTCAATAACACTGGTGGATCCATATGTGGTATGTGAAAATAATAGTCATGAAATGACTCTGGTTGTTGTTAGTAAAAATAACACACATGCAATGACACTGGTGGATCCATGTGTGGTCTCTGAAGAGAACACACATGCAATGACTTTGGTTGTTGTTAGTAAAAAGAGCACACGTTCAATGACACTAGTGGATCCATAGGTGGATTGTGAAAAGAACACACATGCAATGACTCCAGTTGTTGTTATTAAAAAGAACACACATGCAATGACACTAGTGGATCCATAGGTGGATTGTGAAAAGGGCACACATGCAATGACTCCAATTGTTGTTAGTAAAAAGAACACACATGCAATGACATTGGTGGATCCATGTGTGGTCTCTGAAGAGAACACACATTTCACTAACACTGGTGGATCCATCTGTGGTATGTGAAAATAATAGTCATGCAATGACTCTGGCGGTTGTTAGTAAAAAGAGCACACGTTCAATGACACTAGTGGATCCATAGGTGGATTGTGAAAAGAACACACATGCAATGACTCTGGTTGTTAGTAAAAAGAGCACACATGCAATGACACCGGTGGATCCGTAGGTGGATTGTGAAAAGAGCACACATGCAATGACTCCAATTGTTGTTAGTAAAAAGAACGCACATGCAATGACACTGGTGTATTCATGTGTGGTCTCTGAACAGAACACACATTTCACTAACACTGGTGGATCCATCTGTGGTATGTGAAAATAATAGTCATGAAATGACACTGGTTGTTGTTAGTAAAAATAACACACATGCAATGACACTGGTGGATCTATGTGTGGTTTCTGAAGAGAACACACATGCAATGACTCTGGTTATTGTTAGTAAAAAGAACACACATGCAATGACACTGGTGGATACATGTGTAGTCTCTGAAGAGAACACACATTCCAATGACACTGGTGGATCCTTAGGTGGATTGTGGAAGAACACGCATGCAATGACTCTAGTTGTTGTTAGTAAAAATAACACACATGCAATGACACTGGTGGATCTATGTGTGGTCTCTAAAGAGAACACACATGCAATGACTCTGGCTGTTGTTAGTAAAAAGAGCACACGTTCAATGACACTAGTGGATCCATAGGTGGATTGTGAAAAGAACACACATGCAATGACTCAAGTTATTGTTAGTAAAAAGAACACACATGCAATGACACTAGTGGATCCATAGGTGGATTGTGAAAAGAGCACACATGCAATGACTCCAATTGTTGTTAGTAAAAAGAACACACATGCAATGACACTGGTGGATCCATGTGTGGTCTCTGAAGAGAACACACATTTCACTAACACTGGTGGATCCATCTGTGGTATGTGAAAATAATAGTCATGAAATGACTCTGGTTGTTGTTAGTAAAAATAACACACATGCAATGACACTGGTGGATCTATGTGTGGTTTCTGAAGAGAACACACATGCAATGACTCTGGTTGTTGTTAGTAAAAGGAGCACACATGCAATGATACCGGTGGATCCGTAGGTGGATTGTGAAAAGAGCACACATGCAATGACACTGGTGGATCCATATGTGGTATGTGAAAAGAACACACATGCAATTTCTCTAGTTGTTGTTAGTAAAAAGAACACACATGCAATGACACTGGTGGATTCATGTGTGGTCTCTGAAGAGAACACACATTCCAATGACAATGGTGGATCCTTAGGTGGATTGTGAAAAGAACACACATGCAATGACTCTGGTTATTGTTAGTAAAAAGAACACACATGCAATGACACTGGTGGATACATGTGTGGTCTCTGAAGAGAACACACATTCCAATGACACTGGTGGATCCTTAGGTGGATTGTGGAAGAACACGCATGCAATGACTCTAGTTGTTGTTAGTAAAAAGAACACACATGCAATGACACTGGTGGATGCATGTGTGGTCTCTAAAGAGAACACACATGCAATGACTATGGCTGTTGTTAGTAAAAAGAGCAAACGTTTAATGACACTAGTGGATCCATAGGTGGATTGTGAAACACACATGCAATGACTCAAGTTGTTGTTAGTAAAAAGAACACACATGCAATGACACTAGTGGATCCATAGGTGGATTCCGAAAAGAGCACACATGCAATGACTCCAGTTGTTGTTAGTAAAAAGAACACACATGCAATGACACTGGTGGATCCATGTGTGGTCTCTGAAGAGAACACACATTTCACTAACACTGGTGGATCCATCTGTGGTATGTGAAAATAATAGTCATGCAATGACTCTGGCTGTTGTTAGTAAAAAGAGCACACGTTCAATGACACTAGTGGATCCATAGGTGGATTGTGAAAAGAACACACATGAAATGACTCTGGTTGTTGTTAGTAAAAAGAGCACACATGCAATGACACCGGTGGATCCGTAGGTGGATTGTGAAAAGAGCACACATGCAATGACTCCAATTGTTGTTAGTAAAAAGAACACACATGCAATGACATCATGGATCCATGTGTGGTCTCTAAACAGAACACACATTTCACTAACACTGGTGGATCCATCTGTGGTATGTGAAAATAATAGTCATGAAATGACACTGGTTGTTGTTAGTAAAAATAACACACATGCAATGACACTGGTGGATCTATGTGTGGTTTCTGAAGAGAACACACATGCAATGACTCTGGTTATTGTTAGTAAAAAGAACACACATGCAATGACACTGGTGGATCCATGTGTAGTCTCTGAAGAGAACACACATTCCAATGACACTGGTGGATCCTTAGGTGGATTGTGGAAGAACACGCATGCAATGACTCTAGTTGTTGTTAGTAAAAATAACACACATGCAATGACACTGGTGGATCTATGTGTGGTCTCTAAAGAGAACACACATGCAATGACTCTGGCTGTTGTTAGTAAAAAGAGCACACGTTCAATGACACTAGTGGATCCATAGGTGGATTGTGAAAAGAACACACATGCAATGACTCCAGTTATTGTTAGTAAAAAGAACACACATGCAATGACACTAGTGGATCCATAGGTGGATTGTGAAAAGAGCACACATGCAATGACTCCAATTGTTGTTAGTAAAAAGAACACACATGCAATGACACTGGTGGATCCATGTGTGGTCACTGAAGAGAACACACATTCCAATGACAATGGTGGATCCATTTGTGGTATGTGAAAATAATAGTCATGAAATGACTCTGGTTGTTGTTAGTAAAAATAACACACATGCAATGACACTGGTGGATCTATGTGTGTTTTCTGAAGAGAACACACATGCAATGACTCTGGTTGTTGTTAGTAAAAGGAGCACACATGCAATGATACCGGTGGATCCGTAGGTGGATTGTGAAAAGAGCACACATGCAATGACACTGGTGGATCCATATGTGGTATGTGAAAAGAACACACATGCAATGACTCCAGTTGTTGTTAGTAAAAAGAACACACATGCAATGACACTGGTGGATCCATGTGTGGTCTCTGAAGAGAACACACATTCCAATGACAATGGTGGATCCTTAGGTGGATTGTGAAAAGAACACACATGCAATGCCTCTAGCTATTGGTAGTAAAATGAATACACATGCAATGACACTGGTGGCTCCATGTGTGGTCTCTGAAGAGAACACATATTTCAATGATACTGGTGGATCCATAGGTGGATTGTGCAAAGAACACACATGCAATCACTCCAGTTGTTGTTAGTAAAAAGAACACACATGCAATGACACTGGTGGATGCATGTGAGGTCTCTAAAGAGAACACACATGGAATGACTCTAGCTGTTGTTAGTAAAAAGAGCACACGTTTAATGACACTAGTGGATCCATAGGTGGATTGTGAAACACACATGCAATGACTCTGGTTGTTGTTAGTAAAAAGAGCACACATGCAATGATACTAGTGGATTGTGAAAAGAGCACACATGCAATGACACTTGTGGAGCCATATGTGGTATGTGAAAAGAACACACATGCAATGACTCCAGTAGTTGTTAGTAAAAAGAACACACATGCAATAACACTAGTGGATGTAGAGTTGGATTGTGAAAAGAGCACACATGCAATGACTCCAATTGTTGTTAGTAAAAAGAACACACATGCAATGACACTAGTGGATCCATGTGTGGTCTCTGAAGAGAACATACATTCCAATGACACCGGTGGATCCATATGTGGTATGTGAAAATAATAGTCATGAAATGACTCTGGTTGTTGTTAGTAAAAATAACACACATGCAATGACACTGGTGGATCCATGTGTGGTCTCTGAAGAGAACACGCATGCAATGACTCTAGTTGTTGTTAGTAAAAAGAGCACACATGCAATGACACTGGTGGATCCATAGGTGGATTGTGAAAAGAGCACACATGCAATGACACTGGTGGAGCCATATGTGCTATGTGAAAAGAACATAGATGCAATGACTCTAGTTGTTGTTACTAAAAAGAACACACATGTAATGACACAGGTGGATCCATGTGTAGTCTATGAAGAGAACACACATTCCAATGACACTGGTGGATCCTTAGGTGGATTGTGGAAGAACACACATGCAATGACTCTAGTTGTTATTAGTAAAAAGAACAAACATGCAATGACTCTGGTTGTTGTTAGTTAAAAGATCACACATGCAATGACACTAGTGGATCCATAGGTGGATTGTGAAAAGAATACACATGCAATGACTCCAGTTGTTGTTAGTAAAAAGAACACACATTTCAATGACACTGGTGGATCCATATGTGGTATGTGAAAATAATAGTCATGAAATGACTCTGGTTGTTGTTAGTAAAAATAACACACATGCAATGACACTGGTGGATCCATGTGTGCTCTCTGAAGAGAACACACATGCAATGACTCTGGTTTTTGTTAGTAAAAAGAGCACACATGCAATGACACTGGTGGATCCATAGGTGGATTGTGAAAAGAGCACACATGCAATGACACTAGTGGATCCATATGTGGTATGTGAAAAGAACACACAAGCAATGACTCCAGTTGTTGTTAGTAAAAAGAACATGCATGCAATGACACTGGTGGATCCATGTGTGGTCTCTGAAGAGAACACACATGAAATGACTCTGGTTGTTGTTAGTAAAAAGAGCACACATGCAATGACACTGGTGGATCCATAGGTGGATTGTGAAAAGAGCACACATGCAATTACACTGGTGGATCCATATGTGGTATGTGAAAAGAACACACATGCAATGACTCCAACTGTTGGTAGTAAAATGAACACACATGCAATGACACTGGTGGATGCATGTGTGGTCTCTAAAGAGAACACACATGCAATGACTCTGGCTATTGTTAGTAAAAAGAGCACACGTTCAATGTCACTAGTGGATCCATAGGTGGATTGTGAAAAGAACACACATGCAATGACTCTAGTTGTTGTTAGTAAAAAGAACACACATGCAATGACACTAGTGGATCCATAGGTGGATTGTGAAAAGAGCACACATGCAATGACTCCAGTTGTTGTTAGTAAAAAGAACACACATACAATGACACTGGTGGACCCATGTGTGGTCTCTGAAGAGAACACACATATTACTAACACTGGTGGATCCATATGTGGTATGTGAAAATAATAGTCATGAAATGACTCTCGTTGTTGTTAGTAAAAATAACACACATGCGATGACACAGGTGGATCTATGTGTGGTTTCTGAAGAGAACACACATGCAATGACTCTGGTTGTTGTTAGTAAAAAGAGCACACATGCAATGATACTGGTGGATCCGTAGGTGGATTGTGAAAAGAGCACACATACAATGACACTGGTGGATCCATATGTGGTATGTGAAAACAACACACATGCAATGACACTGGTGGATCCATGTGTGGTCTCTGAAGAGAACACACATTCCAATGACACTGGTGGATCCTTAGGTGGATTGTGAAAAGAACACACATGCAATGACTCCAGTTGTTGTTAGTAAAAAGAACACACATGTAATGACACTGGTGGATCCATGTGTGGTTTCTGTAGAGAACACACGTGTCAATGACACTGGTGGATCCATATGTGATATGTGAAAAGAACACACATGAAATGACTCTGGTTGTTGTTAGTAAAAAGAACACACATGCACTGACACTGGTGGATCAATGTGTGGTATCTGAAGAGAACATACATGCAATGACTCTGGTTGTTGTTAGTAAAAAGAGCACACATGCAATGACACTGGTGGATCCATAGGTGGATTGTGAAAAGAGCACACATGCAATAACTCCAGTTGTTGTTACTAAAAACAACACACATGCAATGACACTGGTGGATCCATATATGGTATGTGAAAAGAATACACATGCAATGACACTACTGGATTGTGAAAAGAGCACACATGCAATGACACTTGTGGATCCATATGTGGTATGTGAAAAGAACACACATGCAATGACTCCAGTTGTTGTTAGTAAAAAGAACACACATGCAATAACACTAGTGGATGTATAGGTGGATTATGAAAAGAGCACACATGCAATGACTCCAGTCGTTGTTAGTAATAAGAACACACATGCAATGACACTGGTGGATCCATGTGTGGTCTCTGAAGAGAAAACACATTTCAATAACACTGGTGGATCCATATGTGGTATGTGAAAATAATAGTCATGAAATGACTCTAGTTGTATTTAGTAAAAATAACACACATGCAATGACACTGGTGGATCCATGTGTGGTCTCTGAAGAGAACACACATGCAATGACTCTGGTTGTTGTTAGTAAAAAGAGCACACATGCAATGACACTGGTGGATCCATAGGTGGATTGTGAAAAGAACACACATGCAATGACACCAGTTGTTGTTAGTAAAAAGAACACACATGCAATGACACTGGTTGATCCATGTGTGGTCTCTGTAGAGAACACACATTTCCATGACACTGGTGGATCCATATGTGGTATGTGAAAAGAACACACATGAAATGACTCTGGTTGTTGTTAGTAAAAAGAACACACATGCAATGACACTGGTGGATCAATGTGTGGTATCTGAAGAGAACACACATGCAATGACTCTGGTTGTTGTTAGTAAAAAGAGCAAACATGCAATGACACTGGTGGATCCATAGGTGGATTGTGAGAAGAGCACACATGCAATAACTCCAGTTGTTGTTAGTAAAGACAACACACATGCAATGACACTGGTGGATCCATATGTGGTATGTGAAAAGAACACA
The DNA here is from genome assembly GCA_023614405.1 of Avena insularis. Classification (NCBI taxonomy): domain Eukaryota; kingdom Viridiplantae; phylum Streptophyta; class Magnoliopsida; order Poales; family Poaceae; genus Avena; species Avena insularis. The sequence goes on along the minus strand of JAJUPC010000212.1, from coordinate 368,719 downwards.
CATGCAATGACTCCAGTTGTTGTTAGTAAAAAGAACACACTTTTGATGACACTGGTGGATCCATGTGTGGTCTCTAAAAAGAACACACATGCAATGACTCTGGCTGTTGTTAGTAAAAAGAGCACACATGCAATGACACTGGTGGATCCATAGGTGGATTGTGAAATGAACACACATGAGATGACTCCAGTTGTTGTTAGTAAAAAGAACACACATGCAATGACACTGGTGGATCCATGTGTGGTCTCTGTTGAGAACACACATTTCAATTACACTGGTGGATCCATATGTGGTATGTGAATATAATAGTCATGAAATGACTCTGGTTGTTGTTAGTAAAAAGAACACACATGCAATGACACTGGTGGATTTATGTGTGGTCTCTGAAGAGAAACACATGCAATGACTCCGGTTGTTGTTAGTAAAAAGAGCACACATGCAATGACACTGGTGGATCCATATGTAGTATGTGAAAAGAACACACGTGCAATGACTCTAGTTGTTGTTAGTAAAAAGAACACACAAGCAATGACACTGTTGGATCCATGTGTGGTCTCTGAAGAGAACACACATATCAATGACACTGGTGGAGACATAGGTGGATTTGAAAGGAACACAAATGCAATGACTCTAGTTGTTGTTCGTAAAAAGAACACATATGCAATGACACTTGTGGATCCATAGGTGGATTGTGAAAAGATCACACATGCAATGACTCCAGTTGTTGTTAGTAAAAAGAACACACATGCAATGACACTGGTGGATCCATGTGTGGTCTCAAGAAAGAACGAAGAAAGAGAACACATTTCAATAACACTGGTGGATCCATATGTGGTATGTGAAAATAATAGTCATGAAATGACTCTGGTTGTTGTTAGTAAAAAGAACACACATGCAATGACACTGGTGGATCCATGTGTGGTCTCTGTAGAGAGCACACATGCAATGACTCTGGTTGTTGTTAGTAAAAAGAGCACACATGCAATGACACTGGTGGATCCATAGGTGGATTGTGAAAAGAGCACACATGCAATGACACTGGTGGATCCATATGTGGTATGTGAAAAGAAAAAACATGCAATGACTCCAGTTGTTGCTAGTAAAAAGAACACACATGCAATGACACTGGTGGATCCATGTGTGGTCTCTGAAGAGAACACACATGCAATGACACTGGTGGGTCCATAGGTGGATTGTGAAAAGAACACACATGCAATAACTCAAGTTTTTGTTAGTAAAAAGAACACACATGCAATGGCGGGTGGATCCATGTGTGGTCTCTGTTGAGAACACACATTTCAATGACACTGGTGGATCCATATGTGGTATGTGAAAGGAACACACATGAAATGACTCTGGTTGTTGTTAGTAAAAAGAACACACATGCAATGACACTGGTGGATCAATCTGTGGTCTCTAAAAACAACACACATGCAATGACTCTGGTTGTTGTTACTAAAAAGAGCACACATGCAATGATACTGGTGGATCACAAGGTGGATTGTGAAAAGAGCACACATGTAATGACTCTAGTTGTTGTTAGGAAAAATAACACACACGTAATGACACTGGTGGATCCATATGTGGTATGTGAAAAGAACACACATGCAATGACTCCAGTTGTTGTTAGTAAAAAGAACACACATGCGATGACACTGGTGGATCCATGTGTGGTCTCTGAAGAGAACACACATGCAATGACTCTGGATATTGTTAGTAAAAAGAGAACACCTGCAAAGACACTGGTGGATCCATAGGTGGATTGTGAAATGAACACACATGAGATGACTCCGGTTGTTATTAGTAAAAAGAACACACATGCAATGACACTGGTGGATCCATGTATGGTCTCTGAAGAGAACACACATGCAATGACTCTGGTTGCTGTTAGTAAACAGAGCACACATGCAATGACACTAGTGGATCCATGTGTGGTCTCTGAAGAGAGCACACATTTCAATGGCACGGGTGGATCCATATGTGGTATGTGAAAAGAACACACATGAAATTACTCTAGTTGTTGTTAGTAAAAAGAACACACATGCAATGACACTGGTTGTTGTTAGTAAAAAGAACACACATGCAATGACTCCGGTTGTTGTTTGTAAAAAGAACACACATGCAATGACACTGGTGGATCCTTAGGTGGATTGTGAAAAGAACACACATGCAATGACACTGGTGGATCCATATGTGGTATGTGAAAAGAATAGTCATGAAATGACTCCAGTTGTTGTTAGTAAAAAGAACACACATGCAATGACACTGGTGGATCCATGTGTGGTCTCTAAAGAGAACACACAAGCACTGACTCTGGCTGTTGTTAGTAAAAAGAGCACACATGCAATGACACTGGTGGATCCATAGGTGGATTGTGAAAATAACACACATGTAATGACTCCAGTTGTTGTTAGTAACAAGAACACACATGAAATTTCACTGGTGGATCCATGTGTGGTCTCTAAAGAGAACACACATTTCAATAACACTGGTAGATCCATATGTGGTATGTGAAAATAATAGTCATGAAATGACTCTGGTTGTTGTTAGTAAAAATAACACACATGCAATGACACTGGTGTATCCATGTGTGGTCTCTGAAGAGAACACACATGCAATGACTTTGGTTGTTTTTAGTAAAAAGAGCACACATGCAATGACACTGGTGGATCCATAGGTGGATTGTGAAAAGAGCACACATGCAATGACACTGGTGGATCCATATGTGGTATGAGAAAAGAACACACATGCAATGACTCCAGTTGTTGTTAGTAAAAAGAACACACATGCAATAACACTGGTGGATCCATGTGTGGTCTCTAAAGAGAACACACATTTCAATGGCACTGGTGGATCCATATGTGGTATGTGAAAAGAATAGTCATGAAATGACTCTGGTTGCTGTTAGTAAAAAGAACACACGTGCAATGACACTGGTGGATCCACGTGTGGTCTCTGAAGAGAACACACATCCAATGACCCTGGCTGTTGTTAGTAAGAAGAGCACATATTTCAATGACACTTGTGGATCCATATGTGGATTGTGAAAAGAACACACATGCAATGACTCCAGTTGTTATTAGTAAAAAGAAAACACATGCAATGACACTGGTGGATCCATGTGTGGTCTCTAAAGAGAACACACATGCAATGACTCTGGCTGTTGTTAGTAAAAAGAGCACACATGCAATGACACTAGTGGATCCATAGGTGGATTGTGAAAAGAACACACATGCAATGACTCCAGTTGTTGTTAGTAAAAAGAACACACATGCAATGACACTGGTGGATCCATGTGTGGTCTCTTAAGAGAACACACATTTCAATGACACTGGTCAATCCATATGTGGTATGTGAAAAAAACACACAAGAAATGACTCCAGTTGTTGTTAGTAAAAAGAACACACATGCAATGACACTGGTTGTTGTTCGTAAAAAGAACACACATGCAATGACACTGGTAGATCCATAGGTGGATTGTGAAAAGAACACACATGCAATGACTCTGGTTGTTGTTAGTAAAAAGAACATACATGCAATGACACTGGTGGATCCATAGATGGATTGTGAAAAGTAAACACATGCAATGACACTAGTGGATCCATATGTGGTATTTAAAAGAATAGTCATGAAATGACTCCAGTTGTTGTTAGTAAAAAGAACACACATGCAATGACACTGGTGGATCCATGTGTGGTCTCTGAAGAGAACACACATGCAATGACTCTGCTGTTGTTAGTAAAAAGAGCACACATTTCAATGACACTGGTGGATCCATATGTGGTATGTGAAAATAATAGTCATGAGATGACTCCAGTAGTTGTTAGTAAAAAGAACACATATGCAATGACACTGGTGGATCCATGTGTGGTCTCTGAAGAGAACACACATGCAATGACTCTGGCTGTTGTTAGTAAAGAGAGCACACATGCAATGACACTGGTGGATCCATAGGTGGATTGTGAAAAGAGCACACATGCAATGACACTTGTGGATCCATATGTGGTATGTGAAAAGCACACACGTGCAATGACTTCAGTTGTTGTTAGTAAAAAGAACACACATGCAATAACACTAGTGGATCTATAGGTGGATTGTGAAAAGAGCACACATGCTATAACTCCAGTTGTTGTTAGTAAAAAGAACACACATGCAATGACACTGGTGGATCCATGTGTGGTCTCTGAAGAGAACACACATTTCAATGGCACTGGTGGATCCATATGTGGTATGTGAAAAGAATAGTCATGAAATGACTCTGGTTGCTGTTAGTAAAAAGAACACACATGAAATGACTTTGGTTGCTGTTAGTAAAAAGAACACACATGCAATGACACTGGTGGACCCACGTGTGGTCTCTGAAGAGAACACACATCCAATGACCCTGGCTGTTGTTAGTAAGAAGAGCACATATTTCAATGACACTGGTGGATCCATATGTGGATTGTGAAAAGAACACACATGCAATGACTCCAGTTGTTATTAGTAAAAAGAACACACATGAAATGACACTGGTGGATCCATGTGTGGTCTCTGAAGAGAACACACATGCAATGACTCTGGCTGTTGTTAGTAAAAACAGCACACATGCAATGACACTAGTGGATCCATAGGTGGATTGTGAAAACAACACACATGCAATGACTCCAGTTGTTGTTAGTAAAAAGAACACACATGCAATGACACTGGTGGATCCATGTGTGGTCTCTGAAGAGAACACAAATTTCAATGACACTAGTCGATCCATATGTGGTATGTGAAAAAAAAACACATGAAATGACTCCAGTTGTTGTTAGTAAAAAGAACACACATGCAATGACACTGGTTGTTGTTCGTAAAAAGAACAAACATGCAATGACACTGGTGGATCCATAGGTGGATTGTGAAAAGAACACACATGCAATGACTCTGGTTGTTGTTAGTAAAAAGAACACACATGCAATGACACAGGTGGATCCATAGATGGATTGTGAAAAGTAAACACATGCAATGACACTGGTGGATCCATATGTGGTATGTGAAAAGAATAGTCATGAATTGACTCTAGTTGTTGTTAGTAAAAAGAGCACACATGCAATGACACTGGTGGATCCATGTGTGGTCTCTGAAGAGAACACACATGCAATGACTCTGGCTGTTGTTAGTAAAAAGAGCACTCATTTCAATGACACTGGTGGATCCATATGTGGTATGTGAAAATAATAGTCATGAAATGACTCCAGTAGTTATTAGTAAAAAGAACACACATGCAATGACACTGGTGGATCCATGTGTGTTCTCTGAAGAGAACACACATGCAATGACTCTGGCTGTTGTTAGTAAAAAGAGGACACATGCAATGACACTGGTGGATCCGTAGGTGGATTGTGAAAAGAGCACACATGCAATGACACTCTTGGATCCATATGTGGTATGTGAAAAGAACACACATGCAATGACTCCAGTTGTTGTTAGTAAAAAGAACACACATGCAATAACACTAGTGGATCTATAGGTGGATTGTGAAAAGAGCACACATGCAATGACTCCAGTTGTTGTTAGTAAAAAGAACACACATGCAATGACACTGGTGGATACATGTGTGGTCTCTGAAGAGAACACACATTTCAATAACACTGGTGGATCCATATGTGGTATGTGAAAATAATAGTCATGAAATGACTCTGGTTGTTGTTTAGAAAAAAGAACGCACATGCAATGACACATGCAATGACTCTGCTGTTGTTAGTAAAAAGAGCACACATTTCAATGACACTGGTGGATCCATATGTGGTATGTGAAAATAATAGTCATGAAATGACTCCAGTAGTTGTTAGTAAAAAGAACACACATGCAATGACACTGGTGGATCCTTGTGTGGTCTCTGAAGAGAACACACATGCAATGACTCTGGTTGTTGTTAGTAAAAAGAGGACACATGCAATGACACTAGTGGATCCATAGGTGGATTGTGAAAAGAGCACACATGCAATGACACTTGCGGATCCATATGTGCTATGTGAAAAGAACACACATGCAATTACTCCAGTTGTTGTTAGTAAAAATAACACACATGCAATAACACTAGTGGATCTATAGGTGGATTGTGAAAAGAGCACACATGCAATGACTCCAATTGTTGTTAGTAAAAAGAACACACGTGCAATGACACTACTGGATCCATGTGTGGTCTCTGAAGAGAACACAAATTTCAATGACACTGGTCGATCCATATGTGGTATGTGAAAAAAAACACAAGAAATGACTCCAGTTGTTGTTAGTAAAAAGAACACACATGCAATGACACTGGTTGTTGTTCATAAAAAGAACAAACATGCAATGACACTGGTGGATCCATAGGTGGATTGTGAAAAGAACACACATGCAATGACTCTGGTTGTTGTTAGTAAAAAGAACACACATGCAATGACACTGGTGGATCCATATGTGGTATTTAAAAGAATAGTCATGAAATGACTCCAGTTGTTGTTAGTAAAAAGAACACACATGCAATGGGACTGGTGGATCCATGTGTGGTCTCTGAAGAGAACACACATGCAATGACTCTGGCTGTTGTTAGTAAAAAGAGCACACATTTCAATGACACTGGTGGATCCATATGTGGTATGTGAAAATAATAGTCATGAAATGACTCCAGTAGTTGTTAGTAAAAAGAACACACATGCAATGACACTGGTGGATCCATGTGTGGTCTCTGAAGAGAACACACATGCAATGACTCTGGCTGTTGTTAGTAAAAAGAGGACACTTGCAATGACACTGGTGGATCCATAGGTGGATTGTGAAAAGAGCACACATGCAATGACACTCTTGGATCCATATGTGGTATGTGAAAAGAACACACATGCAATGACTCCAGTTGTTGTTAGTAAAAAGAACACACATGCAATAACACTAGTGGATCTATAGGTGGATTGTGAAAAGAGCACACATGCAATGACTCCAGTTGTTGTTAGTAAAAAGAACACACATGCAATGACACTGGTGGATCCATGTGTGGTCTTTGAAGAGAACACACATTTCAATAACACTGGTGGATCCATATGTGGTATGTGAAAATAATAGTCATGAAATGACTCTGGTTGTTGTTAGTAAAAAGAGCACACATGCAATGACACTGGTGGATCCATAGGTGGATTGTGAAAAGAGCACACATGCAATGACACTGGTGGATCCATATGTGGTATGTGAAAAGAACACAGATGTAATGACTCCAGTTGTTGTTAGTAAAAAAACACACATGCAATGACACTGGTGGATCCATGTGTGGTCTCTGAAGAGAATACACAATCCAATGACACTGGTGGATCCTTAGGTGGATTGTGAGAAGAACACACATGCAATGACTCTAGTTGTTGTTAGTAAAAAGAACAAACATGCAATGACACTGGTGGATCCATGTGTGGTCTCTGAAAAGAACACACATGCAATGACTCTGGCTATTGTTAGTTAAAAGATAACACATGCAATGACACTGGTGGAATCCATAGGTGGATTGTGAAAAGAGCACACATGCAATAACTCCAGTTGTTGTTAGTAAAAACAACACACATGCAATGACACTAGTGGATCCATATGTGGTATGTGAAAAGAACACACATGCAATGACTCCAGTTGTTGTTAGTAAAAAGAACTCACTTTCGATGACACTGGTGGATCCATGTGTGGTCTCTGAAGAGAACACACATGCAACGACTCTGGCTGTTATTAGTAAAAAGAGCACACATGCAATGACACTGGTGGATCCATAGGTGGATTGTGAAATGAACACACATGAGATGACTCTAGTTGTTGTTAGTAAAAAGAACACACATGCAATGACACCGGTGGATCCATGTGTGGTCTCTGTTGAGAACACACATTTCAATTACACTGGTGGATCCATATGTGGTATGTGAAAATAATAGTCATGAAATGACTCTGGTTCTTGTTAGTAAAAAGAACACACATGCAATGACACTGGTGGATTTATGTGTGGTCTCTGAAGAGAAACACATGCAATGACTCCGGTTGTTGTTAGTAAAAAGAGCACACATGCAATGACACTAGTGGATCCATAGGTGGATTGTGAGGAGAGGACACATGTAATGACACTGGTGGATCCATATGTGGTATGTGAAAAGAACACACATGCAATGACTCCAGTTGTTGTTAGTAAAAAGAACACACATGCAATGACACTGGTGGATCCTTGTGTGGTCTCTGAAGAGAACACACATATCAATGACACTGGTGGATCCATAGGTGGATCGTGAAAGGAACACAAATGCAATGACTCCAGTTGTTGTTCGTAAAAAGAACACATATGCAATGACACTTGTGGATCCATAGGTGGATTGTGAAAAGAGCACACATGCAATGACTCCAGTTGTTGTTAGTAAAAAGGACACACATGCAATGACACTAGTGGATCCATGTGTGGTCTCCGAAGAGAACACACATTTCAATAACACTGGTGGATCCATATGTGGTATGTGAAAAGAATAGTCATGAATTGACTCCAGTTGTTGTTAGTAAAAAGAGCACACATGCAATGACACTGGTGGATCCATGTGTGGTCTCTGAAGAGAACATACATGCAATGACTCTGGCTGTTTTTAGTAAAAAGAGCACACATTTCAATGACACTGGTGGATCCATATGTGGTATGTGAAAATAATAGTCATGAAATGACTCCAGTAGTTGTTAGAAAAAAGAACACACATGCAATGACACTGGTGGATCCATGTGTGGTCTCTGAAGAGAACACACATGCAATGACTCTGGCTGTTGTTAGTAAAAAGAGGACACATGCAATGACACTGGTGGATCCGTAGGTGGATTGTGAAAAGAGCACACATGCAATGACACTCTTGGATCCATATGTGGTATGTGAAAAGAACACACATGCAATGACTCCAGTTGTTGTTAGTAAAAAGAACACACATGCAATAACACTAGAGGATCTATAGGTGGATTGTGAAAAGAGCACACATGCAATGACTCCAGTTGTTGTTAGTAAAAAGAACACACATGCAATGACACTGGTGGATCCATGTGTGGTCTGTGAAGAGAACACACATTTCAATAACACTGGTGGATCCATATGTGGTATGTGAAAATAATAGTCATGAAATGACTCTAGTTGTTGTTAGTAAAAAGAGCACACATGCAGTGACACTGGTGGATCCATGTGTGGTCTCTGAAAAGAACACACATGCAATGACTCTGGCTATTGTTAGTTAAAAGATCACACATGCAATGACACTGGTGGATCCATAGGTGGATTGTGAAAAGAACACACATGCAATGACTCTAGTTGTTGTTAGTAAAAAGAACACACATGCAATGACACTGGTGGATCCATGTGTGGTCTCTGTAGAGAACACATATTTCAATGACACTAGTGGATCCATATGTGGTATGTGAAAAGAACACACATGAAATGACTCTGGTTGTTGTTAGTAAAAAGAACACACATGCAATGACACTGCTGGATCAATGTGTGGTATCTGAAGAGAACACACATGCAATGACTCTAGTTGTTGTTAGTAAAAAGAGCACACATGCAATGACACTGGTGGAATCCATAGGTGGATTGTGAAAAGAGCACACATGCAATAACTCCAGTTGTTGTTAGTAAAAACAACACACATGCAATGACACTAGTGGATCCATATGTGGTATGTGAAAAGAACACACATGCAATGACTCCAGTTGTTGTTAGTAAAAAGAACTCACTTTCGATGACACTGGTGGATCCATGTGTGGTCTCCAAGAGAACACACATGCAATGACTCTGTTATTAGTAAAAGAGCACACATGCAATGACACGTGGGATCCATAGGTGGATTGTGAAATGAACACACATGAGATGACTCTAGTTGTTGTTAGTAAAAAGAACACACATGCAATGACAAGGTTGGATCAATGTGTGGTCTCTGATGAGTACACTCATGACAATTAAACTGGTGGATCGATGTGTGGTATGTGAAATTAATCGTCATGAAATGACTCTGGTTGTTGTTAGTAAAAAGAACACACATGCAATGACACTGGTGGATTTATGTGTGGTCTCTGAAGAGAAACACATGCAATGACTCTGGTTGATGTTAGTAAAAAGAGCACACATGCAATGACACTAGTGGATCCATAGGTGGATTGTGAGGAGAGAACACATGCAATGACACTGGTGGATCCATGTGTGGTATGTGAAAAGAACACACATGCAATGACTCCAGTTGTTGTTAGTAAAAAGAACACACATGCAATGACACTGGTGGATCCTTGTGTGGTCTCTGAAGAGAACAGACATATCAATTTCACTAGTGGATCCATAGGTGGATTGTGAAAGGAAAACAAATGCAATGACTCCAGTTGTTGTTCGTTAAAAGAACACATATGCAATGACACTTGTGGATCCATAGGTGGATTGTGAAAAGAGCACACATGCAATGACTCCAGTTGTTGTTAGTAAAAAGAACACACATGCAATGACACTGGTGGATCCATGTGTGGTCTCCGAAGAGAACACACATTTCAATAACACTGGTGGATCCATATGTGGTATGTGAAAATAATAGTCATGAAATGACTCTAGTTATTGTTAGTAAAAAGAACACACATGCAATGACACTCGTGGATCCATGTGTGGTCTCTGAAGAGAACACACATGCAATGACTCTGGTTGTTGTTAGTAAAAGAGCACACATGCAATGACACTGTGGATCCATAGGTGGATTGTGAAAGAACACACATGCAATGACACTGGTGGATCCATATGTGGTATGTGAAAAGAAAAACATGCAATGACTCTGGTTGTTGTTAGTAACAAAAACACACATGCAATGACATCAGGGAGCCATGTGTGGTCTCCAAGAGAACACACATGCAATGACACTTTGGTGGGTCCATAGGTGGATTGTGAAAAGAACACACATGCAATAACTCAAGTTTTGTTAGTAAAAATAACACACATGCAATGACACTGGTGGCTCCATGTATGAGAACACACATTTCAATGACACCGGTGGATCCATATGTGGTATGTGAAAGGAACACACATGAAATGACTCGTTGTTGTTAGTAAAAAGAACACACATGCAATGACACTAGTGGATCAATCCGTGGTCTCTAAAAAGAACACACATGCAATGACTCTGGTTGTTGTTAGTAAAAAGAGCACACATGCAATGAAACTGGTGGATCACAAGGTGGATTGTGAAAAGAGCACACATGTAATGACTCTAGTTGTTGTTAGTAAAAATAACACACATGCAATGAGACTGGTGGATCCATATGTGGTATGTGAAAAGAGTAGTCATGAATTGACTCCAGTTGTTGTTAGTAAAAAGAGCACATGCAATGACACTGGTGGATCCATGTGTGGTCTCTGAAGAGAACACACATGCAATGACTCCATTGTTGTTAGTAAAAGAGCACACATTTCAATGACACTGGTGGATCCATATGTGGTATGTGAAAATAATAATCATGAAATGACTCCAGTAGTTGTTAGTAAAAAGAACACACATGCAATGACACTGGTGGATCCATGTGTGGTCTCTGAAGATAACACACATGCAATGACTCTGGCTGTTGTTAGTAAAAAGAGGACACATGCAATGACACTGGTGGATCCGTAGGTGGATTGTGAAAATAGCACACATGCAATGACACTCTTGGATCCATATGTGGTATGTGAAAAGAACACACATGCAATGACTCCAGTTGTTGTTAGTAAAAAGAACACACATGCAATAACACTAGAGGATCTATAGGTGGATTGTGAAAAGAGCACACATGCAATGACTCCAGTTGTTGTTAGTAAAAAGAACACACAAGCAATGACACTGGTGGATCCATGTGTGGTCTCTGAAGAGAACACACATTTCAATGGCACGGGTGGATCCATATGTGGTATGTGAAAAGAACACACATGAAATGACTCCAGTTGTTGTTAGTAAAAAGAACACACATGCAATGACACTGGTGGATCCTTGTGTGGTCTCTGAAGAGAACACACATATCAATGACACTGGTGGATCCATAGGTGGATTGTGAAAGGAACACAAATGCAATGACTCGAGTTGTTGTTCATAAAAAGAACACATATGCAATGACACTTGTGGATCCATAGGTGGATTGTGAAAAGAGCACACATGCAATGACTCCAGTTGTTGTTAGTAAAAAGAACACACATGCAATGACACTGGTGGATCCATGTGTGGTCTCCGAAGAGAACACACATTTCAATAACACTGGTGGATCCATATGTGGTATGTGAAAATAATAGTCATGAAATGACTCTGGTTGTTGTTAGTAAAAATAACACACATGCAATGACACTCGTGGATCCATGTGTGGTCTCTGTAGAGAACACACATGCAATGACTCTGGTTGTTGTTAGTAAAAAGAGCACACATGCAATGACACTGGTGGATCCATAGGTGGATTGTGAAAAGAGCACACATGCAATGACACTGGTGGATCCATATGTGGTATGTGAAAAGAAAAAACATGCAATGACTCCAGTTGTTGTTAGTAAAAAGAACACACATGCAATGACATGTGGAGCCATGTGTGGTCTCTGAAGAGAACACACATGCAATGACACTGGTGGGTCCATAGGTGGATTGTGAAAAGAACACACATGCAATAACTCAAGTTTTTGTTAGTAAAAAGAACACACATGCAATGAAACTGGTGGATCCATGTGTGGTCTCTATTGAGAACACACATTTCAATGACACTGGTGGATCCATATGTGGTATGTGAAAGGAACACACATGAAATGACTCTGGTTGTTGTTAGTAAAAAGAACACACATGCAATGACACTAGTGGATCAATCTGTGGTCTCTGAAGAGAACACACATGCAATGACTCGGGTTGTTGTTAGTAAAGAACTCACTTTCGATGACATCAGGTGGATCCATGTGTGGTCTCTGAAGAGAACACACATGCAATGACTCTGGCTGTTATTAGTAAAAAGAGCACACATGCAATGACACTGGTGGATCCATAGGTGGATTGTGAAATGAACACACATGAGATGACTCTAGTTGTTGTTAGTAAAAAGAACACACATGCAATGACACCGGTGGATCCATGTGTGGTCTCTGTTGAGAACACACATTTCAATTACACTGGTGGATCCATATGTGGTATGTGAAAATAATAGTCATGAAATGACTCTGGTTGTTGTTAGTAAAAAGAACACACATGCAATGACACTGGTGGATTTATGTGTGGTCTCTGAAGAGAAACACATGCAATGACTCTGGTTGATGTTAGTAAAAAGAGCACACATGCAATGACACTAGTGGATCCATAGGTGGATTGTGAGGAGAGAACACATGCAATAACACTGGTGGATCCATGTGTGGTATGTGAAAAGAACACACATGCAATGACTCCAGTTGTTGTTAGTAAAAAGAACACACATGCAATGACACTGGTGGATCCTTGTGTGGTCTCTGAAGAGAACAGACATATCAATTTCACTAGTGGATCCATAGGTGGATTGTGAAAGGAAAACAAATGCAATGACTCCAGTTGTTGTTCGTTAAAAGAACACATATGCAATGACACTTGTGGATCCATAGGTGGATTGTGAAAAGAGCACACATGCAATGACTCCAGTTGTTGTTAGTAAAAAGAACACACATGCAATGACACTGGTGGATCCATGTGTGGTCTCCGAAGAGAACACACATTTCAATAACACTGGTGGATCCATATGTGGTATGTGAAAATAATAGTCATGAAATGACTCTAGTTATTGTTAGTAAAAAGAACACACATGCAATGACACTCGTGGATCCATGTGTGGTCTCTGAAGAGAACACACATGCAATGACCCCAGTTGTTGTTAGTAAAAAGAGCACACATGCAATGACACTGGTGGATCCATAGGTGGATTGTGAAAAGAGCACACATGCAATGACACTGGTGGATCCATATGTGGTATGTGAAAAGAAAAACATGCAATGACTCTAGTTGTTGTTAGTAAAAAGAACACACATGCAATGACACTGGTGGAGCCATGTGTGGTCTCTGAAGAGAACACACATGCAATGACACTGGTGGGTCCATAGGTGGATTGTGAAAAGAACACACATGCAATAACTCAAGTTTTTGTTAGTAAAAAGAACACACATGCAATGAAACTGGTGGATCCATGTGTGGTCTCTGTTGAGAACACACATTTCAATGACACTGGTGGATCCATATGTGGTATGTGAAAGGAACACACATGAAATGACTCTGGTTGTTGTTAGTAAAAAGAACACACATGCAATGACACTAGTGGATCAATCCGTGGTCTCTAAAAAGAACACACATGCAATGACTCTGGTTGTTGTTAGTAAAAAGAGCACACATGCAATGAAACTGGTGGATCACAAGGTGGATTGTGAAAAGAGCACACATGTAATGACTCTAGTTGTTGTTAGTAAAAATAACACACATGCAATGAGACTGGTGGATCCATATGTGGTATGTGAAAAGAGTAGTCATGAATTGACTCCAGTTGTTGTTAGTAAAAAGAGCACACATGCAATGACACTGGTGGATCCATGTGTGGTCTCTGAAGAGAACACACATGCAATGACTCTGGCTGTTGTTAGTAAAAAGAGCACACATTTCAATGACACTGGTGGATCCATATGTGGTATGTGAAAATAATAATCATGAAATGACTCCAGTAGTTGTTAGTAAAAAGAACACACATGCAATGACACTGGTGGATCCATGTGTGGTCTCTGAAGATAACACACATGCAATGACTCTGGCTGTTGTTAGTAAAAAGAGGACACATGCAATGACACTGGTGGATCCGTAGGTGGATTGTGAAAATAGCACACATGCAATGACACTCTTGGATCCATATGTGGTATGTGAAAAGAACACACATGCAATGACTCCAGTTGTTGTTAGTAAAAAGAACACACATGCAATAACACTAGAGGATCTATAGGTGGATTGTGAAAAGAGCACACATGCAATGACTCCAGTTGTTGTTAGTAAAAAGAACACACAAGCAATGACACTGGTGGATCCATGTGTGGTCTCTGAAGAGAACACACATTTCAATGGCACGGGTGGATCCATATGTGGTATGTGAAAAGAACACACATGAAATGACTCCAGTTGTTGTTAGTAAAAAGAACACACATGCAATGACACTGGTGGATCCTTGTGTGGTCTCTGAAGAGAACACACATATCAATGACACTGGTGGATCCATAGGTGGATTGTGAAAGGAACACAAATGCAATGACTCGAGTTGTTGTTCATAAAAAGAACACATATGCAATGACACTTGTGGATCCATAGGTGGATTGTGAAAAGAGCACACATGCAATGACTCCAGTTGTTGTTAGTAAAAAGAACACACATGCAATGACATCAGGATCCATGTGGTCTCCGAAGAGAACACACATTTCAATAACACTGGTGGATCCATATGTGGTATGTGAAAATAATAGTCATGAAATGACTCTGGTTGTTGTTAGTAAAAATAACACACATGCAATGACACTCGTGGATCCATGTGTGGTCTCTGTAGAGAACACACATGCAATGACTCTGGTTGTTGTTAGTAAAAAGAGCACACATGCAATGACACTGGTGGATCCATAGGTGGATTGTGAAAAGAGCACACATGCAATGACACTGGTGGATCCATATGTGGTATGTGAAAAGAAAAAACATGCAATGACTCCAGTTGTTGTTAGTAAAAAGAACACACATGCAATGACACTGGTGGAGCCATGTGTGGTCTCTGAAGAGAACACACATGCAATGACACTGGTGGGTCCATAGGTGGATTGTGAAAAGAACACACATGCAATAACTCAAGTTTTTGTTAGTAAAAAGAACACACATGCAATGAAACTGGTGGATCCATGTGTGGTCTCTGTTGAGAACACACATTTCAATGACACTGGTGGATCCATATGTGGTATGTGAAAGGAACACACATGAAATGACTCTGGTTGTTGTTAGTAAAAAGAACACACATGCAATGACACTAGTGGATCAATCTGTGGTCTCTAAAAAGAACACACATGCAATGACTCCAGTTGTTGTTAGTAAAAAGAACTCACTTTCGATGACACTGGTGGATCCATGTGTGGTCTCTGAAGAGAACACACATGCAATGACTCTGGCTGTTATTAGTAAAAAGAGCACACATGCAATGACACTGGTGGATCCATAGGTGGATTGTGAAATGAACACACATGAGATGACTCTAGTTGTTGTTAGTAAAAAGAACACACATGCAATGACACCGGTGGATCCATGTGTGGTCTCTGTTGAGAACACACATTTCAATTACACTGGTGGATCCATATGTGGTATGTGAAAATAATAGTCATGAAATGACTCTGGTTGTTGTTAGTAAAAAGAACACACATGCAATGACACTGGTGGATTTATGTGTGGTCTCTGAAGAGAAACACATGCAATGACTCTGGTTGATGTTAGTAAAAAGAGCACACATGCAATGACACTAGTGGATCCATAGGTGGATTGTGAGGAGAGAACACATGCAATAACACTGGTGGATCCATGTGTGGTATGTGAAAAGAACACACATGCAATGACTCCAGTTGTTGTTAGTAAAAAGAACACACATGCAATGACACTGGTGGATCCTTGTGTGGTCTCTGAAGAGAACAGACATATCAATTTCACTAGTGGATCCATAGGTGGATTGTGAAAGGAAAACAAATGCAATGACTCCAGTTGTTGTTCGTTAAAAGAACACATATGCAATGACACTTGTGGATCCATAGGTGGATTGTGAAAAGAGCACACATGCAATGACTCCAGTTGTTGTTAGTAAAAAGAACACACATGCAATGACATCAGGATCCATGTGTGGTCTCCGAAGAGAACACACATTTCAATAACACTGGTGGATCCATATGTGGTATGTGAAAATAATAGTCATGAAATGACTCTAGTTATTGTTAGTAAAAAGAACACACATGCAATGACACTCGTGGATCCATGTGTGGTCTCTGAAGAGAACACACATGCAATGACTCTGGTTGTTGTTAGTAAAAAGAGCACACATGCAATGACACTGGTGGATCCATAGGTGGATTGTGAAAAGAGCACACATGCAATGACACTGGTGGATCCATATGTGGTATGTGAAAAGAAAAAACATGCAATGACTCTAGTTGTTGTTAGTAAAAAGAACACACATGCAATGACACTGGTGGAGCCATGTGTGGTCTCTGAAGAGAACACACATGCAATGACACTGGTGGGTCCATAGGTGGATTGTGAAAAGAACACACATGCAATAACTCAAGTTTTTGTTAGTAAAAAGAACACACATGCAATGAAACTGGTGGATCCATGTGTGGTCTCTGTTGAGAACACACATTTCAATGACACTGGTGGATCCATATGTGGTATGTGAAAGGAACACACATGAAATGACTCTGGTTGTTGTTAGTAAAAAGAACACACATGCAATGACACTAGTGGATCAATCCGTGGTCTCTAAAAAGAACACACATGCAATGACTCTGGTTGTTGTTAGTAAAAAGAGCACACATGCAATGAAACTGGTGGATCACAAGGTGGATTGTGAAAAGAGCACACATGTAATGACTCTAGTTGTTGTTAGTAAAAATAACACACATGCAATGAGACTGGTGGATCCATATGTGGTATGTGAAAAGAGTAGTCATGAATTGACTCCAGTTGTTGTTAGTAAAAAGAGCACACATGCAATGACATCAGGGATCCATGTGTGGTCTCAAGAGAACACACATGCAATGACTCTAGTTGTTGTTAGTAAAAAGAGCACACATTTCAATGACACTGGTGGATCCATATGTGGTATGTGAAAATAATAATCATGAAATGACTCCAGTAGTTGTTAGTAAAAAGAACACATGCAATGACACTGGTGGATCCATGTGTGGTCTCTGAAGATAACACACATGCAATGACTCTGGCTGTTGTTAGTAAAAAGAGGACACATGCAATGACACTGGTGGATCCGTAGGTGGATTGTGAAAATAGCACACATGCAATGACACTCTTGGATCCATATGTGGTATGTGAAAAGAACACACATGCAATGACTCCAGTTGTTGTTAGTAAAAAGAACACACATGCAATAACACTAGAGGATCTATAGGTGGATTGTGAAAAGAGCACACATGCAATGACTCCAGTTGTTGTTAGTAAAAAGAACAAACAAGCAATGACATCAGGATCCATGTGTGGTCTCTGAAGAGAACACACATTTCAATGGCACGGGTGGATCCATATGTGGTATGTGAAAAGAACACACATGAAATGACTCCAGTTGTTGTTAGTAAAAAGAACACACATGCAATGACACTGGTGGATCCTTGTGTGGTCTCTAAAGAGAACACACATATCAATGACACTGGTGGATCCATAGGTGGATTGTGAAAGGAACACAAATGCAATGACTCGAGTTGTTGTTCATAAAAAGAACACATATGCAATGACACTTGTGGATCCATAGGTGGATTGTGAAAAGAGCACACATGCAATGACTCCAGTTGTTGTTAGTAAAAAGAACACACATGCAATGACACTGGTGGATCCATGTGTGGTCTCCGAAGAGAACACACATTTCAATAACACTGGTGGATCCATATGTGGTATGTGAAAATAATAGTCATGAAATGACTCTGGTTGTTGTTAGTAAAAATAACACACATGCAATGACACTCGTGGATCCATGTGTGGTCTCTGAAGAGAACACACATGCAATGACTCTGGTTGTTGTTAGTAAAAAGAGCACACATGCAATGACACTGGTGGATCCATAGGTGGATTGTGAACAGAGCACATGCAATGACACTGGTGGATCCATATGTGGTATGTGAAAAGAAAAAACATGCAATGACTCCAGTTGTTGTTAGTAAAAAGAACACACATGCAATGACACTGGTGGAGCCATGTGTGGTCTCTGAAGAGAACACACATGCAATGACACTGGTGGGTCCATAGGTGGATTGTGAAAAGAACACACATGCAATAACTCAAGTTTTTGTTAGTAAAAAGAACACACATGCAATGAAACTGGTGGATCCATGTGTGGTCTCTATTGAGAACACACATTTCAATGACACTGGTGGATCCATATGTGGTATGTGAAAGGAACACACATGAAATGACTCTGGTTGTTGTTAGTAAAAAGAACACACATGCAATGACACTAGTGGATCAATCTGTGGTCTCTAAAAAGAACACACATGCAATGACTCTGGTTGTTGTTAGTAAAAAGAGCACACATGCAATGAAACTGGTGGATCACAAGGTGGATTGTGAAAAGAGCACACATGTAATGACTCTAGTTGTTGTTAGTAAAAATAACACACATGCAATGAGACTGGTGGATCCATATGTGGTATGTGAAAAGAATAGTCATGAATTGACTCCAGTTGTTGTTAGTAAAAAGAGCACACATGCAATGACACTGGTGGATCCATGTGTGGTCTCTGAAGAGAACACACATGCAATGACTCTAGCTGTTGTTAGTAAAAAGAGCACACATTTCAATGACACTGGTGGATCCATATGTGGTATGTGAAAATAAGAGTCATGAAATGACTCCAGTAGTTGTTAGTAAAAAGAACACACATGCAATGACACTGGTGGATCCATGTGTGGTCTCTGAAGAGAACACACATGCAATGACTCTGGCTGCTGTTAGTAAAAAGAGGACACATGCAATGACACTGGTGGATCCGTAGGTGGATTGTGAAAAGAGCACACATGCAATGACACTCTTGGATCCATATGTGGTATGTGAAAAGAACACACATGCAATGACTCCAGTTGTTGTTAGTAAAAAGAACACACATGCAATAACACTAGAGGATCTATAAGTGGATTGTGAAAAGAGCACACATGCAATGACTCCAGTTGTTGTTAGTAAAAATAACACACATGCAATGACACTGGTGGATCCATGTGTGGTCTCTGAAGAGAACACACATTTCAATAACACTGGTGGATCCATATGTGGCATGTGAAAATAATAGTCATGAAATGACTCTTGTTGTTGTTAGTAAAAAGAGCACACATGCAATGACACTGGTGGATCCATAGGTGGATTGTGAAAAGATCACACATGCAATGACACTGGTGGATCCATATGTGGTATGTGAAAAGAACACAGATGCAATGACTCCAGTTGTTTTTAGTAAAAAAACACACATGCAATGACACTGGTGGATCCATGTGTGGTCTATGAAGAGAACACACAATCCAATGACACTGGTGGATCCTTAGGTGGATTGTGAGAAGAACACACATGCGATGACTCTAGTTGTTGTTAGTAAAAAGAACAAACATGCAATGACACTGGTGGATCCATGTGTGGTCTCTGAAAAGAACACACATGCAATGACTCTGGCTATTGTTAGTTAAAAGATCACACATGCAATGACACTGGTGGATCCATAGGTGGATTGTGAAAAGAACACACATGCAATGACTCCAGTTGTTGTTAGTAAAAAGAACACACATGCAATGACACTGGTGGATCCATGTGTGGTCTCTGAAGAGAACACACATTTCAATGACACTAGTGGATCCATATGTGGTATGTGAAAAGAACACACATGAAATGACTCTGGTTGTTGTTAGTAAAAAGAACACACATGCAATGACACTGCTGGATAAATGTGTGGTATCTGAAGAGAACACACATGCAATGACTCTAGTTGTTGTTAGTAAAAAGAGCACACATGCAATGACACTGGTGGAATCCATAGGTGGATTGTGAAAAGAGAACACATGCAATAACTCCAGTTGTTGTTAGCAAAAACAACACACATGCAATGACACTAGTGGATCCATATGTGGTATGTGAAAAGAACACACATGCAATGACTCCAGTTGTTGTTAGTAAAAAGAACTCACTTTTGATGACACTGGTGGATCCATGTGTGGTCTCTGAAGAGAACACACATGCAATGACTCTGGCTGTTATTAGTAAAAAGAGCACACATGCAATGACACTGGTGGATCCATAGGTGGATTGTGAAATGAACACACATGAGATGACTCTAGTTGTTGTTAGTAAAAAGAACACACATGCAATGACACCGGTGGATCCATGTTTGGTCTCTGTTGAGAACACACATTTCAATTACACTGGTGGATCCATATGTGGTATGTGAAAATAATAGTCATGAAATGACTCTGGTTGTTGTTAGTAAAAATAACACACATGCAATGACACTGGTGGATTTATGTGTGGTCTCTGAAGAGAAACACATGCAATGACTCCGGTTGTTGTTAGTAAAAAGAGCACACATGCAATGACACTAGTGGATCCATAGGTGGATTGTGAGGAGAGGACACATGCAATGACACTGGTGGATCCATATGTGGTATGTGTAAAGAACACACATGCAATGACTCCAGTTGTTGTTAGTAAAAAGAACACACATGCAATGACACTAGTGGATCCTTGTGTGGTCTCTGAAGAGAACACACATATCAATGACACTGGTGGATCCATAGGTGGATTGTGAAAGGAACACAAATGCAATGACTCCAGTTGTTGTTCGTAAAAAGAACACATATGCAATGACACTTGTGGATCCATAGGTGGATTGTGAAAAGAGCACACATGCAATGACTCCAGTTGTTGTTAGTAAAAAGAACACACATGCAATGACACTGGTGGATCCATGTGTGGTCTCCGAAGAGAACACACATTTCAATAACACTGGTGGATCCATGTGTGGTCTCCGAAGAGAACACACATTTCAATAACACTGGTGGATCCATATGTGGTATGTGAAAATAATAGTCATGAAATGACTCTGGTTGTTGTTAGTAAAAAGAACACACATGCAATGACACTCGTGGATCCATGTGTGGTCTCTGTAGAGAACACACATGCAATGACTCTGGTTGTTGTTAGTAAAAAGAGCACACATGCAATGACACTGGTGGATCCATATGTGGATTGTGAAAAGAGCACACATGCAATGACACTGGTGGATCCATACGTGGTATGTGAAAAGAAAAAACATGCAATGACTCCAGTTGTTGTTAGTAAAAAGAACACACATGAAATGACACTGGTGGATCCATGTGTGGTCTCTGAAGAGAACACACATGCAATGACACTGGTGGGTCCATAGGTGGATTGTGAAAAGAACACACATGCAATAACTCAAGTTTTTGTTAGTAAAAAGAACACACATGCAATGAAACTGGTGGATCCATGTGTGGTCTCTGTTGAGAACACACATTTCAATGACACTGGTGGATCCATATGTGGTATGTGAAAGGAACACACATGAAATGACTCTGGTTGTTGTTAGTAAAAAGAGCACACATGCAATGACACTACTGGATCAATCTGTGGTCTCTAAAAAGAACACACATGCAATGACTCTGGTTGTTGTTAGTAAAAAGAGCACACATGCAATGAAACTGGTGGATCACAAGGTGGATTGTGAAAACAGCACACATTAATGACTCTAGTTGTTGTTAGTAAAAATAACACACACGTAATGACACTGGTGGATCCATATGTGGTATGTGAAAAGAACACACATGCAATGACTCCAGTTGTTGTTAGTAAAAAGAACACACATGCGATGACACTGGTGGATCCATGTGTGGTCTCTGAAGAGAACACACATGCAATGACTCTGGCTATTGTTAGTAAAAAGAGAACACCTGCAAAGACACTGGTGGATCCATAGGTGGATTGTGAAATGAACACACATGAGATGACTACAGTTGTTATTAGTAAAAAGAACACACATGCAATGACACTGGTGGATCCATGTATGGTCTCTGAAGAGAACACACATGCAATGACTCTGGTTGCTGTTAGTAAACAAAGCACACATGCAATGACACTAGTGGATCCATGTGTGGTCTCTGAAGAGAGCACACATTTCAATGGCACGGGTGGATCCATATGTGGTATGTGAAAAGAACACACATGAAATGACTCCAGTTGTTGTTAGTAAAAAGAACACACATGCAATGACACTGGTTGTTGTTAGTAAAAAGAACACACATGCACTGACTCTGGTTGTTGTTTGTAAAAAGAACACACATGCAATGACACTGGTGGATCCTTAGGTGGATTGTGAAAAGAACACACATGCAATGACACTGGTGGATCCATATGTGGTATGTGAAAAGAATAGTCATGAAATGACTCCAGTTGTTGTTAGTAAAAAGAACACACATGCAATGAAACTGGTGGAACCATGTGTGGTCTCTAAAGAGAACACACATGCACTGACTCTGGCTGTTGTTAGTAAAAAGAGCACACATGCAATGACACTGGTGGATCCATAGGTGGATTCTGAAAAGAACACACATGTAACGACTCCAGTTGTTGTTAGTAAGAAGAACACACATGAAATGACACTGGTGGATCCATGTGTGGTCTCTGAAGAGAACACACATTTCAATAACACTGGTAGATCCATATGTGGTATGTGAAAATAATAGTCATGAAATCACTCTGGTTGTTGTTAGTAAAAATAACACACATGCGATGACCCTGGTGTATCCATTTGTGGTCTCTGAAGAGAACACACATGCAATGACTCTGGTTGTTTTTAGTAAAAAGAGCACACATGCAATGACACTGGTGGATCCATAGGTGGATTGTGAAATGAGCACACATGCAATGACACTGGTGGATCCATATGTGGTATGAGAAAACAACACACATGCAATGACTCCAGTTGTTGTTAGTAAAAAGAACACACATGCAATAACACTGGTGGATCCATGTGTGGTCTCTGAAGAGAACACACATTTCAATGGCACTGGTGGATCCATATGTGGTATGTGAAATGAATAGTCATGAAATGACTCTGGTTGCTGTTAGTAAAAAGAACACACGTGCAATGACACTGGTGGATCCACGTGCGGTCTCTGAAGAGAACACACATCCAATGACCCTGGCTATTGTTAGTAAGAAGAGCACATATTTCAATTACACTTGTGGATCCATATGTGGATTGTGAAAAGAACACACATGCAATGACTCCAGTTGTTATTAGTAAAAAGAACACACATGCAATGACACTGGTGGATCCATGTGTGGTCTCTACAGAGAACACACATGCAATGACTCTGGCTGTTGTTAGTAAAAAGAGCACACATGCAATGACACTAGTGGATCCATCAGTGGATTGTGAAAAGAACACACATGCAATGACTCCAGTTGTTGTTAGTAAAAAGAACACACATGCAATGACACTGGTGGATCCATGTGTGGTCTCTAAAGAGAACACACATTTCAATGGCACTGGTGGATCCATATGTGGTATGTGAAAAGAATAGTCATGAAATGACTCTGGTTGCTGTTAGTAAAAAGAACACACATGAAATGACTCTGGTTGCTGTTAGTAAAAAGAACACACATGCAATGACACTGGTGGACCCACGTGTGGTCTCTGAAGAGAACACACATCCAATGACCCTGGCTATTGTTAGTAAGAAGAGCACATATTTCAATGACACTGGTGGATCCATATGTGGATTGTGAAAAGAACACACATGCAATGACTCCAGTTGTTATTAGTAAAAAGAACACACATGCAATGACACTGGTGGATCCATGTGTAGTCTCTGAAGAGAACACACATGCAATGACTCTGGCTGTTGTTAGTAAAAACCGCACACATGCAATGACACTAGTGGATCCATAGGTTGATTGTGAAAAGAACACACTTGCAATGACTCCAGTTGTTGTTAGTAAAAAGAACACATATGCAACGAGACTGGTGGATCCATGTGTGGTCTCTAAAGAGAACACACATTTCAATGACACTGGTCGATCCATATGTGGTATGTGAAAAAAACACATGAAATGACTCCAGTTGTTGTTAGTTAGAAGAACACACATGCAATGACACTGGTTGTTGTTCGTAAAAAGAACACACATGCAATGACACTGGTGGATACATAGGTGGATTGTGAAAAGAACACACATGCACTGACTCTGGTTGCTGTTAGTAAAAGGAACACACATGCAATGACACTGGTGGATCCATAGATGGATTGTGAAAAGTAAACACATGTAATGACACTGGTGGATGCATATGTGGTATGTGATAAGAATAGTCATGAAATAACTTCAGTTGTTGTTAGTAAAAAGAAAACACATGCAAATACACTGGTGGATCCATGTGTGGTCTCTGAAGAGAACACTCATGCAATGACTCTGGCTGTTGTTAGTAAAAAGAGCACACATTTCAATGACACTGGTGGATCCATATGTGGTATGTGAAAATAATAGTCATGAAATGACTCCAGTAGTTGTTAGTAAAAAGAACACACATGCAATGACACTGGTGGATCCTTGTATAGTCTCTGAAGAGAACACACATGCAATGACTCTGGCTGTTGTTAGTAAAAAGAGGACACATGCAAGGACACTAGTGGATCCATAGGTGGATTGTGAAAAGAGCACACATGCAATGACACTTGTGGATACATATGTGGTATGTGAAAAGAACACACATGCAATGACTCCAGTTGTTGTTAGTAAAAATAACACACATGCAATAACACTAGTGGATCTATAGGTGGATTGTGAAAAGAGCACACATGCAATGACTCCAGTTATTGTTAGTAAAAAGAACACACATGCAATGACACTGGTGGATCCATGTGTGGCCTCTGAAGAGAACACAAATTTCAATGACACTGGTCGATCCATTTGTGGTATGTGAAAAAAAAACACATGAAATGACTCCAGTTGTTGTTAGTAAAAAGAACACACATGCAATGACACTGGTTGTTGTTCGTAAAAAGAACAAACATGCAATGACACTGGTGGATCCATAGGTGGATTGTGAAAAGAACACACATGCAATGACTCTGGTTGTTGTTAGTAAAAAGAACACACATGCAATGACACTGGTGGATCCATAGATGGATTGTGAAAAGTAAACACATGCAATGACACTGGTGGATCCATATGTGGTATGTGAAAAGAATAGTCATGAAATGACTCCAGTTGTTGTTAGTAAAAAGAACACACATGCAATTACACTGGTGGATCCATGTGTGGTCTCTGAAGAGAACACACATGCAATGACTCTGGCTGTTGTTAGTAAAAAGAGCACACATTTCAATGACACCGGTGGATCCATATGTGGTATGTGAAAATAATAGTCATGAAATGACTCCAGTAGTTGTTAGTAAAAACAACACACATGCAATGACACTGGTGGATCCATGTGTGGTCTCTGAAGAGAACACACATGCAATGACTCTGGCTGTTGTTAGTAAAAAGAGGACACATGCAGTGACACTGGTGGATCCGTAGGTGGATTGTGAAAAGAGCACACATGCAATGACACTCTTGGATCCATATGTGGTATGTGAAAAGAACACACATGCAATGACTCCAGTTGTTGTTAGTAAAAATAACACACAGGCAATAACACTAGTGGATCTCTAGGTGGATTGTGAAAAGAGCACACATGCAATGACTCCAGTTGTTGTTAGTAAAAAGAACACACATGCAATGACAATGGTGGATCCATGTGTGGTCTCTAAACAGAACACAAATTTCAATGACACTGGTCGATCCATATGTGGTATGTGAAAAAAAACACATGAAATGACTCCAGTTGTTGTTAGTAAAAAGAACACACATGCAATGACACTAGTGGATCTATAGGTGGATTGTGAAAAGAGCAGACATGCAATGACTCCAGTTGTTGTTAGTAAAAAGAACACACATGCAATGACACTGGTGGATCCATGTGTGGTCTCTGAAAAGAACACACATTTCAATAACACTGGTGGATCCATATGTGGTATGTGAAAATAATAGTCATGAAATGACTCTGGTTGTTGTTAGTAAAAATAACACACATGCAATGACACTGGTGGAACACACATGCAATGACTCTGGTTGCTGTTAGTAAAAAGAGCACACATGTAATGACACTGGTGGATCCATAGGTGGATTGTGAAAAGAGCACACATGCAATGACACTGGTGGATCCATATGTGGTATGTGAAAAGAACACAGATGCAATGACTCCAGTTGTTGTTACTAAAAAATACACATGCAATGACACTGGTGGATCCATGTGTGGTCTCTGAAGAGAACACACAATCCAATGACACTGGTGGATCCTTAGGTGGATTGTGAGAAGAACACACATGCAATGACTCTAGTTGTTGTTAGTAAAAAGAACAAACATGCAATGACACTGGTGGATCCATGTGTGGTCTCTAAAAAGAACACACATGCAATGACTCTGGCTATTGTTAGTTAAAAGATCACACATGCAATGACACTGGTGGATCCATAGGTGGATTGTGAAAAGAACACACATGCAATGACTCCAGTTGTTGTTAGTAAAAAGAACACACATGCAATGACACTGGTGGATCCATGTGTGGTCTCTGTAGAGAACACACATTTCAATGACACTAGTGGATCCATATGTGGTATATGAAAAGAACACACATGAAATGACTCTGGTTGTTGTTAGTAAAAATAACACACATGCAATGACACTGGTGGATCAATGTGTGGTATCTGAAGAGAACACACATGCAATGACTCTAGTTGTTGTTAGTAAAAACAACACACATGCAATGACACTAGTGGATCCATATGTGGTATGTGAAAATAACACACATGCAATGACTCCAGTTGTTGTTAGTAAAAAGAACACACTTTCGATGACACTGGTGGATCCATGTGTGGTCTCTGAAGAGAACACACATGCAGTGACTCTGGTTGTTGTTAGTAAAAAGAACACACTTTCGATGACACTGGTGGATCCATAGGTGGATTGTGAAATGAACACACATGAGATGACTCTAGTTGTTGTTAGTAAAAAGAACACACATGCAATGACACCGGTGGATCCATGTGTGGTCTGTGTTAGAACACACATTTCAATTACACTGGTGGATCCATATGTGGTATGTGAAAATAATAGTCATGAAATGACTCTGGTTGTTGTTAGTAAAAAGAACACACATGCAATGACACTGGTGGATTTATGTGTGGTCTCTGAAGAGAAACACATGCAATGACTCCGGTTGTTGTTAGTAAAAAGAGCACACATGCAATGACACTAGTGGATCCATAGGTGGATTGTGAGAAGAGGACACATGCAATGACACTGGTGGATCCATATGTGGTATGTGAAAAGAACACACATGCAATGACTCCAGTTGTTGTTATTAAAAAGAACACACATGCAATGACACTGGTGGATCCTTGTGTGGTCTCTGAAGAGAACACACATATCAATGACACTGGTGGATCCATAGGTGGATTGTGAAAGGAACACAAATGCAATGACTCCAGTTGTTGTTCGTAAAAAGAACACATATGCAATGACACTTGTGGATCCATAGGTGGATTGTGAAAAGAGCACACATGCAATGACTCCAGTTGTTGTTAGTAAAAAGAACACACATGCAATGACACTTGTGGATCCATGTGTGGTCTCCGAAGAGAACACACATTTCAATAACACTGGTGGATCGATATGTGGTATGTGAAAATAATAATCATGGAATGACTCTGGTTGTTGTTAGTAAAAAGAACAGACTTGCAATGACACTGGTGCATCCATGTGTGGTCTCTTTAGAGAACACACATGCAATGACTCTGGTTGTTGTTAGTAAAAAGAGCACACATGCAATGACACTGGTGGATCCATAGGTGGATTGTGAAAAGAGCACACATGCAATGACACAGGTGGATCCATATGTGGTATGTGAAAAGAAAAAACATACAATGACTCCAGTTTTTGTTATTAAAAAGAACACACATGGAATGACACTGTTGGATCCATGTGTGGTCTCTGAAGAGAACACACATTTCAATGACACTGGTGGATCCATGTGTGGTATGTGAAAAGAACACACATGAAATGACTCCAGTTGTTGTTAGTAAAAAGAACACACATGCAATGACACTGGTGGATCCATGTGTGGTCTCTGAAGAGAACACACATGCAATGACTCTGGTTGTTGTTAGTAAAAAGAGCACACATGCAATGACACTGGTGGGTCCATAGGTGGATTGTGAAAAGAACACACATGCAATAAGTCAAGTTGTTGTTAGTAAAAAGAACACACATGCAATGACACTAGTGGATCCATGTGTGGTCTCTGTTGAGAACACACATTTCAATGACACTGGTGGTTCCATATGTGGTATCTGAAAAGAACACACATGAAATGACTCTGGTTGTTGTTAGCAAAAAGAACACACATGCAATGACACTGGTGGATCCATAGATGGATTGTGAAAAGTAAACACATGCAATGACACTGGTGGATCCATATGTGGTATGTGAAAAGAATAGTCATGAAATGACTCCAATTGTTGTTAGTAAAAAGAATACACATGCAATGACACTGGTGGATCCATGTGTGGTCTATGAAGAGAACACACATGCAATGACTCTGGCTGTTGTTAGTAAAAAGAGCACACATTTCAATGACACTGGTGGATCCATATGTGGTATGTGAAAATAATAGTCATGAAATGACTCGAGTAGTTGTTAGTAAAAAGAACACACATGCAATGACACTGGTGGATCCATGTGTGGTCTCCGAAGAGAACACACATGCAATGACTCTGGCTGTTGTTAGTAAAAAGAGGACACATGCAATGACACTGGTGGATCCATAGGTGGATTGTGAAAAGAGCACACATGCAATGACACTCTTGGATCCATATGTGGTATGTGAAAATGACACACATGCAATGACTCCAGTTGTTGTTAGTAAAAAGAACACACATGCAATAACACTAGTGGATCTATAGGTGGATTGTGAAAAGAGCACACATGCAATGGCTCCAGTTGTTGTTAGTAAAAAGAACACACTTGCAATGACACTGGTGGATCCATGTGTGGTATCTGAAGAGAACACACATTTCAATAACACTGGTGGATCCATATGTGGTATGTGAAAATAATAGTCATCAAATGACTCTGGTTGTTGTTAGTAAAAATAACACACAGGCAATGACATCAGGATCCATGTGTGGTATGTGAAAAGAACACACATGCAAATACTCTTGTTGTTGTTAGTAAAAAGAGCACACATGCAATGACACTGGTGGATCCATAGGTGGATTGTGAAAAGAACACACATGCAATGACTCCAGTTGTTGTTAGTAAAAAGAACACACATGCAATGACACTGGTGGATCCATGTGTGGTCTCTGTAGAGAACACACATTTCAATGACACTAGTGGATCCATATGTGGTATATGAAAAGAACACACATGAAATGACTCTGGTTGTTGTTAGTAAAAATAACACACATGCAATGACACTGGTGGATCAATGTGTGGTATCTGAAGAGAACACACATGCAATGACTCTAGTTGTTGTTAGTAAAAACAACACACATGCAATGACACTAGTGGATCCATATGTGGTATGTGAAAATAACACACATGCAATGACTCCAGTTGTTGTTAGTAAAAAGAACACACTTTCGATGACATCAGGATCCATGTGTGGTCTCTGAAGAGAACACACATGCAGTGACTCTGGTTGTTGTTAGTAAAAAGAACACACTTTCGATGACACTGGTGGATCCATAGGTGGATTGTGAAATGAACACACATGAGATGACTCTAGTTGTTGTTAGTAAAAAGAACACACATGCAATGACACCGGTGGATCCATGTGTGGTCTGTGTTAGAACACACATTTCAATTACACTGGTGGATCCATATGTGGTATGTGAAAATAATAGTCATGAAATGACTCTGGTTGTTGTTAGTAAAAAGAACACACATGCAATGACACTGGTGGATTTATGTGTGGTCTCTGAAGAGAAACACATGCAATGACTCCGGTTGTTGTTAGTAAAAAGAGCACACATGCAATGACACTAGTGGATCCATAGGTGGATTGTGAGAAGAGGACACATGCAATGACACTGGTGGATCCATATGTGGTATGTGAAAAGAACACACATGCAATGACTCCAGTTGTTGTTATTAAAAAGAACACACATGCAATGACACTGGTGGATCCTTGTGTGGTCTCTGAAGAGAACACACATATCAATGACACTGGTGGATCCATAGGTGGATTGTGAAAGGAACACAAATGCAATGACTCCAGTTGTTGTTCGTAAAAAGAACACATATGCAATGACACTTGTGGATCCATAGGTGGATTGTGAAAAGAGCACACATGCAATGACTCCAGTTGTTGTTAGTAAAAAGAACACACATGCAATGACACTTGTGGATCCATGTGTGGTCTCCGAAGAGAACACACATTTCAATAACACTGGTGGATCGATATGTGGTATGTGAAAATAATAATCATGGAATGACTCTGGTTGTTGTTAGTAAAAAGAACAGACTTGCAATGACACTGGTGCATCCATGTGTGGTCTCTTTAGAGAACACACATGCAATGACTCTTGTTGTTGTTAGTAAAAAGAGCACACATGCAATGACACTGGTGGATCCATAGGTGGATTGTGAAAAGAGCACACATGCAATGACACAGGTGGATCCATATGTGGTATGTGAAAAGAAAAAACATACAATGACTCCAGTTTTTGTTATTAAAAAGAACACACATGGAATGACACTGTTGGATCCATGTGTGGTCTCTGAAGAGAACACACATTTCAATGACACTGGTGGATCCATGTGTGGTATGTGAAAAGAACACACATGAAATGACTCCAGTTGTTGTTAGTAAAAGAACACACATGCAATGACATCAGGATCCATGTGTGGTCTATGAAGAGACCACACATGATATGACTCTTGTTGTTGTTAGTAAAAAGAGCACACATGCAATGACACTGGTGGGTCCATAGGTGGATTGTGAAAAGAACACACATGCAATAAGTCAAGTTGTTGTTAGTAAAAAGAACACACATGCAATGACACTAGTGGATCCATGTGTGGTCTCTGTTGAGAACACACATTTCAATGACACTGGTGGTTCCATATGTGGTATCTGAAAAGAACACACATGAAATGACTCTGGTTGTTGTTAGCAAAAAGAACACACATGCAATGACACTGGTGGATCCATAGATGGATTGTGAAAAGTAAACACATGCAATGACACTGGTGGATCCATATGTGGTACGTGAAAAGAATAGTCATGAAATGACTCCAATTGTTGTTAGTAAAAAGAATACACATGCAATGACCTTTGGTGGATCCATGTGTGGTCTATGAAGAGAACACACATGCAATGACTCTGGCTGTTGTTAGTAAAAAGAGCACACATTTCAATGACACTGGTGGATCCATATGTGGTATGTGAAAATAATAGTCATGAAATGACTCGAGTAGTTGTTAGTAAAAAGAACACACATGCAATGACACTGGTGGATCCATGTGTGGTCTCCGAAGAGAACACACATGCAATGACTCTGGCTGTTGTTAGTAAAAAGAGGACACATGCAATGACACTGGTGGATCCATAGGTGGATTGTGAAAAGAGCACACATGCAATGACACTCTTGGATCCATATGTGGTATGTGAAAATGACACACATGCAATGACTCCAGTTGTTGTTAGTAAAAAGAACACACATGCAATAACACTAGTGGATCTATAGGTGGATTGTGAAAAGAGCACACATGCAATGGCTCCAGTTGTTGTTAGTAAAAAGAACACACTTGCAATGACACTGGTGGATCCATGTGTGGTATCTGAAGAGAACACACATTTCAATAACACTGGTGGATCCATATGTGGTATGTGAAAATAATAGTCATCAAATGACTCTGGTTGTTGTTAGTAAAAATAACACACAGGCAATGACACTGGTGGATCCATGTGTGGTCTCTGAAGAGAACACACATGCAATGACTCTGGTTGTTGTTAGTAAAAAGAGCACACATGCAATGACACTGGTGGATCCATAGGTGGATTGTGAAAAGAGCACACATGCAATGACACTGGTGGATCCATATGTGGTATGTGAAAAGAACACAAATGCAATGACTCCAATTATTGTTAGTAAAAAAACACATGCAATGACACTGGTGGATCCATGTGTGGTCTCTAAAGAGAACACACAATCCAATGACACTGGTGGATCCTTAGGTGGATTGTGAGAAGAACACACATGCAATGACTCTAGTTGTTGTTAGTAAAAAGAACAAACATGCAATGACACTGGTTGTTCTTACTAAAAAGAACACACATGCAATGACACTAGTAGATCCATAGGTGGATTGTGAAAAGAACACACATGCAATGATTCTGGTTGTTGTTAGTAAAAAGAACACACATGCAATGACACTGGTGGATCCTTAGGTGGATTGTGAAAAGAACACACATGCAATGACACTGGTGGATCCATATGTGGTATGTGAAAAGAATAGTCATGAAATGACTCCAGTTGTTGTTAGTAAAAAGAACACACATGCAATGATACTGGTGGATCCATGTGTGGTCTCTAAAGAGAACACACATGCACTGACTCTGGCTGTTGTTAGTAAAAAGAGCACACATGCAATGACACTGGTGCATACATAGGTGGATTGTGAAAAGAACACACATGCAATGACTCCAGTTGTTGT
The DNA here is from genome assembly GCA_023614405.1 of Avena insularis. Lineage (NCBI taxonomy): Eukaryota > Viridiplantae > Streptophyta > Magnoliopsida > Poales > Poaceae > Avena > Avena insularis. The sequence continues at coordinate 335,148 of JAJUPC010000212.1, read as the reverse complement.
TAGTAAGAAGAACATACATGAAATGACACTGATGGATCCATGTGTGGTCTCTGAAGAGAACACACATTTCAATAACACTGGTAGATCCATATGTGGTATGTGAAAATAATAGTCATGAAATGACTCCGGTTGTTGTTAGTAAAAATAACACACATGCAATGACACTGGTGGATCCATGTGTGGTCTCTAAGATAACACACATGCAATGATTCTGGTTGTTGTTAGTAAAAAGAGCACTCATGCAATGCCACTGGTGGATCCATAGGTGGATTGTGAAAATAGCACACATGCAATGACACTGGTGGATCCATATGTGGAATGTGAAAAGAACACACATCCAATGACTCCAGTTGTTGTTAGTAAAAAGAACACACATGCAATAACACTGGTGGATATGTGGTCTCTGAAGAGAACACATATTTCAATGACACTGGTGGATCCATATGTGGATTGTGAAAAGAACACACATGCAATGACTCCAAATGTTCTTAGTAAAAAGAACACACATGCAATGACACTGGTGGATCCATGTGTGGTCTCTAAAGAGAACACACATGCAATGACTCTGGCTGTTGTTAGTAAAAAGAGCACACATGCAATGACACTAGTGCATCCATAGGTGGATTGTGAAAAGAACACACATGCAATGACTCCAGTTGTTGTTAGTAAAAAGAACACACATGCAATGACACTGGTGGATCCATGTGTGGTCTCTGAACAGAAAACACACATTTCAATGACACTGGTCGATCCATATGTGGTATGTGAAAAAAAACACATGAAATGACTCTAGTTGTTGTTAGTAAAAACAACACACATGCAATGACACTAGTGGATCCATATGTGGTATGTGAAAATAACACACATGCAATGACTCCAGTTGTTGTTAGTAAAAAGAACACACTTTCGATGACACTGGTGGATCCATGTGTGGTCTCTGAAGAGAACACACATGCAGTGACTCTGGTTGTTGTTAGTAAAAAGAACACACTTTCGATGACACTGGTGGATCCATAGGTGGATTGTGAAATGAACACACATGAGATGACTCTAGTTGTTGTTAGTAAAAAGAACACACATGCAATGACACCGGTGGATCCATGTGTGGTCTGTGTTAGAACACACATTTCAATTACACTGGTGGATCCATATGTGGTATGTGAAAATAATAGTCATGAAATGACTCTGGTTGTTGTTAGTAAAAAGAACACACATGCAATGACACTGGTGGATTTATGTGTGGTCTCTGAAGAGAAACACATGCAATGACTCCGGTTGTTGTTAGTAAAAAGAGCACACATGCAATGACACTAGTGGATCCATAGGTGGATTGTGAGAAGAGGACACATGCAATGACACTGGTGGATCCATATGTGGTATGTGAAAAGAACACACATGCAATGACTCCAGTTGTTGTTATTAAAAAGAACACACATGCAATGACACTGGTGGATCCTTGTGTGGTCTCTGAAGAGAACACACATATCAATGACACTGGTGGATCCATAGGTGGATTGTGAAAGGAACACAAATGCAATTGTGGATCCTTAGGTGGATTGTGAAAAGAACACACATGCAATGACTCCAGTTGTTGTTAGTAAAAAGAACACACATGCAATGACACTTGTGGATCCATAGGTGGATTGTGAAACGAGCACACATGCAATGACTCCAGTTGTTGTTAGTAAAAAGAACACACATGCAATGACACTTGTGGATCCATGTGTGGTCTCCGAAGAGAACACACATTTCAATAACACTGTGGATCCATGTGGTATGTGAAAAGAACACACATGAAATGACTCAGTTGTTGTTAGTAAAAAGAGCACACATGCAATGACATCGGTGGATCCATGTGTGGTCTGTGAAAGAGAACACACATGCAATAAGTCAAGTTGTTGTTAGTAAAAGAACACACATGCAATGACACTAGTGGATCCATGTGTGGTCTCTGAAAAGAACACACATTTCAATGACCTGGTGGTTCCATATGTGGTATCTGAAAAGAACACACATGAAATGACTCTGGTTGTTGTTAGCAAAAAGAACACACATGCAATGACACTGGATCCATAGATGGATTGTGAAAAGTAAACACATGCAATGACACTGGTGGATCCATATGTGGTACGGGAAAAGAATAGTCATGAAATGACTCCAAATGTAGTTAGTAAAAAGAATACACATGCAATCACACTGGTGGATCCATCTGTGGTATCTGACGAGAACACACATGCAATGACTCTGGCTGTTGTTAGTAAAAAGAGCACACATTTCAATGACACTGGTGGATCCATATGTGGTATGTGAAAATAATAGTCATGAAATGACTCGAGTAGTTGTTAGTAAAAAGAACACACATGCAATGACACTGGTGGATCCATGTGTGGTCTCCGAAGAGAACACACATGCAATGACTCTGGCTGTTGTTAGTAAAAAGAGGACACATGCAATGACACTGGTGGATCCATAGGTGGATTGTGAAAAGAGCACACATGCAATGACACTCTTGGATCCATATGTGGTATGTGAAAATGACACACATGCAATGACTCCAGTTGTTGTTAGTAAAAAGAACACACATGCAATAACACTAGTGGATCTATAGGTGGATTGTGAAAAGAGCACACATGCAATGGCTCCAGTTGTTGTTAGTAAAAAGAACACACATGCAATGACAGATCCATCCATGTGTATCCAAGAGAACACACATTTCAATAACACTGGTGGATCCATATGTGGTATGTGAAAATAATAGTCATCAAATGACTCGTTGTTGTTAGTAAAAATAACACATGCAATGACATCAGTGGATCCATGTGTGGTCTCAAGAGAACACACATGCAATGACTCAGTTGTTGTTAGTAAAAAGAGCACACATGCAATGACACTGGTGGATCCATAGGTGGATTGTGAAAAGAGCACACATGCAATGACACTGGTGGATCCATATGTGGTATGTGAAAAGAACACAAATGCAATGACTCCAATTATTGTTAGTAAAAAAACACATGCAATGACACTGGTGGATCCATGTGTGGTCTCTGAAGAGAACACACAATCCAATGACACTGGTGGATCCTTAGGTGGATTGTGAGAAGAACACACATGCAATGACTCTAGTTGTTGTTAGTAAAAAGAACAAACATGCAATGACACTGGTTGTTCTTACTAAAAAGACACCACATGCAATGACACTAGTAGATCCATAGGTGGATTGTGAAAAGAACACACATGCAATGAGTCTGGTTGTTGTTAGTAAAAAGAACACACATGCAATGACACTGGTGGATCCTTAGGTGGATTGTGAAAAGAGCACACATGCAATGACACTGGTGGATCCATATGTGGTATGTGAAAAGAATAGTCATGAAATGACTCCAGTTGTTGTTAGTAAAAAGAACACACATGCAATGATACTGGTGGATCCATGTGTGGTCTCTAAAGAGAACACACATGCACTGACTCTGGCTGTTGTTAGTAAAAAGAGCACACATGCAATGACACTGGTGCATACATAGGTGGATTGTGAAAAGAACACACATGCAATGACTCCAGTTGTTGTTAGTAAGAAGAACATACATGAAATGACACTGATGGATCCATGTGTGGTCTCTGAAGAGAACACACATTTCAATAACACTGGTAGATCCATATGTGGTATGTGAAAATAATAGTCATGAAATGACTCCGGTTGTTGTTAGTAAAAATAACACACATGCAATGACACTGGTGGATCCATGTGTGGTCTCTAAGATAACACACATGCAATGATTCTGGTTGTTGTTAGTAAAAAGAGCACTCATGCAATGCCACTGGTGGATCCATAGGTGGATTGTGAAAATAGCACACATGCAATGACACTGGTGGATCCATATGTGGAATGTGAAAAGAACACACATCCAATGACTCCAGTTGTTGTTAGTAAAAAGAACACACATGCAATAACACTGGTGGATATGTGGTCTCTGAAGAGAACACATATTTCAATGACACTGGTGGATCCATATGTGGATTGTGAAAAGAACACACATGCAATGACTCCAAATGTTCTTAGTAAAAAGAACACACATGCAATGACACTGGTGGATCCATGTGTGGTCTCTAAAGAGAACACACATGCAATGACTCTGGCTGTTGTTAGTAAAAGAGCACACATGCAATGACACTAGTGCATCCATAGGTGGATTGTGAAAAGAACACACATGCAATGACTCCAGTTGTTGTTAGTAAAAAGAACACACATGCAATGACACTGGTGGATCCATGTGTGGTCTCTGAACAGAAAACACACATTTCAATGACACTGGTCGATCCATATGTGGTATGTGAAAAAAAACACATGAAATGACTCTAGTTGTTGTTAGTAAAAAGAACACACATGCAATGACACTAGTTGTTCGTAAAAAGAACACACATGCAATGACACTAGTGGATCCATAGGTGGATTGTGAAAAGAACACACATGCAATAACTCTGGTTGTTGTTAGTAAACAGAACACACATGCAATGACACTGGTGGATCCATAGATGGATTGTGAAAAGTAAACACATGCAATGACTCTGGTTGTTGTTAGTAAAAAGAACACACATGCAATGACACTAGTGGATCCATAGGTGGATTGTGAAAAGAACACACATGCAATGACACTAGTGGATCCATATGTGGTATGTGAAAAGAATAGTCATGAAATGACTCCAGTTGTTGGTAGTAAAAAGAACACACATGAAATGACACTGGTGGATCCATGTGTGGTCTCTGAAGAGAACACACGTGCAATGACTCTGGCTGTTGTTAGTAAAAAGAGCACACATTTCAGTGACACTGGTGGATCCATATGTGGTATGTGAAAAGATTAGTCATGAAATGACTCCAGTTGTTGTTAGTAAAAAGAACACACATGTAATGACACTGGTGGATCCATGTGTGGTATTTGCAGAAAACACACATGCAATGACTCTGGCTATTGTTAGTAAAAAGAGCACACATGCAATGACACTGGTGGATCTATGTGTGGTCTCTAAAGAGAACACACATGCAATGACTCTGGTTGTTGTTAGTAAAAAGAGCACATATGCAATGACACCGGTGGATGCATAGGTGGATTGTGAATAGAGCACACATGCAATGACACTGGTGGATCCATATGTGGTATGTGAAAAGAACACACATGCAATGACACTGGTGGATCCATGTGTGGTCTCGAAAGAGAACATACATTTCAATGACACTGGTGGATCCATAGGTGGATTGTGCACAGAACACACATGCAATCACTCCAGTTGTTGTTAGTAAAAAGAACACACATGCAATGACACTAGTGGATGCATGTGTTGTCTCTGAAGAGAACACACATGCAATGACTCTAGTTGTTGTTAGTAAAAAGAGCACACGTTCAATGACACTGGTGGATCCATAGGTGGATTGTGAAAAGAACACACATGCAATATCTCTAGTTGTTGTTAGTAAAAAGAACACACACACAATGACACTAGTGGATCCATAGGTGGACTGTGAAAAGAGCACACATGCAATGACTCCAGTTGTTGTTAGTAAAAAGAACACACATGCAATGACACTGGTGGATCCATGTGTGGTCTCTGAAGAGAACACATATTTCAATAACACTGGTGGATCCATCTGTGGTATGTGAAAATAATAGTCATGAAATGACTCTGGTTGTTGTTAGTAAAAAGAACACACATGCAATGATACTGGTGGATCCATGTGTGGTATCTGAAGAGAACACACATGCAATGACTCTTGTTGTTAGTAAAAAGAGCACACATACAATGACACTGGTGGATCCATGTGTGGTCTCTGAAGAGAACACACATGTAGTGACTCTGGTTGTTGTTAGTTGTGGCCCCCCGCTAGAAATCACTACTAGAAAATCGCTCGTTGTTTCTACTTTGTGCATCATCATGACATCATCATGCATGTTTGTTCATAAAAGTACTTTGCAAAAACCCTATTTTTGTTTTCTAATTAGCCCTTCTTTAATTTCAAATCATAAAACCAGGTCTTCCTGAATATTTTATTTGTCTAAAATCTATTTGCAGAAATATTTTAAAAATAAAATTAATAGATACAAATGTTTTAGGGGAGGCCTCCACTGGCCAGGCCCAAAGGCCCGGCTGGCAGCAGCCTACAACCCCATGTACCTAACGCTAACCTGCCCTAAACCTAACCTAGTCAAACCCTAACCAAAACGGGGCACAGACACCATCTAATCCCGCCAGCCACTCCCATCCCCACCTGCCGGCCGACCCCCACCTGCCACGCACCACCTCGGGATCCCCCGCTCCCCACTTGCCCCAATCCCACGCCCCTGGCCCCGCTCCTCACCGACCTCGTCCACCCCGCCTTGCATGCTCGACATGACCCATCCATTCCTCGTACAGCGACCCAGTCCCACCCGACGCGCCCCGGCCCGAGAGCACCCCCCACCTACCCCGCTCCCTTCTGTCCTTGTCTATGCACGAGGCCGCGACCGCCACCGCTCTCTGCTTTTGCACGCCGCCGGCCGATCCTCTCCTCCTCGCCCCAACCCCGTGAGCCCGCCGCCAGTGCCATGGCTACCCCAGGAGACCACCTACCTCCGCTTGGCCTCTCCCTCGGCGCCAGGGACGCCCTCGCCTGGGCCTCGACTCCCTCATGACCCGCGCCTCCTCGCCGGAGCTCCCTCGACCAGCCGCCGGTCGTGCCCCTCCCCACCGGTCTGCTTCCCCTCCGCCTCGCCTCCCTGCAACCCGGCCCTGCCTCTACCTCGCCCTACAATGAGCGACGCCATCGTCCTCTCCGCCGCCACCGGGAGCTCCGTCGTCCTCCGGCACCCCGCTGCCTTCCTCGAGCCCGACAAGATCCGGCCGCCCCTGCCTCACCTCCTCCTCCCACCTGCTCGAGCACGCCCCCGTCGACACGCTCTGCTTCACCTCCAACAGTCGCCGCGTCGATGTTGCCTCCCTGCCGCTGAGCACCGCCAAGCCCCCCTGCTCGAGTCGCAGCCGCCACCTCAAGATCTGCTCTGTGGTGTCTTGTTTGAGCTCGCCCTCGAGGTGTAGTCCCTGGATGTGTTACAACATGGTGCTAGTGGCGTTGTTGTTTGTGAAGACCCAATATTGACGTGGATGTTCGAGGCCCTCCCAAGCGTCAAGATCTACTACACGGAGCAAATGAACGAGACCTGCATCTGCGGATTCGAAGACGCCAAGTCCGACCTTATCTCGCCAAGTACTTCGTACATGGATGCTCACCAATGAGACCGGTGCCCTGCCAATGCTTTTGAAGAAGGAACAAGGAACCGATCCGAAGATTTTCGTCACGGAACTCCAAGTTCTCCGTCCCGGAACACCATGATCTTCGACACAGACACTGAAGACCGAACCCGATGGCACCCGATGAACCATCGACAAGACCTCCTTCCCACACCGATGACCAAGGACCCGAAGACCGCCAAGATCACCGCCTGATACGCAAAGTCGTCATCCCGGACGCCATGACCGTCTACACGGATTCGAAGACCCCGGTACCCGATCCACTCAATTTCGCCGTCAAGCGACAAGATCTCCGTCATGGATCCGTTGACCGAGACCCTAGAACACCATGACCTCCTTCCCAGATCCGATGCCGTACCCTGAAGACCGAACCGAACCCCTCGGAATGACAAGTTCTTCCCGGAGCCCGAAGATCCGAAGACCAAACCCTGAAGCCTAGACCCGAAGACCGATCCCGGCGAGACCGAACCGGAACCACATCGAACCAAGATCGCCGATACCCATGTGTGACCCCTTTTTCCGAGATCCCTATTTTATAAATGACATCTATCTTGTTGCATACTTAAATTACTCATGCATGCATACATATTTTGTGGGTCCGGGTTATTTCGTCGATTCATCTAATAATTAAATATGGAGTCAATATGCGGGATACTTTTGTCTTATAATGACTCCATTTAAATTTGTGTAGCGAACCGATGCCATGTTTCACCCTGTTAATACAACATTTAAATTGCGGGGGATCTAAATAACTGGAACCTATTAATTAATTGTCGGGACCCCGGTTCCACTTAATACTGCCTAATTGCACCGCATCTGCATCATATCATAAGCATGCCGGATCTTCTGTCGTAGTATTAAATATTGCATCCGGTGTTTCTTCTAGTGTTTGCTTCTTCGCGGATTAGGCCGATGAGTTGATGCAAGTATCGACAAGTTCTTCGGATAATGTCCCTTCGGCAGTGTTTCCCAGGCGAGCATCTCTCCCCCTTCTACCTATTTTGCATTTATAGTCTTTACTTCCTCCTGTTGGTCTATTGCTATCCGTGTTGCGATGCTTTAGTTCCGTACCCGATATATCCCGTGCACCCTCTATATTGCCTTGGACACCTCCTATTACCTGTTGTTTGGTAGATAGCTGGCCTTGCGAGTCGTAGTTGCTTGCTCAGGTGCGATCTCGTGCTGTAAAGTACCACAATTGTTGGAATGCTGGCAGATGTATTTTGGTGGAGTTGATCATGTCTTTAATTACAACTATTAAATTGCTAGGACAACTAATGAAAGTGGCACCGGTGGGCTATTACATGCTATTTGGTTTTTCATGCCCACTTGTGTCCCGTAGGCCCCGAGTACTTGATACCTGTTCCTTGACTATTTGCACTATCCACATACGGGAGACTCTATGAATCCCCCTTAGCCAGAGCTTGATTCACTTCTTATTTCTTGGGGCCACAAACTAGTTTGGGGCTTTATTACTATCATGTACTTATGCCATGCTTTACTGTTTTATTTAAGATTGTGCGTGGAGCACCTGTACTGTTTTGGATTGTGCCACGTTTTCACGGTATCGACAAGCCCATTCACACTTTTGGGTTCCCGATGTACCGTCACAAACCCCGGGTCCGCTTTCAGAGTGGACAACTTCGCGGTGGTAGCTTAGTGGGGTGGCCCCCTGAAATATTTTATGAATCCTGTGATTGCTTTGTCGTGAAAGCCTCGTTGGGTTTTGAGTTGGTTTTTCCGAGGTTGATCGTGTGTGTGTTGCTATTTGTGCACCCCTGCAGGGTAAATCTTTCTGAAAGCCGTGTCCACGGTTATGGACGACTTGGAGCACAGTATCTCGATCATAGACAAGCATAACTAAAGTAGTGCTATAAATATGACTTAATATGTGACTAGTAATCAACTCAAGTATAAAGGAATGGATATTAAAAATGCCAACAGCTGGTGGAACTGGGATGTATCGTGACATGCTACACCTGCCTAGTAAGTATTGCAACTCCAATGGAATGTGATAAAAGTGCCAACAACTGTTGGGTTTTGGGATTCCTCAAGATAATTCTATCTCACTAGTAAATGTTCCAACTACAACGGAATGGTAATTAAAACGGCCCACTACTTATGCTTCAGAACGACTCATGCTATCTATATTTGTTTAGTAAGTGCTGCAACTATAACGGAATGAGTAAAATTGCCAACCGTGTGAGTTCCTCGGTCGGACTTCCTCGTTTTGTCTCGAGGGGGAAATACCAGGATGGGTATGTTTGGTGTTAGTCTCAGGTTGGATCCGACTAGGTCTTTCGTACCCCTCTCTGATAGCCGCCAGTTGTATCGTGTCTCTATAGGTCGTTTAGTGCATGCTGCGCTGCCGCTTCAGTCCACCATACCTATGTAGGCGAGAGCCGCCGAATTCTAACCTCGCCGTGTACTAGCCTCAGTACTGACGCTCCTCTTTTTCCTTTGCCCTTTGTCGGCACCCCTTTTGTTTTAGCAGGTTTGAGATCGACGTTGTTAGCAGGGTTACCCTTCCGGCTTGGCCTGGGCAGGGTTATGGACGCCATTGGTTATTCTTCAGGGCTCTTAGCCCCATTTGCATCTTGTCCGTAGTCGGACGCTCTATCATTTTCGAGGTGATTTGAATATTTGTATAGTATATCTGTATTCTTGACTCATGGAGTCGTTGTTGTATATATATGTTCTGTCGGTTCCATCGTGGACTAATGTGTAATGGTATTACTTCGTTTTCCACCCGCACGAAAGTGCCTGGTGGGCGTCCTTGAATCGTTTCTACGCGGGTTTGGCGGGAATCGCTAAAACTTGCATAGGGCCGATTCGAGGGTGTTACATTAGTAAACAGAGCACACATACAATGACACTAGTGGATCCATGTGTGGTCTCTAAGGAGAGCACACTTTTCAATGGCACTGGTGGATCCATATGTGGTATGTGAAAAGAACACACATGAAATAACTCCAGTTGTTGTTACTAAAAAGAACACACATGCAATGACACTGGTTGTTGTTAGTAAAAAGAACACACATGCAATGACACTAGTGGATCCGTAGGTGGATTGTGAAAAGAACACACATGCAATGACTCTGGTTGTTGTTAGTAAAAAGAACACATATGCAATGACACTAGTGGATCCTTAGGTGGATTGTGAAAAGAACACACGTGCAATGACTCTGGCTGTTGTTAGTAAAAAGAGCACACATGTAATGACACTGGTGGATCCATAGGTGGATTGTGAAAACAACACACATGCAATGACTCCAGTTTTTGTTAGTAAAAAGAATACACATGCAATGACACAGGTGGATCCATGTGTGGTCTCTGTACAGAACACACATTTCAATGACACTGGTCGATCTATATGTGGTATGTGAAAAGAACACACATGAAATGACTCTGGTTGTTGTTAGTAAAAAGAACACACATGCAATGACACTGGTGGATCAATGTGTGGTCTCTAAAGAGAACACACATGCAATGACTCTGGTAGTTGTTAGTAAAAAGAGCACAAATGCAATGACACTGGAGGATCCATAGGTGGATTGTGAAAAGAGCACACATGCAATGACTCTAGTTGTTGTTAGTATAAACAAAACACATGCAATGACACTGGTGGATCCATATGTGGTATGTGAAAAGAACACACATGCAATGACTCCAGTTGTTGTTAGTAAAAAGAACACACATGCGATGACACTAGTGGATCCATGTGTGGTCTCTGAAGAGAACACACATGCAATGACTCAGGTTGTTGTTAGTAAAAAGAGCACACATGCAATGACACTGGTGGATCCATAGGTGGATTGTGAAATGAACACACACGAGATGACTCTAGTTGTTGTTAGTAAAAAGAACACACATGCAATCACATTGGTGGATCCATGTGTGGTCTCTGAAGAGAACACACATTTCAATGAAACTGGTGGATCCATATGTGGTATGTGAAAATAATAGTCATGAAATGACTCTGGTTGTTGTTAGTAAAAAGAACACACATGCGATGACACTGGTGGATCCATAGGTGGATTTTGAAAAGAGCATGCATGCAATTACACTGGTCGATCCATATGTGGTACGTGAAAAGAACACACATGCAATGACTCAGTTGTTGTTAGTAAAAAGAACACACATGCAATGACACTGGTGGATCAATGTGTGGTCTCTGAAGAGAACACACATGCAATGACTCTGGTTGTTTTTAGTAAAAAGAGCACACATGCAATGACACTGGTGGATCCATAGGTGGATTGTGAAAACAGCACACATGCAATGACTCCAGTTGTTGTTAGTAAAAATAACACACATGCAATGACACTGGTGGATCCATATGTGGTATGTGAAAAGAACACACATGCAATGAATCCAGCTTTTGTTAATAAAAAGAACACACATGCGATGACACTGGTGGATCCATGTGTGGTCTCTGAATAGAACACACATGCAATGACTCTAGCTGTTGTTAGTAAAAAAGGGCACACATGCAATAACACTAGTGGATCCATAGGTGGATTGTGAAATGAACACACATGAGATGACTCCAGTTGTTGTTAGTAAACAGAAGACACATGCGATGACACTAGTGGATCCATGTGTGGTCTCTGAAGAGAACACACATGCAATGACTCTGGTTGTTGTTAGTAAACAGAGCACACATTCAATGACACTGGTGGATCCATGTGTTGTCTCTGAAGAGAGCACAAATTTCAATGGCACTGGTGGATCCATATGTGGTATGTGAAAAGAGCACACACGCAATGACACTGGTGGATCCATAGGTGGATTCTGAAATGAACACACATGCAATGACTCTAGTTGTTGTTAGTAAAAAGAGCACACACGCAATAACACTGGTGGATCCATAGGTGGATTGTGAAATGAACACACACGAGATGACTCCATTTGTTGTTAGTAAAAAGAACACACATGCAATCACACTGGTGGATCCATGTGTGGTCTCTGAAGAGAACACACATTTCAATGACACTAGTGGATCCATATGTGGTATGTGAAAATAGTAGTCATGAAATGACTCTGGTTGTTGTTAGTAAAAAGAACACACATGCAATGACACTAGTGGATCGATGTGTGGTCTCTGAAGAGAACACACATGCAATAACTCTGGTTGTTGTTAGTAAAAAGATCACACATGCAATGACACTAGAGGATCCATAGGTGGATTGTGAAAAGAGCACACATGCAATGACACTGGTGGATCCATATGTGGTATGTGAAGATAACACACATGCAATGATTCCAGTTGTTGATAGTAAAAATAACACACATGCAATGTCACTGATGGATCGATGTGTGGTCTCTGAAGAGATAACACATTTCAATGATACTGGTGGATCCATAGGTGGATTGTGAAAAGAACACACATGCAATGACTCTAGTTTTTGTTCGTAAAAAGAACACACATGCAATGACACTAGTGGATCCATGTGTGGTCTCTGAAAAGAACACACATGCAATGACTCTGGCTGTTGTTAGTAAAAAGAAAACACATGCAGTGACACTGGTGGATCCATGTGTGGTCTCCAAAGAGAACACACATTTCAATAACATTGGTGGATCCATATGTGGTATGTGAAAATAATAGTCATGAAATGACTCTGGTTGTTGTTAGTAAAAAGAACACACATGCAATGACACTGGTGGATCCATGTGTAGTCTCTATAGAGAACACACATGCAATGACTCTGGTTGTTGTTAGTAAGAAGAGCACACATGCAATGTCACTGGTGGAACCATATGTGGTCTCTGAAGAGAACACACATTTCAATGACACTAGTGGATCCATATGTGGTATGTGAAATAATTGTCATGAAATGACTCTGGTTGTTGTTAGTAAAAAGAACACACATGCAATGACACTGGTGGATCGATGTGTGGTCTCTGAAAAGAACAAACATGCAATGACTCTGGTTGTTGTTAGTAAAAAGATCACACATGCAACGACACTAGAGGATCCATAGGTGGATTGTGAAAAGAGCACACATGCAATGACACTGGTGGATCCATATGTGTTATGTGAAAATAACACATATGCAATGACTCTAGTTGTTGATAGTAAAAATAACACACATGCAATGACACTGGTGGATCGATGTGTGGTCTCTGAAGAGAACACACATTTCAATGATACTGGTGGATCCATAGGTGGATTGTGAAAAGAACACACATGCAATGACTCCAGTTGTTGTTAGTAAAAAGAACACACATGCCATGACACTAGTGGATCCATAGGTGGATTGTGAAACGAGCACACATGCAATGACTCCACTTGTTGTTAGTAAAAAGAACACACATGCAATGACATTGGTGCCTCCTTGTGTGGTCTCTGAAGAGAACAAACATTTCAATGACTCGGGTGGATCCATACGTGGTATGTGAAAATAATAGTCATGAAATGACTCCAGTTGTTGTTAGTAAAAAGAACACACATGCAATGACACTGGTGGATCCATGTGTGGTTTCTATAGACAACACACATGCAATGACTCTGGTTGTTGTTAGTAAAAAGAGCACACATGCAATGTCACTGGTGGATCCATAGGTGGATTGTGAAAAGAGCACACATGCAATGACACTGGTGGATCCATATGTGGTTTGTGAAAAGAACACACATGCAATGACTCAAGTTGTTGTTAGTAAAAAGAACACACATGCAATAACACTGGTGGATCCATGTGTGGTCTGAGAAGAGAACACACATTTCAATGACACTAGTGGATCCTTAGGTGGATTGTGAAAAGAACACAAATGCAATGACTCTAGTTATTGTTAGTAAAAAGAACAGACATGCAATAACACTGGTGGATCCATGTGTGGTCTGTAAAGAGAACACACATGCAATGACTCTGGCTGTTGTTAGTAAAAAGAGCACACATGCAATGACACTAGTGGATCCATAGGTGGATTGTGAAAACAACACACATGCAATGACTCCAGTTGTTCTTAGTAAAAAGAACACACATGCAATGACACTGGTGGATCCATGTGTGGTATCTTTAGAGAACACACATTTCAATCACACTGGTGGATCCATATGTGGTATGTGAAAAGAACACACATGAAATGACTCTTTTTGTTGTTAGTAAGAAGAACACACATGCAATGACACTGGTGGATCAATGTGTGGTCTCTAAAGAGAACACACATGCAATGACTCTGGTTGTTGTTAGTAAAAAGAGCACACATGCAATGACACTGGTGGATCCATAGGTGGATTGTGAAAAGAGCACACATGCAATGACTCCAGTTGTTGTTAGTAAAAATACCACACATGCAATGCCACTAGTGGATCCATATGTGGTATGTGAAAAGAACACACATCCAATGACTCCCGTTGTTTTTAGTAAAGAGAACACACATGCGATGACACTAGTGGATCCATGTGTGGTCTCTGAAGAGAACACACATGCAATGACTCTAGTGGATCCATGTGTGGTATGTGAAAAGGACAAACATGAAATGACTCCAGTTGTTGTTAGTAAAAAGAACACACATGCAATGACACTGGTGGATCCATGTGTGGTCTCTGAAGAGAACACACATTTCAATGACTCTGGTGGATCCATATGTGGTATGTGAAAATAATAGTCATGAAATGACTCCACTTGTTGTTAGTAAAAAGAACACACATGCAATGACACTGGTGGCTCCTTGTGTGGTCTCTGAAGAGAACAAACATTTCAATGACTCGGGTGGATCCATATGTGGTATGTGAAAATAATAGTCATGAAATGACTCTAGTTGTGGTTAGTAAAAAGAACACACATGCAATGACACTGGTGGATCCATGTGTGGTCTCTGAGGAGAGCACACATGCAATGACACTGGTGGATCCATAAGTGGATTGTGAAAAGAACACACATGCAATGACTCCAGTTGTTGTTAGTAAAAAAAACACATGCAATGACACTGGTGGATTCATAGGTGGTATGTGAAAAGAACACACATGCAATGACTCTAGTTGTTGTTAGTAAAAAGAACACACATGCAATGACACTAGTGGATCCATGTGTGGTCTCTGAAGAGAACACACATTTCAATGACACTAGTGGATCCATGTGTGGTATGTGAAAATAACACACATGAAATGAGTCCAATTGTTGTTAGTAAAAAGAACACACATGCAATGACACTGTTGGATCCATGTGTGATCTCTGAAGAGAATACACATTTCAATGACTCTGGTGGATTCATATGTGGTATGTGAAAATAATAGTCATGAAATGACCCCAGTTGTTGTTAGTAAAATGAACACACATGCAGTGACACTGGTGGATCCATGTCTGGTGTCTGAAGAGAATAATCATTTCAATGACTCTGGTGGATCCATATGTGGTATGTGAAAATAATAATCATGAAATGACTCCGGTTGTTGTTAGTAAAAAGAACACACATGCAATGACACTGGTGGATCCATGTGTGGTCTCTGAAGAGAGCACACATGCAATGACACTGGTGGATCCATAGGTGGATTGTGAAAAGAACACACATGCAATGACTCCAGTTATTGTTAGTAAAAAGAACAAATGCAATGACACTAGTGGATCCATAGGTGGTATGTGAAAATAACACACACGCACTGACTCTATTTGTTGTTAGTAAAAAGAACAGACATGCAATGACACTGGTGGATCCATGTGTGGTCTCTGAAGAGAACACACATTTCAATGACACTAGTGGATCCATGTGTGGTATTTGAAAAGAACACACATAAAATGACTCCAGATGTTGTTAGGAAAAGTAACACACATGCAATGACACTGGTGGATCCATATGTGATCTCTGAAGAGAACACACATTTCAATGACCCTGGTGGATCCATATGTGGTATGTGAAAAGAATAGTCATGAAATGACTCTAGTTGTTGTGAGTAAAAAGAACACACATGCAATGACACCGGTGGATCCATGTGTGGTCTCTGAAGAGAACACACATTTCAATGACACTAGTGGATCCATGTGTGGTCTCATAAGAGAACAAACATGCAATGACTCTGGTTGATGTTAGTAAAAATAACACACATACAATGACACTTGTGGATCCATTGGTGGATTGTGAAAAGAGCACACATGCAATGACACTGGTGGATCCATATGTGGTATGTGAAAAGAACACACATGCAATGACTCTGGTTGTTATTAGTAAAAATAACACACATGCAATGACTCCGGTTGTTGTTAGTAAAAAGAACACACATGCAATGACACTGGTGGATCCATGTGTGGTCTCTGAAGAGAACACACATTTCAATGACTCTGGTGGATCCATATGTGGTATGTGAAAATAATAGTCATGAAAAGACTCTAGTTTTTGTTAGTAAAAAGAACACACATGCAATGACACTGGTGGCTCCATGTGTGGTCTCTGAAGAGAACACACATTTCAATGACTCGGGTGGATCCATATGTGGTATGTGAAAATAATAGTCATGAAATGACTCCAGTTGTTGTTTGTAAAAAGAACACACATGCAATGACACTGGTGGATCCATATGTGGTATCTGAAGAGAGCACACATGCAATGACACTGGTGGATCCATAGGTGGATTGTGAAAAGAACACACATCCAATGACTCAAGTTGTTGTTAGTAAAAAGAACACACATGCAATGACACTGGTGGATTCATAGGTGGTATGTGAAAAGAACACACATGCAATGAATCTGGTTGTTGTTAGTAAAAAGAACACACATGCAATGACACTGGTGGATCCATGTGTGGTGTCTGAAGAGAGCACACATGCAATGACACTGGTGGATCCATAGGTGGATTGTGAAAAGAACACACATGCAATGACTCTAGTTGTTGTTAGTAAAAAGAACACATGCAATGACACTGGTGGATCCATAGGTGGTATGTGAAAAGAACACACATGCACTGACTCTAGTTGTTGTTAGTAAAAATAACACCCATGCAATGACACTGGTGGATCCATGTGTGGTCTCTGAAGAGAACACACATTTCAATGACACTAGTGGATCCATGTGTGGTATGTGAAAAGAACACACATGAAATGACTCCAGATGTTGTTAGTAAAAGTAACACACATGCAATGACACCGGTGGATCCATATGTGATCTCTGAAGAGAACACACATTTCAATGACTGGTGGATCCATATGTGGTATGTGAAAAGAATAGTCAAGAAATGACTCTAGTTGTTGTTAGTAAAAAGAACACACATGCAATGACACTGGTGGATCCATGTGTGGTCTCTGAAGAGAACACACAGTTCAATGACTCTACTGGATCCATATGTGGTATGTGAAAATAATAGTCATGAAACGACTCCAGTTGTTGTTAGTAAAAAGAACACACATGCAATGACACTGGTGGCTCCATGTGTGGTCTCTGAAGAGAACACACATTTCAATGACTCGGGTGGATCCATATGTGTTATGTGAAAATAATAGTCATGAAATGACTCCAGTTGTTGTTAGTAAAAAGAACACACATGCAATGACACTGGTGGATCCATAGGTGGATTGTGAAAAGAACACACATGCAATGACTCAAGTTGTTGTTAGTAAAAAGAACACACATGCAATGACACTGGTGGATTCATAGGTGGTATGTGAAAAGAACACACATGCAATGACTCTGGTTGTTGTTAGTAAAAAGAACATACATGCAATGACACTGGTGGATCCATGTGTGGTCTCTGAAGAGAACACACATTTCAATGACACTGGTGGATCCATGTGTGGTATGTGAAAATAACATACATGAAATGAGTCCAATTGTTGTTTGTAAAAGTACACACATGCAATGACACTGGTGGATCCATGTATTATCTCTGAAGAGAACACACAGAGAACACACATTTCAATGACTCTGGTGGATTCATATGTGGTATGTGAAAAGAATAGTCATGACATGACTCTAGTTGTTGTTAGTAAAATGAACACACATGTAGTGACACTGGTGGATCCATGTGTGGCCTCTGAAGAGAACACACATTTCAATGACTCTGGTGGATCCATATGTGGTATGTGAAAATAATAGTCATGAAATGACTCTGGTTGTTGTTAGTAAAAAGAACACACATGCAATGACACTGGTGGATCCATGTGTGGTCTCTGAAGAGAGCACACATGCAATGACACTGGTGGATCCATAGGTGGATTGTGAAAAGAACACACATGCAATGACTCCAGTTGTTGTTAGTAAAAAGAACACATGCAATGACACTGGTGGATCCATAGGTGGTATGTGAAAAGAACACACATGCACTGACTCTGGTTGTTGTTAGTAAAAAGAACACACATGCAATGACACTGGTGGATCCATGTGTGGTCTCTGAAGAGAACACACATTTCAATGACACTCGTGGATCCATGTGTGGTATGTGAAAAGAACACACATGAAATGACTCCATATATTGTTAGTGAAAGGAACACACATGCAATGACACTGGTGGATCCATATGTGATCTCTGAAGAGAACACACATTTCAATGACTGGTGGATCCATATGTGGTATGTGAAAAGAATAGTAATGAAATGACTCTAGTTGTGTTAGTAAAAAGAACACACATGCAATGACACTGGTGGATCCATGTGTGGTCTCTGAAGAGAACACACATTTCAATGACACTACTGGATCCATATGTGGTGTGTGAAAATAATAGTAATGAAATGACTCCTGTTGTTGTTAGTAAAAAGAACACACATGCAATGACACTGGTGGCTCCATGTGTGGTCTCTGAAGAGAACACGCATTTCAATGACTCGGGTGGATCCATATGTGGTATGTGAAAATAATAGTCATGAAATGACTCCAATTTTTGTTAGTAAAAAGAACACACATGCAATGACACTGGTGGATCCATATGTGGATTGTGAAAAGAACACACATGCAATGACTCAAGTTGTTGTTAGTAAAAAGAACACACATGCAATGACACTGGTGGATTCATAGGTGGTATGTGAAAAGAACACACATGTAATGACTCTGGTTGTTGTTAGTAAAAAGAACACACATGCAATGACACTGGTGGATCCATGTGTGGTCTCTGAAGAGAACACACATTTCAATGACACTAGTGGTTCCATGTGTGGTATGTGAAAAGAACACAAATGAAATGAGTCCAATTGTTGTTAGTAAAAATAACACACATGCAATGAGACTGGTGGATCCATGTATGATCTCTGAAGAGAACACACATTTCAATGACTGGTGGATTCATATGTGGTATGTGAAAAGAATAGTCATGAAATGATTCTAGTTGTTGTTAGTAAAATGAACACACATGCAGTGACACTGGTGGATCCATGTGTGGTCTCTGAAGAGAACACACATTTCAATGACTCTGGTGGATCCATATGTGGTATGTGAAAATAGTAGTCATGAAATGACTCCGGTTGTTGTTAGTAAAAAGAACACACATGCAATGACACTGGTGGATCCATGTGCGGTCTCTGAAGAGAGCACACATGCAATTACACTGGTGGATCCATAGGTGGATTGTGAAAAGAACACACATGCAATGACTCCAGTTGTTGTTAGTAAAAAGAACACATGCAATGACACTGGTGGATCCATAGGTGGTATGTGAAAAGAACACACATGCACTGACTCTGGTTGTTGTGAGTAAAAAGAACACACATGCAATGACACTAGTGGATCCATGTGTGGTTTCTGAAGAGAACACACATTTCAATGACACTACTGGATCCATGTGTGGTATGTGAAAAGAACACACATGAAATGACTCCAGATGTTGTTAGTAAAAGGAACACACATGCAATGACACTGGTGGATCCATATGTGATCTCTGAAGAGAACACACATTTCAATGACTAGTGGATCCATATGTGGTATGTGCAAAGAATAGTCATGAAATGACTCTAGTTGTTGTTAGTAAAAAGAACACACATGCAATGACACTAGTGGATCCATGTGTGGTCTCTAAAGAGAACACACATTTCAATGACTCTACTGGATCCATATGTGGTATGTGAAAATAATATTCATTAAATGACTCCAATTGTTGTTAGTAAAAAGAACACACATGCAATGACACTGGTGGATCCATAGGTGGATTGTGAAAAGAACACACATGCAATGACTAAAGTTGTTGTTAGTAAAAAGAACACACATGCAATGACACTGGTGGATTCATAGGTGGTATGTGAAAAGAACACACATGCAATGACTCTGGTTGTTGTTAGTAAAAAGAACACACATGCAATGACACTGGTGGATCCATGTGTGGTCTTTGAAGAGAACACACATGCAATGACACTGGTGGATCCATAGGTGGATTGTGAAAAGAACACACATTCAATGACTCCAGATATTGTTAGTAAAAAGAACACACATGCAATGACACTGGTGGATTCATAGGTGGTATGTGAAAAGAACACACATGCAATGACTCTAGTTGTTGTTAGTAAAAAGAACACACATGCAATGGCACTAGTGGATCCATGTGTGGTCTCTAAAGAGGACACACATTTCAATGACACTGGTGGATCCATGTGTGGTATGTGAAAAGAACACACATGAAATGACTCCAGTTGTTGTTACTAAAAAGAACACACATGCAATGACACTAGTGGATCCATGTGTGGTCTCTGAAGAGAACACACATTTCAATGACTCTGGTGGATCCATATGTGGTATGTGAAAATAATAGTCATGAAATGACTCCAGTTATTGTTAGTAAAAAGAACACACATGCAATGACACTGGTGGATCCATGTGTGGTCTCTAAAGAGAGCACACATGCAATGACACTGGTGGATCCATAGGTGGATTGTGAAAAGAACACACATTCAATGACTCCAGATATTGTTAGTAAAAAGAACACACATGCAATGACACTGGTGGATTCATAGGTGGTATGTGAAAATAACACACATGCAATGACTCTGGTTGTTGTTAGTAAAAAGAACACACATGCAATGACACTAGTGGATCCATGTGGTCTCTGAAGCGAACACACATTTCAATGACACTGGTGAATCCATGTGTGGTATGTGAAAAGAACACACATGAAATGAGTCCAATTGTTGTTAGTAAAACGAACACACATGCAATGACACTGGTGGATCCATGTGTGATCTCTGAAGAGAACACACATTTCAATGACTCTGGTGGATTCATATGTGTTATGTGAAAAGAATAGTCATGAAATGACTCCTTGTTGTTAGTAAAAAGAACACACATGCAATGACACTGGTGGATCCATGTGTGGTCTCTGAAGAGAACACACATTTCAATGACTCTGGTGGATCCATATGTGGTATGTGAAAATAATAGTCATGAAATGACTCTGGTTGTTGTTAGTAAAAATAACACACATGCAATGACACTGGTGGATCCATGTGTGTTCTGTGAATAGAACACACATGCAATGACTCCCGATGTTGTTAGTAAAAATAACACACATGCAATGACACTGGTTCTTGTTAGTAAAAAGAGCACACATGCAATGACATTGGTGGATCCATGCGTGGTCTCTAAACAGAACACACATTTCAATGACACTTGTGGATCCATGTGTGGTCTCTGAAGAGAACAAACATGCAATGACTCTGGTTGATGTTAGTAAAAAGAGCACACATACAATGACACTTGTGGATCCGTTGGTGGATTCTGAAAAGAGCACATGCAGTGACACTGGTGGATCCATATGTCGTATGTGAAACGAACACACATGCAATGAATCTGGTTGTTGTTAGTAAAAATAACACACATGCAATGACTCCAGTTGTTGTTAGTAAAAAGAACACACATGCAATGACACTGGTGGATCCATGTGTGGTCTCTGAAGAGAACACACATTTCAATGACTCTGGTGGATCCATATGTGGTATGTGAAAATAATAGTCATGAAATGACTCCAGTTGTTGCTAGTAAAAAGAACAAACATGCAATGACACTGGTGGATCCATGTGTGGTCTCTAAAGAGAGCACACATGCAATGAAACTGGTGGATCCATAGGTGGATTGTGAAAAGAACACACATGCAATGACTCAAGTTGTTGTTAGTAAAAACAACACACATGCAATGACACTAGTGGATTCATAGGTGGTATGTGAGAAGAACACACATGCGATGCCTCTATTTGTTGTTAGTAAAAAGAACACACATGCAATGACACTGGTGGATCCATGTGTGGTCTTTGAAGAGAACACACATGCAATGACACTGGTGGATCCATAGGTGGATTGTGAAAAGAACACACATTCAATGACTCCAGATATTGTTAGTAAAAAGAACACACATGCAATGACACTGGTGGATTCATAGGTGGTATGTGAAAAGAACACACATGCAATGACTCTAGTTGTTGTTAGTAAAAAGAACACACATGCAATGGCACTAGTGGATCCATGTGTGGTCTCTAAAGAGGACACACATTTCAATGACACTGGTGGATCCATGTGTGGTATGTGAAAAGAACACACATGAAATGACTCCAGTTGTTGTTACTAAAAAGAACACACATGCAATGACACTAGTGGATCCATGTGTGGTCTCTGAAGAGAACACACATTTCAATGACTCTGGTGGATCCATATGTGGTATGTGAAAATAATAGTCATGAAATGACTCCAGTTATTGTTAGTAAAAAGAACACACATGCAATGACACTGGTGGATCCATGTGTGGTCTCTAAAGAGAGCACACATGCAATGACACTGGTGGATCCATAGGTGGATTGTGAAAAGAACACACATTCAATGACTCCAGATATTGTTAGTAAAAAGAACACACATGCAATGACACTGGTGGATTCATAGGTGGTATGTGAAAATAACACACATGCAATGACTCTGGTTGTTGTTAGTAAAAAGAACACACATGCAATGACACTAGTGGATCCATGTGGTCTCTGAAGCGAACACACATTTCAATGACACTGGTGAATCCATGTGTGGTATGTGAAAAGAACACACATGAAATGAGTCCAATTGTTGTTAGTAAAACGAACACACATGCAATGACACTGGTGGATCCATGTGTGATCTCTGAAGAGAACACACATTTCAATGACTCTGGTGGATTCATATGTGTTATGTGAAAAGAATAGTCATGAAATGACTCCAGTTGTTGTTAGTAAAATGAACACACATGCAGTGACACTGGTGGATCCATGTGTGGTCTCTGAAGAGAACACACATTTCAATGACTCTGGTGGATCCATATGTGCTATGTGAAAATAATAGTCATGAAATGACTCTGGTTGTTGTTAGTAAAAATAACACACATGCAATGACACTGGTGGATCCATGTGTGGTCTCTGAAGAGAACACCTATGCAATGACTCTGGCTGTTGTTAGTAAAAATAACACACATGCAATGACACTGGTTCTTGTTAGTAAAAAGAGCACACATGCAATGACATTGGTGGATCCATGCGTGGTCTCTAAACAGAACACACATTTCAATGACACTTGTGGATCCATGTGTGGTCTCTGAAGAGAACAAACATGCAATGACTCTGGTTGATGTTAGTAAAAAGAGCACACATACAATGACACATGTGGATCCGTTGGTGGATTCTGAAAAGAGCACACATGCAATGACACTGGTGGATCCATATGTCGTATGTGAAACGAACACACATGCAATGAATCTGGTTGTTGTTAGTAAAAATAACACACATGCAATGACTCCAGTTGTTGTTAGTAAAAAGAACACACATGCAATGACACTGGTGGATCCATGTGTGGTCTCTGAAGAGAACACACATTTCAATGACTCTGGTGGATCCATATGTGGTATGTGAAAATAATAGTCATGAAATGACTCCAGTTGTTGCTAGTAAAAAGAACAAACATGCAATGACACTGGTGGATCCATGTGTGGTCTCTAAAGAGAGCACACATGCAATGAAACTGGTGGATCCATAGGTGGATTGTGAAAAGAACACACATGCAATGACTCAAGTTGTTGTTAGTAAAAACAACACACATGCAATGACACTAGTGGATTCATAGGTGGTATGTGAGAAGAACACACATGCGATGCCTCTATTTGTTGTTAGTAAAAAGAACACACATGCAATGACACTGGTGGATCCATGTGTGGTCTTTGAAGAGAACACACATGCAATGACACTGGTGGATCCATAGGTGGATTGTGAAAAGAACACACATTCAATGACTCCAGATATTGTTAGTAAAAAGAACACACATGCAATGACACTGGTGGATTCATAGGTGGTATGTGAAAAGAACACACATGCAATGACTCTAGTTGTTGTTAGTAAAAAGAACACACATGCAATGGCACTAGTGGATCCATGTGTGGTCTCTAAAGAGGACACACATTTCAATGACACTGGTGGATCCATGTGTGGTATGTGAAAAGAACACACATGAAATGACTCCAGTTGTTGTTACTAAAAAGAACACACATGCAATGACACTAGTGGATCCATGTGTGGTCCCTGAAGAGAACACACATTTCAATGACTCTGGTGGATCCATATGTGGTATGTGAAAATAATAGTCATGAAATGACTCCAGTTATTGTTAGTAAAAAGAACACACATGCAATGACACTGGTGGATCCATGTGTGGTCTCTAAAGAGAGCACATGCAATGACCCTGGTGGATCCATAGGTGGATTGTGAAAAGAACACACATTCAATGACTCCAGATATTGTTAGTAAAAAGAACACACATGCAATGACACTGGTGGATTCATAGGTGGTATGTGAAAATAACACACATGCAATGACTCTGGTTGTTGTTAGTAAAAAGAACACACATGCAATGACACTAGTGGATCCATGTGGTCTCTGAAGCGAACACACATTTCAATGACACTGGTGAATCCATGTGTGGTATGTGAAAAGAACACACATGAAATGAGTCCAATTGTTGTTAGTAAAACGAACACACATGCAATGACACTGGTGGATCCATGTGTGATCTCTGAAGAGAACACACATTTCAATGACTCTGGTGGATTCATATGTGTTATGTGAAAAGAATAGTCATGAAATGACTCCAGTTGTTGTTAGTAAAATGAACACACATGCAGTGACACTGGTGGATCCATGTGTGGTCTCTGAAGAGAACACACATTTCAATGACTCTGGTGGATCCATATGTGGTATGTGAAAATAATAGTCATGAAATGACTCTGGTTGTTGTTAGTAAAAATAACACACATGCAATGACACTGGTGGATCCATGTGTGGTCTCTGAAGAGAACACCTATGCAATGACTCTGGCTGTTGTTAGTAAAAATAACACACATGCAATGACACTGGTTCTTGTTAGTAAAAAGAGCACACATGCAATGACATTGGTGGATCCATGTGTGGTCTCTAAACAGAACACACATTTGAATGACACTTGTGGATCCATGTGTGGTCTCTGAAGAGAACAAACATGCAATGACTCTGGTTGATGTTAGTAAAAAGAGCACACATACAATGACACTTGTGGATCCGTTGGTGGATTCTGAAAAGAGCACACATGCAATGACACTGGTGGATCCATATGTCGTATGTGAAACGAACACACATGCAATGAATCTGGTTGTTGTTAGTAAAAATAACACACATGCAATGACTCCAGTTGTTGTTAGTAAAAGAACACATGCAATGACATCAGGATCCATGTGTGGTCTCTGAAGAACACACATTTCAATGAATCTTGTGGATCCATATGTGTTATGTTAAAATAATATTCATGAAATGACTCCAGTTGTTGCTAGTAAAAAGAACATACATGCAATGACACTGGTGGATCCATGTGTGGTCTCTGAAGAGAGCACACATGCAATGAAACTGGTGGATCCATAGGTGGATTGTGAAAAGAACACACATGCAATGACTCAAGTTGTTGTTAGTAAAAACAACACACATGTAATGACACTAGTGGATTCATAGGTGGTATGTGAAAAGAACACACATGCGATGCCTCTATTTGTTGTTAGTAAAAACAACACACATGCAATGACACTGGTGGATCCATGTGTGGACTTTGAAGAGAACACACATGCAATGACACTGGTGGATCCATAGGTGGATTGTGAAAAGAAAACACATTCAATGACTCCAGATATTGTTAGTAAAAAGAACACACATGCAATGACACTGGTGGATTCATAGGTGGTATGTGAAAAGAACACACATGCAATGACTCTAGTTGTTGTTAGTAAAAAGAACACACATGCAATGGCACTAGTGGATCCATGTGTGGTCTCTAAAGAGGACACACATTTCAATGACACTGGTGGATCCATGTGTGGTATGTGAAAAGAACACACATGAAATGACTCCAGTTGTTGTTACTAAAAAGAACACACATGCAATGACACTAGTGGATCCATGTGTGGTCTCTGAAGAGAACACACATTTCAATGACTCTGGTGGATCCATATGTGGTATGTGAAAATAATAGTCATGAAATGACTCCAGTTATTGTTAGTAAAAAGAACACACATGCAATGACACTGGTAGATCCATGTGTGGTCTCTAAAGAGAGCACACATGCGATGACACTGGTGGATCCATAGGTGGATTGTGAAAAGAACACACATTCAATGACTCCAGATATTGTTAGTAAAAAGAACACACATGCAATAACACTGGTGGATTCATAGGTGGTATGTGAAAATAACACACATGCAATGACTCTGGTTGTTGTTAGTAAAAAGAACACACATGCAATGACACTAGTGGATCCATGTGGTCTCAAAGAACACACATTTCAATGACACTGGTGAATCCATGTGGTATGTGAAAAGAACACACATGAAATGAGTCCAATTGTTGTTAGTAAAACGAACACACATGCAATGACACTGGTGGATCCATGTGTGATCTCAAGAGAACACACATTTCAATGACTCTGGTGGATTCATATGTGTTATGTGAAAAGAATAGTCATGAAATGACTCCAGTTGTTGTTAGTAAAATGAACACACATGCAGTGACACTGGTGGATCCATGTGTGGTCTCTGAAGAGAACACACATTTCAATGACTCTGGTGGATCCATATGTGGTATGTGAAAATAATAGTCATGAAATGACTCTGGTTGTTGTTAGTAAAAATAACACACATGAAATGACACTGGTGGATCCATGTGTGGTCTCTGAAGAGAACACCTATGCAATGACTCTGGCTGTTGTTAGTAAAAATAACACACATGCAATGACACTGGTTCTTGTTAGTAAAAAGAGCACACATGCAATGACATTGGTGGATCCATGCGTGGTCTCTAAACAGAACACACATTTCAATGACACTTGTGGATCCATGTGTGGTCTCTGAAGAGAACAAACATGCAATGACTCTGGTTGATGTTAGTAAAAAGAGCACACATACAATGACACTTGTGGATCCGTTGGTGGATTCTGAAAAGAGCACACATGCAATGACACTGGTGGATCCATATGTGGTATGTGAAACGAACACACATGCAATGAATCTGGTTGTTGTTAGTAAAAATAACACACATGCAATGACTCCAGTTGTTGTTAGTAAAAAGAACACACATGCAATGACACTGGTGGATCCATGTGTGGTCTCTGAAGAGAACACACATTTCAATGACTCTGGTGGATCCATATGTGGTATGTGAAAATAATAGTCATGAAATGACTCCAGTTGTTGCTAGTAAAAAGAACATACATGCAATGACACTGGTGGATCCATGTGTGGTCTCTGAAGAGAGCACACATGCAATGAAACTGGTGGATCCATAGGTGGATTGTGAAAAGAACACACATGCAATGACTCAAGTTGTTGTTAGTAAAAACAACACACATGTAATGACACTAGTGGATTCATAGGTGGTATGTGAAAAGAACACACATGCGATGCCTCTATTTGTTGTTAGTAAAAACAACACACATGCAATGACACTGGTGGATCCATGTGTGGACTTTGAAGAGAACACACATGCAATGACACTGGTGGATCCATAGGTGGATTGTGAAAAGAAAACACATTCAATGACTCCAGATATTGTTAGTAAAAAGAACACACATGCAATGACACTGGTGGATTCATAGGTGGTATGTGAAAAGAACACACATGCAATGACTCTAGTTGTTGTTAGTAAAAAGAACACACATGCAATGGCACTAGTGGATCCATGTGTGGTCTCTAAAGAGGACACACATTTCAATGACACTGGTGGATCCATGTGTGGTATGTGAAAAGAACACACATGAAATGACTCCAGTTGTTGTTACTAAAAAGAACACACATGCAATGACACTAGTGGATCCATGTGTGGTCTCTGAAGAGAACACACATTTCAATGACTCTGGTGGATCCATATGTGGTATGTGAAAATAATAGTCATGAAATGACTCCAGTTATTGTTAGTAAAAAGAACACACATGCAATGACACTGGTAGATCCATGTGTGGTCTCTAAAGAGAGCACACATGCGATGACACTGGTGGATCCATAGGTGGATTGTGAAAAGAACACACATTCAATGACTCCAGATATTGTTAGTAAAAAGAACACACATGCAATAACACTGGTGGATTCATAGGTGGTATGTGAAAATAACACACATGCAATGACTCTGGTTGTTGTTAGTAAAAAGAACACACATGCAATGACACTAGTGGATCCATGTGGTCTCTGAAGCGAACACACATTTCAATGACACTGGTGAATCCATGTGTGGTATGTGAAAAGAACACACATGAAATGAGTCCAATTGTTGTTAGTAAAACGAACACACATGCAATGACACTGGTGGATCCATGTGTGATCTCTGAAGAGAACACACATTTCAATGACTCTGGTGGATTCATATGTGTTATGTGAAAAGAATAGTCATGAAATGACTCCAGTTGTTGTTAGTAAAATGAACACACATGCAAGGACATGTGGATCCATGTGTGGTCTCTGAAGAGAACACACATTTCAATGACTCTGGTGGATCCATATGTGGTATGTGAAAATAATAGTCATGAAATGACTCTGGTTGTTGTTAGTAAAAATAACACACATGAAATGACACTGGTGGATCCATGTGTGGTCTCTGAAGAGAACACCTATGCAATGACTCTGGCTGTTGTTAGTAAAAATAACACACATGCAATGACACTGGTTCTTGTTAGTAAAAAGAGCACACATGCAATGACATTGGTGGATCCATGCGTGGTCTCTAAACAGTACAAACATTTCAATGACACTTGTGGATCCATGTGTGGTCTCTGAAGAGAACAAACATGCAATGACTCTGGTTGATGTTAGTAAAAAGAGCACACATACAATGACACTTGTGGATCCGTTGGTGGATTCTGAAAAGAGCACACATGCAATGACACTGGTGGATCCATATGTGGTATGTGAAACGAACACACATGCAATGAATCTGGTTGTTGTTAGTAAAAATAACACACATGCAATGACTCCAGTTGTTGTTAGTAAAAAGAACACACATGCAATGACACTGGTGGATCCATGTGTGGTCTCTGAAGAGAACACACATTTCAATGACTCTGGTGGATCCATATGTGGTATGTGAAAATAATAGTCATGAAATGACTCCAGTTGTTGCTAGTAAAAAGAACATACATGCAATGACACTGGTGGATCCATGTGTGGTCTCTGAAGAGAGCACACATGCAATGAAACTGGTGGATCCATAGGTGGATTGTGAAAAGAACACACATGCAATGACTCAAGTTGTTGTTAGTAAAAACAACACACATGCAATGACACTAGTGGATTCATAGGTGGTATGTGAAAAGAACACACATGCGATGCCTCTAGTTGTTGTTAGTAAAAAGAACACACATGCAATGACACTGGTGGATCCATGTGTGGTCTTTGAAGAGAACACACATGCAATGACACTGGTGGATCCATAGGTGGATTGTGAAAAGAACACACATTCAATGACTCCAGATATTGTTAGTAAAAAGAACACACATGCAATGACACTGGTGGATTCATAGGTGGTATGTGAAAAGAACACACATGCAATGACTCTAGTTGTTGTTAGTAAAAAGAACACACATGCAATGGCACTAGTGGATCCATGTGTGGTCTCTAAAGAGGACACACATTTCAATGACACTGGTGGATCCATGTGTGGTATGTGAAAAGAACACACATGAAATGACTCCAGTTGTTGTTACTAAAAAGAACACACATGCAATGACACTAGTGGATCCATGTGTGGTCTCTGAAGAGAACACACATTTCAATGACTCTGGTGGATCCATATGTGGTATGTGAAAATAATAGTCATGAAATGACTCCAGTTATTGTTAGTAAAAAGAACACACATGCAATGACACTGGTGGATCCATGTGTGGTCTCTAAAGAGAGCACACATGCAATGACTCTAGTTGTTGTTAGTACAAAGAACACACATGCAATGACACTAGTGGATCCATGTGGTCTCTGAAGCGAACACACATTTCAATGACACTGGTGAATCCATGTGTGGTATGTGAAAAGAACACACATGAAATGAGTCCAATTGTTGTTAGTAAAACGAACACACATGCAATGACACTGGTGGATCCATGTGTGATCTCTGAAGAGAACACACATTTCAATGACTCTGGTGGATTCATATGTGTTATGTGAAAAGAATAGTCATGAAATGACTCCAGTTGTTGTTAGTAAAATGAACACACATGCAGTGACACTGGTGGATCCATGTGTGGTCTCTGAAGAGAACACACATTTCAATGACTCTGGTTGTTGTTAGTAAAAATAACACACATGCAATGACTCCAGTTGTTGTTAGTAAAAAGAACACACATGCAATGACACTGGTGGATCCATGTGTGGTCTCTGAAGAGAACACACATTTTAATGACTCTGGTGGATCCATATGTGGTATGTGAAAATAATAGTCATGAAATGACTCCAGTTGTTGCTAGTAAAAAGAACATACATGCAATGACACTGGTGGATCCATGTGTGGTCTCTGAAGAGAGCACACATGCAATGAAACTGGTGGATCCATAGGTGGATTGTGAAAAGAACACACATGCAATGACTCAAGTTGTTGTTAGTAAAAAGAACACACATGCAATGACACTAGTGGATTCATAGGTGGTATGTGAAAAGAACACACATGCGATGCCTCTAGTTGTTGTTAGTAAAAAGAACACACATGCAATGACACTGGTGGATCCATGTGTGGTCTTTGAAGAGAACACACATTTCAATGACACGGGTGGATCCATGTGTGATATGTGAAAAGAACACACATGAAATGAGTCCAATTGTTGTTAGTAAAAATAACACACATGCAACAACACTGGTGGATCCATGTGTGATCTCTGAAGAGAACACACAGAGAACACACATTTCAATGACTCTGGTGGATTCATATGTGGTATGTGAAAAGAATAGTCATGAAATGACTCCAGTTGTGGTTAGTAAAATGAACACACATGCAATGACACTGGTGGATCCATGTGTGGTCTCTGAAGACAACACACATTTTAATGACTCTGGTGGATCCATATGTGGTATGTGAAAATAATAGTCATGAAATGACTCTGGTTATTGTTAGTAAAAAGAACACACATGCAATGACACTGGTGGATCCATGTGTGGTCTATGAAGATAGCACACATTCAATGACACTGGTGGATCCATAGGTGGATTGTGAAAAGAACACACATGCAATGACTCTAGTTGTTGTTAGTAAAAAGAACACTTGCAATGACACTAGTGGATCCATAGGTGGTATGTGAAAAGAACACACATGCACTGACTCTGGTTGTTGTTAGTAAAAAGAACGCACATGCAATGACACTGGTGGATCCATGTGTGGTCTCTGAAGAGAACACACATTTCAATGACACTAGGGGACCCATGTGTGGTATGTGAAAAGAACCCACATGAAATGAATCTAGTTGTTGTTAGTAAAAGGAACACACATGCGATGACACTGGTGGATCCATATGTGATCTTTGAAGAGAACACACATTTCAATGACTCTGGTGGATCCATATGTGGTATGTGAAAAGAATAGTCATGAAATGACTCTAGTTGTTGTTAGTAAAAAGAACACACATGCAATGACACTGGTGGATCCATGTGTGGTCTCTAAAGAGAACACACATTTCAATGACTTTGGTGGATCCATATGTGGTATGTGAAAATAATAGTCATGAAATGACTCAAGTTGTTGTTAGTAAAAAGAACACACATGCAATGAAACTGGTGGCTCCATGTGTGGTCTCTGAAGAGAACACACATTTCAATGACTCGGGTGGATCCATATGTGGTATGTGAAAATAATAGTCATGAAATGACTCCAGTTGTTGTTAATAAAAAGAACACACATGCAATGACACTGGTGGATCCATGTGTGGTCTCTGAAGAGAGCACACATGCAATGACACTGGTGGATCCATAGGTGGATTGTGAAAAGAACACACATGCAATGACTCCAGTTATTGTTAGTAAAAAGAACACACATGCAATGACACTGGAGGATTCATAGGTGGTATGTGAAAATAACACACATGCAATGACTCTAGTTGTTTTTAGTAAAAAGAACACACATGCAATGACACTA
This sequence comes from Avena insularis, assembly GCA_023614405.1. Taxonomy (NCBI): domain Eukaryota; kingdom Viridiplantae; phylum Streptophyta; class Magnoliopsida; order Poales; family Poaceae; genus Avena; species Avena insularis. The sequence goes on along the minus strand of JAJUPC010000212.1, from coordinate 302,347 downwards.
GTGGATCCATGTGTGGTCTCTGAAGAGAACACACATTTCAATGACACTGGTGGATCCATGTGTGGTATATGAAAAGAACACACATGAAATGACTCCAGTTGTTGTTAGTAAAACGAACACACATGCAATGACACTGGTGGCTCCATGTGTGGTCTCTGAAGAGAACACACATTTCAATGACTCGGGTGGATCCATATGTGGTATGCGAAAATAATAGTCATGAAATGACTCAGTTGTTAGTAAAAAGAACACACATGCAATGACATCAGGTGGATCCATGTGGTCTCTGAAGAGAGCACACATGCAATGACACTGGTGGATCCATAGGTGGATTGTGAAAAGAACACACATGCAATGACTCCAGTTATTGTTAGTGAAAAGAACACACATGCAATGACACTCGAGGATTCATAGGTGGTATGTGAAAAGAACACACATGCAATGACTCTGGTTGTTGTTAGTAAAAAGAACACACATGCAATGACACTAGTGGATCCATCTGTGGTCTCTGAAGAGAACACACATTTCAATGACACTGGTGGATCCATGTGTGGTATGTGAAAAGAACACACATGAAATGACTCCAGTTGTTGTTAGTAAAAAGAACACACATGCAATGACACTGGTGGATCCATGTGTGGTCTCTGAAGAGAACACACATTCCAATGACTGTGGATCCATATGTGGTATGTGAAAATAATAGTCATGAAATGACTCCACTTGTTGTTAGTAAAAAGAACACACATGCAATGACATCAGGAGCCTTGTGTGTTCTCTCAAGAGAACACACATTTCAATGACTCGTGTGGATCCATATGTGGTATGTGAAAATAATAGTCATGAAATGACTCTAGTTGTTGTTAGTAAAAAGAACACACATGCAATGAAATCAGGGCTCCATGTGTGGTCTCAAGAGAACACACATTTCAATGACTCGGGTGGATCCATATGTGGTATGTGAAAATAATAGTCATGAAATGACTCCAGTTGTTGCTAGTAAAAAGAACACACATGCAATGACACTGGTGGATCCATGTTTGGTCTCTGAAGAGAGCACACATGCAATGAAACTGGTGGATCCATAGGTGGATTGTGAAAATAATAGTCATGAAATGACTCCAGTTGTTGCTAGTAAAAAGAACACACATGCAATGACACTGGTGGATCCATGTGTGGTCTCTGAAGAGAGCACACATGCAAAGAAACTGGTGGCTCCATGTGTGGTCTCTGAAGAGAACACACATTTCAATGACTCGGGTGGATCCATATGTGGTATGTGAAAATAATAGTCATGAAATGACTCCAGTTGTTGCTAGTAAAAAGAACACACATGCAATGACATCAGGATCCATGTGTGGTCTCTCAAGAGAGCACACACATGCAATGAAACTGGTGGATCCATAGGTGGATTGTGAAAAGAACACACATGCAATGACTCAAGTTGTTGTTAGTAAAAAGAACACACATGCAATGACACTCGTGGATTCATAGGTGGTATGTGAAAATAACACACATGCGATGACTCTGGTTGTTGTTAGTAAAAAGAACACACATGCAATGACACTGGTGGATCCATGTGTGGTCTCTGAACAGAACACACATTTCAATGACACGGGTGGATCCATGTGTGGTATGTGAAAAGAACACACATGAAATGAGTCCAATTGTTGTTAGTAAAAAGAAGACACATGCAATGACACTGGTGGATCCATGTGTGATCTCTGAAGAGAACACACAGAGAACACACATTTCAATGACTCTGGTGGATTCATATGTGGTATGTGAAAAGAATAGTCATGAAATGACTCCAGTTGTTGTTAGTAAAATGAAGACACATGCAGTGACACTGGTGGATCCATGTGTGGTCTCTGAAGAGAACACACATTTTAATGACTCTGGTGGATCCATCTGTGGTATGTGAAAATAATAGTCATGAAATGACTCCGGTTATTGTTAGTAAAAAGAACACACATGCAATGACACTGGTGGATCCATGTGTGGTCTCTGAAGATAGCACACATTCAATGACACTGGTGGATCCATAGGTGGATTGTGAAAAGAACACACATGCAATGACTCTAGTTGTTGTTAGTAAAAAGAACACTTGCAATGACACTAGTGGATCCATAGGTGGTATGTGAAAAGAACACACATGCACTGACTCTGATTGTTGTTACAAAAAGAACACACATGCAATGACACTGGTGGATCCATGTGTGGTCTCTGAAGAGAACACACATTTCAATGACACTAGGGGATCCATGTGTGGTATGTGAAAAGAACACACATGAAATGACTCTAGTTGTTGTTAGTAAAAGGAACACACATGCAATGACACTGGTGGATCCATATGTGATCTTTGAAGAGAACACACATTTCAATGACTCTGGTGGATCCATATGTGGTATGTGAAAAGAATAGTCATGAAATGACTCTAGTTGTTGTTAGTAAAAAGAACACACATGCAATGACACTGGTGGATCCATGTGTGGTCTCTAAAGAGAACACACATTTCAATGACTTTGGTGGATCCATATGTGGTATGTGAAAATAATAGTCATGAAATGACTCAAGTTGTTGTTAGTAAAAAGAACACACATGCAATGAAACTGGTGGCTCCATGTGTGGTCTCTGAAGAGAACACACATTTCAATGACTCAGGTGGATCCATATGTGGTATGTGAAAATAATAGTCATGAAATGACTCCAGTTGTTGTTAGTAAAAAGAACACACATGCAATGACACTGGTGGATCCATGTGTGGTCTCTGAAGAGAGCACACATGCAATGACACTGGTGGATCCATAGGTGGATTGTGAAAAGAACACACATGCAATGACTCCAGTTATTGTTAGTAAAAAGAACAAACATGCAATGACACTGGTGGATTCATAGGTGGTATGTGAAAAGAACACACATGCAATCACTCTGGTTGTTGTTAGTAAAAAGAACACACATGCAATGACACTAGTGGATCCATCTGTGGTCTCTGAAGAGAACACACATTTCAATGACACTGGTGGATCCATGTGTGGTATGTGAAAAGAACACACATGAAATGACTCCAGTTGTTGTTAGTAAAAAGAACACACATGCAATGACACTGGTGGATCCATGTGTGGTCTCTAAAGAGAACACACATTCCAATGACTCTGGTGGATCCATATGTGGTATGTGAAAATAATAGTCATGAAATGACTCCACTTGTTGTTAGTAAAAAGAACACACATGCAATGACACTGGTGGCTCCTTGTGTGTTCTCTGAAGAGAACACACATTTCAATGACTCAGGTGGATCCATATGTGGTATGTGAAAATAATAGTCATGAAATGACTCTAGTTGTTGTTAGTAAAAAGAACACACATGCAATGAAACTGGTGGCTCCATGTGAGGTCTCTGAAGAGAACACACATTTCAATGACTCGGGTGCATCCATATGTGGTATGTGAAAATAATAGTCATGAAATGTCTCCAGTTGTTGCTAGTAAAAAGAACACACATGCAATGACACTGGTGGATCCATGTGTGGTCTCTGCAGAGAGCACACATGCAATGAAACTGGTGGATCCATAGGTGGATTGTGAAAAGAACACACATGCAATGACTCAAGTTGTTATTAGTAAAAAGAACACACATGCAATGACACTAGTGGATTCATAGGTGGTATGTGAAAAGAACACACATGCGATGACTCTGGTTGTTGTTAGTAAAAAGAACACACATGCAATGACACTGGTGGATCCATGTGTGGTCTCTGAACAGAACACACATTTCAATGACACGGGTGGATCCATGTGTGGTATGTGAAAAGAACACACATGAAATGAGTCCAATTGTTGTTAGTAAAAAGAAGACACATGCAATGACAATGGTGGATCCATGTGTGATCTCTGAAGAGAACACACAGAGAACACACATTTCAATGACTCTGGTGGATTCATATGTGGTATGTGAAAAGAATAGTCATGAAATGACTCCAGTTGTTGTTAGTAAAATGAAGACACATGCAGTGACACTGGTGGATCCATGTGTGGTCTCTGAAGAGAACACACATTTTAATGACTCTGGTAGATCCATCTGTGGTATGTGAAAATAATAGTCATGAAATGACTCCGGTTATTGTTAGTAAAAAGAACACACATGCAATGACACTGGTAGATCCATGTGTGGTCTCTGAAGATAGCACACATTCAATGACACTGGTGGATCCATAGGTGGATTGTGAAAAGAACACACATGCAATGACTCTAGTTGTTGTTAGTAAAAAGAACACTTGCAATGACACTAGTGGATCCATAGGTGGTATGTGAAAAGAACACACATGCACTGACTCTGATTGTTGTTACAAAAAGAACACACATGCAATGACACTGGTGGATCCATGTGTGGTCTCTGAAGAGAACACACATTTCAATGACACTAGGGGATCCATGTGTGGTATGTGAAAAGAACACACATGAAATGACTCTAGTTGTTGTTAGTAAAAGGAACACACATGCAATGACACTGGTGGATCCATATGTGATCTTTGAAGAGAACACACATTTCAATGACTCTGGTGGATCCATATGTGGTATGTGAAAAGAATAGTCATGAAATGACTCTAGTTGTTGTTAGTAAAAAGAACACACATGCAATGACACTGGTGGATCCATGTGTGGTCTCTAAAGAGAACACACATTTCAATGACTTTGGTGGATCCATATGTGGTATGTGAAAATAATAGTCATGAAATGACTCAAGTTGTTGTTAGTAAAAAGAACACACATGCAATGATTGGTGGCTCCATGTGTGGTCTCTGAAGAGAACACACACATTTCAATGACTCGTGTGGATCCATATGTGGTATGTGAAAATAATAGTCATGAAATGACTCCAGTTGTTAGTAAAAAGAACACACATGCAATGACATCAGGATCCATGTGTGGTCTCTTCAGAGGACACAAATTGCAATGACACTGGTGGATCCATAGGTGGATTGTGAAAAGAACACACATGCAATGACTCCAGTTATTGTTAGTGAAAAGAACACACATGCAATGACACTCGAGGATTCATAGGTGGTATGTGAAAAGAACACACATGCAATGACTCTGGTTGTTGTTAGTAAAAAGAACACACATGCAATGACACTAGTGGATCCATCTGTGGTCTCCTAAGAGAACACACATTTCAATGACACTGGTGGATCCATGTGGTATGTGAAAAGAACACACATGAAATGACTCAGTTGTTGTTAGTAAAAAGAACACACATGCAATGACACTGGTGGATCCATGTGTGGTCTCTAAAGAGAACACACATTCCAATGACTCTGGTGGATCCATATGTGGTATGTGAAAATAATAGTCATGAAATGACTCCACTTGTTGTTAGTAAAAAGAACACACATGCAATGACACTGGTGGCTCCTTGTGTGTTCTCTGAAGAGAACACACATTTCAATGACTCAGGTGGATCCATATGTGGTATGTGAAAATAATAGTCATGAAATGACTCTAGTTGTTGTTAGTAAAAAGAACACACATGCAATGAAACTGTGGCTCCATGTGAGGTCTCTGAAGAGAACACACATTTCAATGACTCGGGTGCATCCATATGTGGTATGTGAAAATAATAGTCATGAAATGACTCCAGTTGTTGCTAGTAAAAAGAACACACATGCAATGACACTGGTGGATCCATGTGTGGTCTCTGCAGAGAGCACACATGCAATGAAACTGGTGGATCCATAGGTGGATTGTGAAAAGAACACACATGCAATGACTCAAGTTGTTATTAGTAAAAAGAACACACATGCAAGGACACTAGTGGATTCATAGGTGGTATGTGAAAAGAACACACATGCGATGACTCAATTGTTGTTAGTAAAAAGAACACACATGCAATGACATCAGTGGATCCATGTGTGGTCTCTGAACAGAACACACATTTCAATGACACGGGTGGATCCATGTGTGGTATGTGAAAAGAACACACATGAAATGAGTCCAATTGTTGTTAGTAAAAAGAAGACACATGCAATGACAATGGATCCATGTGTGATCTCCAAGAGAACACAGAGAACACACATTTCAATGACTCGTGGATTCATATGTGGTATGTGAAAAGAATAGTCATGAAATGACTCCAGTTGTTGTTAGTAAAATGAAGACACATGCAGTGACACTGGTGGATCCATGTGTGGTCTCTGAAGAGAACACACATTTTAATGACTCTGGTAGATCCATCTGTGGTATGTGAAAATAATAGTCATGAAATGACTCCGGTTATTGTTAGTAAAAAGAACACACATGCAATGACACTGGTGGATCCATGTGTGGTCTCTTAAGATAGCACACATTCAATGACACTGGTGGATCCATAGGTGGATTGTGAAAAGAACACACATGCAATGACTCTAGTTGTTGTTAGTAAAAAGAACACTTGCAATGACACTAGTGGATCCATAGGTGGTATGTGAAAAGAACACACATGCACTGACTCTGATTGTTGTTACAAAAAGAACACACATGCAATGACATCAGGATCCATGTGGTCTCAAGAGAACACACATTTCAATGACACTAGGGATCCATGTGTGGTATGTGAAAAGAACACACATGAAATGACTCTAGTTGTTGTTAGTAAAAGGAACACACATGCAATGACACTGGTGGATCCATATGTGATCTTTGAAGAGAACACACATTTCAATGACTCTGGTGGATCCATATGTGGTATGTGAAAAGAATAGTCATGAAATGACTCTAGTTGTTGTTAGTAAAAAGAACACACATGCAATGACACTGGTGGATCCATGTGTGGTCTCTAAAGAGAACACACATTTCAATGACTTTGGTGGATCCATATGTGTTATGTGAAAATAATAGTCATGAAATGACTCAAGTTGTTGTTAGTAAAAAGAACACACATGCAATGAAACTGGCGGCTCCATGTGTGGTCTCTGAAGAGAACACACATTTCAATGACTCGGGTGGATCCATATGTGGTATGTGAAAATAATAGTCATGAAATGACTCCAGTTGTTGTTAGTAAAAATAACACACATGCAATGTCACTGGTGGATCCATGTGTGGTCTCTGAAGAGAGCACATGCAATGACACTGGTGGATCCATAGGTGGATTGTGAAAAGAACACACATGCAATGACTCCAGTTATTGTTAGTAAAAAGAACACACATGCAATGACACTGGTGGATTCATAGGTGGTATGTGAAAATAACACACATGCAATGACTCTAGTTGTTTTTAGTAAAAAGAACACACATGCAATGACACTAGTGGATCCATGTGTGGTCTCTTAAGAGAACACACATTTCAATGACACTGGTGGATCCATGTGTGGTATGTGAAAAGAACACACCTGAAATGACTCCAGTTGTTGTTAGTAAAACGAACACACATGCAATGATATTGGTGGCTCCATGTGTGGTCTCAAGAGAACACACATTTCAATGACTGGTGGATCCATATGTGGTATGCGAAAATAATAGTCATGAAATGACTCCAGTTGTTGTTAGTAAAAAGAACACACATGCAATGACACTGGTGGATCCATGTGTGGTCTCTGAAGAGAGCACACATGCAATGACACTGGTGGATCCATAGGTGGATTGTGAAAAGAACACACATGCAATGACTCCAGTTATTGTTAGTGAAAAGAACACACATGCAATGACACTCGTGGATTCATAGGTGGTATGTGAAAAGAACACACATGCAATGACTCTGGTTGTTGTTAGTAAAAAGAACACACATGCAATGACACTAGTGGATCCATCTGTGGTCTCTGAACAGAACACACATTTCAATGACACTGGTGGATCCATCTGTGGTATGTGAAAAGAACACACATGAAATGACTCCAGTTGTTGTTAGTAAAAAGAACACACATGCAATGACACTGGTGGATCCATGTGTGGTCTCTAAAGAGAACACACATTCCAATGACTCTGGTGGATCCATATGTGGTATGTGAAAATAATAGTCATGAAATGACTCCACTTGTTGTTAGTAAAAAGAACACACATGCAATGACACTGGTGGCTCCTTGTGTGTTCTCTAAAGAGAACACACATTTCAATGACTCGGGTGGATCCATATGTGGTATGTGAAAATAATAGTCATGAAATGACTCTAGTTGTTGTTACTAAAAAGAACACACATGCAATGAAACTGGTGGCTCCATGTGTGGTCTCTGAAGAGAACACACATTTCAATGACTCGGGTGGATCCATATTTGGTATGTGAAAATAATAGTCATGAAATGACTCCAGTTGTTGTTAGTAAAAAGAACACACATGCAATGACACTGGTGGATCCATGTGTGGTCTCTGAAGAGAACACACATTTCAATGACTCTAGTGGATCCATATGTGGTATGTGAAAATAATAGTCATGAAATGACTCCAGTTGTTGCTAGTAAAAAGAACACACATGCAATGACACTGGTGGATCCATGTGTGGTCTCTGAAGAGAGCACACATGCAATGAAACTGGTGGATCCATAGGTGGATTGTGAAAAGAACACACATGCAATGACTCAAGTTGTTGTTAGTAAAAAGAACACACATGCAATGACACTAGTGGATTCATAGCTGGTATGTGAAAAGAACACACATGCGATGACTCTGGTTGTTGTTAGTAAAAAGAACACACATGCAATGACACTGGTGGATCCATGTGTGGTCTCTGAAGAGAACACACATTTCAATGACACGGGTGGATCCATGTGTGGTATGTGAAAAGAACACACATGAAATGAGTCCAATTGTTGTTAGTAAAAAGAAGACACATGCAATGACACTGGTGGATCCATGTGTGATCTCTGAAGAGAACACACAGAGAACACACATTTCAATGACTCTGGTGGATTCATATGTGGTATGTGAAAAGAATAATCATGAAATGACTCTAGTTGTTGTTAGTAAAATGAAGACACATGCAGTGACACTGGTGGATCCATGTGTGGTCTCTGAAGAGAACACACATTTTAATGACTCTGGTGGATCCATATGTGGTATGTGAAAATAATAGTAATGAAATGACTCCGGTTATTGTTAGTAAAAAGAACACACATGCAATGACACTGGTGGATCCATGTGTGGTCTCTGAAGAGAGCACACATTCAATGACACTGGTGGATCCATAGGTGGATTGTGAAAAGAACACACATGCAATGACTCCAGTTGTTGTTAGTAAAAAGAACACTTGCAATGACACTGGTGGATCCACATGTGGTATGTGAAAAGAACACACATGCACTGACTCTGGTTGTTGTTAGTAAAAAGAACACACATGCAATGACACTGGTGGATCCATGTGTGGTCTCTGAAGAGAACACACATTTCAATGACACTAGGGGATCCATGTGTGGTATGTGAAAATAACACGCATGAAATGACTCCAGTTGTTGTTAGTAAAAGGAACACACATGCAATGACACTGGTGGATCCATGTGTGGTCTCTAAAGAGAACACACATTTCAATGACTCTGGTGGATCCATATGTGGTATGTCAAAATAATAGTCATGAAATGACTCAAGTTGTTGTTAGTAAAAAGAACACACATGCAATGAAACTGGTGGCTCCATGTGTGGTCTCTGAAGAGAACACACATTTCAATGACTTGGGTGGATCCATATGTGGTATGTGAAAATAATAGTCATGAAATGACTCTAGTTGTTGTTAGTAAAAAGAACACACATGCAATGACAATGGTGGATCCATGTGTGGTCTCTGAAGAGAGCACACATGCAATGACACTGGTGGATCCATAGGTGGATTGTGAAAAGAACACACATGCAATGATTCCAGTTATTGTTAGTAAAAATAACACACATGCAATGACACTGGTGGATTCATAGGTGGTATGTGAAAATAACACACATGCAATGACTCTAGTTGTTTTTAGTAAAAAGAACACACATGCAATGACACTAGTGGATCCATGTGTGGTCTCAGAAGAACACACATTTCAATGACACTGGTGGATCCATGTGTGGTATATGAAAAGAACACACATGAAATGACTCCAGTTGTTGTTAGTAAAACGAACACACATGCAATGACACTGGTGGCTCCATGTGTGGTCTCTGAAGAGAACACACATTTCAATGACTCGGGTGGATCCATATGTGGTATGTGAAAATAATAGTCATGAAATGACTCCAGTTGTTGTTAGTAAAAAGAACACACATGCAATGACACTGGTGGATCCATGTGTGGTCTCTGAAGAGAGCACACATGCAATGACACTGGTGGATCCATAGGTGGATTGTGAAAAGAACACACATGCAATGATTCCAGTTATTGTTAGTAAAAAGAACACACATGCAATGACACTGGTGGATTCATAGGTGGTATGTGAAAATAACACACATGCAATGACTCTAGTTGTTTTTAGTAAAAAGAACACACATGCAATGACACTAGTGGATCCATGTGTGGTCTCTGAAGAGAACACACATTTCAATGACACTGGTGGATCCATGTGTGGTATGTGAAAAGAACACACATGAAATGACTCCAGTTGTTGTTAGTAAAACAAACACACATGCAATGACACTGGTGGCTCCATGTGTGGTCTCTGAAGAGAACACACATTTCAATGACTCGGGTGGATCCATATGTGGTATGCGAAAATAATAGTCATGAAATGACTCCAGTTGTTGTTAGTAAAAACAACACACATGCAATGACACTGGTGGATCCATGTGTGGTCTCTGAAGAGAGCACACATGCAATGACACTGGTGGATCCATAGGTGGATTGTGAAAAGAACACACATGCAATGACTCCAGTTATTGTTAGTGAAAAGAACACACATGCAATGACACTCGTGGATTCATAGGTGGTATGTGAAAAGAACACACATGCAATGACTCTGGTTGTTGTTAGTAAAAAGAACACACATGCAATGACACTAGTGGATCCATCTGTGGTCTCTGAAGAGAACACACATTTCAATGACACTGGTGGATCCATGTGTGGTATGTGAAAAGAACACACATGAAATGACTCCAGTTGTTGTTAGTAAAAAGAACACACATGCAATGACACTGGTGGATCCATGTGTGGTCTCTGAAGAGACCACACATTTCAATGACTCTTGTGTATCCATATGTGGTATGTGAAAATAATATTCATGATTTGACTCCACTTGTTGTTAGTAAAAAGAATACACATGAAATGACACTGGTGACTCCTTGTGTGTTCTCTAAAGAGAACACACATTTCAATGACTGGTGGATCCATGTGTGGTATGTGAAAAGAACACACATGAAATGACTCCAGTTGTTGTTAGTAAAACGAACACACATGCAATGACACTGGTGGCTCCATGTGTGGTCTCTGAAGAGAACACACATTTCAATGACTCGGGTGGATCCATATGTGGTATGAGAAAATAATAGTCATGAAATGACTCCAGTTGTTCTTAGTAAAAAGAACACACATGCAATGACATCGGTGGATCCATGTGTGGTCTCTGAAGAGAGCACACATGCAATGACACTGATGGATCCATAGGTGGATTGTGAAAAGAACACACATGCAATGACTCCAGTTATTGTTAGTGAAAAGAACACACATGCAATGACACTGGTGGCTCCTTGTGTGGTCTCTGAAGAGAACACACATTTCAATGACTCGGGTGGATCCATATGTGGTATGTGAATAATAGTCATGAAATGACTCAGTTGTTGTTAGTAAAAGAACACACATGCAATGACACTGGTGGCTCCATGTGTGGTCTCTGAAGAGAACACACATTTCAATGACTCGGGTGGATCCATATGTGGTATGTGAAAATAATATTCATGAAATGACTCCAGTTGTTGTTAGTAAAAAGAACACACACGCAATGACACTGGTGGATCCATAGGTGGATTGTGAAAAGAACACACATGCAATGACTCCAGTTATTGTTAGTAAAAAGAACACACATGCAATGACACTGGTGGATTCGTAGGTGGTATGTGAAAATAACACACATGCAATGACTCTAGTTGTTTTAGTAAAAGAACACACATGCAATGACACTAGTGGATCCATGTGTGGTCTCAAGAGAACACACATTTCAATGACACTGGTGGATCCATGTGTGGTATGTGAAAAGAACACACATGAAATGACTCCAGTTGTTGTTAGTAAAACAAACACACATGCAATGACACTGGTGGCTCCATGTGTGGTCTCTGAAGAGAACACACATTTCAATGACTCGGGTGGATCCATATGTGGTAGGCGAAAATAATAGTCATGAAATGACTCAGTTGTTGTTAGTAAAAGAACACACATGCAATGACATCAGTGGATCCATGTGTTGTCTGTTAACAGAGCACACATGCAATGACACTGGTGGATCCATAGGTGGATTGTGAAAAGAACACACATGCAATGATTCCAGTTATTGTTAGTAAAAAGAACACACATGCAATGACACTGGTGGATTCATAGGTGGTATGTGAAAATAACACACATGCAATGACTCTAGTTGTTTTTAGTAAAAAGAACACACATGCAATGACACTAGTGGATCCATGTGTGGTCTCTGAAGAGAACACACATTTCAATGACACTGGTGGATCCATGTGTGGTATGTGAAAAGAACACACATGAAATGACTCCAGTTGTTGTTAGTAAAACAAACACACATGCAATGACACTGGTGGCTCCATGTGTGGTCTCTGAAGAGAACACACATTTCAATGACTCGGGTGGATCCATATGTGGTATGCGAAAATAATAGTCATGAAATGACTCCAGTTGTTGTTAGTAAAAACAACACACATGCAATGATACTGGTGGATCCATGTGTGGTCTCTGAAGAGAGCACACATGCAATGACACTGGTGGATCCATAGGTGGATTGTGAAAAGAACACACATGCAATGACTCCAGTTATTGTTAGTGAAAAGAACACACAAGCAATGACACTCGTGGATTCATAGGTGGTATGTGAAAAGAACACACATGCAATGACTTTGGTTGTTGTTAGTAAAAATAACACACATGCAATGACACTAGTGGATCCATCTGTGGTCTCTGAAGAGAACACACATTTCAATGACACTGGTGGATCCATGTGTGGTATGTGAAAAGAACACACATGAAATGACTCCAGTTGTTGTTAGTAAAAAGAACACACATGCAATGACACTGGTGGATCCATGTGTGGTCTCTGAAGAGAACACACATTTCAATGACTCTGGTGGATCCATATGTGGTATGTGAAAATAATAGTCATGAAATGACTCCACTTGTTGTTAGTAAAAAGAATACACATGCAATGACACTGGTGGCTCCTTGTGTGTTCTCTGAAGAGAACACACATTTCAATGACACTGGTGGATCCATGTGTGGTATGTGAAAAGAACACACATGAAATGACTCCAGTTGTTGTTAGTAAAACGAACACACATGCAATGACACTGGTGGCTCCATGTGTGGTCTCTGAAGAGAACACACATTTCAATGACTCGGGTGGATCCATATGTGGTATGAGAAAATAATAGTCATGAAATGACTCCAGTTGTTCTTAGTAAAAAGAACACACATGCAATGACACTGGTGGATCCATGTGTGGTCTCTGAAGAGAGCACACATGCAATGACACTGATGGATCCATAGGTGGATTGTGAAAAGAACACACATGCAATGACTCCAGTTATTGTTAGTGAAAAGAACACACATGCAATGACACTGGTGGCTCCTTGTGTGGTCTCTGAAGAGAACACACATTTCAATGACTCGGGTGGATCCATATGTGGTATGTGAATAATAGCCATGAAATGACTCCAGTTGTTGTTAGTAAAAAGAACACACATGCAATGAAACTGGTGGCTCCATGTGTGGTCTCTGAAGAGAACACACATTTCAATGACACGGGTGGATCCATATGTGGTATGTGAAAATAATATTCATGAAATGACTCCAGTTGTTGTTAGTAAAAAGAACACACACGCAATGACACTGGTGGATCCATAGGTGGATTGTGAAAAGAACACACATGCAATGACTCCAGTTATTGTTAGTAAAAAGAACACACATGCAATGACACTGGTGGATTCATAGGTGGTATGTGAAAATAACACACATGCAATGACTCTAGTTGTTTTTAGTAAAAAGAACACACATGCAATGACACTAGTGGATCCATGTGTGGTCTCTGAAGAGAACACACATTTCAATGACACTGGTGGATCCATGTGTGGTATGTGAAAAGAACACACATGAAATGACTCCAGTTGTTGTTAGTAAAACAAACACACATGCAATGACACTGGTGGCTCCATGTGTGGTCTCTGAAGAGAACACACATTTCAATGACTCGGGTGGATCCATATGTGGTATGCGAAAATAATAGTCATGAAATGACTCCAGTTGTTGTTAGTAAAAAGAACACACATGCAATGACACTGGTGGATCCATGTGTGGTCTCTGAAGAGAGCACACATGCAATGACACTGGTGGATCCATAGGTGGATTGTGAAAAGAACACACATGCAATGATTCCAGTTATTGTTAGTAAAAAGAACACACATGCAATGACACTGGTGGATTCATAGGTGGTATGTGAAAATAACACACATGCAATGACTCTAGTTGTTTTTAGTAAAAGAACACACATGCAATGACACTGGTGGATCCATGTGTGGTCTCAAGAGAACACACATTTCAATGACACTGTGGATCCATGTGTGGTATGTGAAAAGAACACACATGAAATGACTCCAGTTGTTGTTAGTAAAACAAACACACATGCAATGACACTGGTGGCTCCATGTGTGGTCTCTGAAGAGAACACACATTTCAATGACTCGGGTGGATCCATATGTGGTATGCGAAAATAATAGTCATGAAATGACTCCAGTTGTTGTTAGTAAAAACAACACACATGCAATGACACTAGTGGATCCATGTGTGGTCTCTGAAGAGAGCACACATGCAATGACACTGGTGGATCCATAGGTGGATTGTGAAAAGAACACACATGCAATGACTCCAGTTATTGTTAGTGAAAAGAACACACAAGCAATGACACTCGTGGATTCATAGGTGGTATGTGAAAAGAACACACATGCAATGACTTTGGTTGTTGTTAGTAAAAAGAACACACATGCAATGACACTAGTGGATCCATCTGTGGTCTCTGAAGAGAACACACATTTCAATGACACTGGTGGATCCATGTGTGGTATGTGAAAAGAACACACATGAAATGACCCCAGTTGTTGTTAGTAAAAAGAACACACATGCAATGACACTGGTGGATCCATGTGTGGTCTCTGAAGAGAACACACATTTCAATGACTCTGGTGGATCCATATGTGGTATGTGAAAATAATAGTCATGAAATGACTCCACTTGTTGTTAGTAAAAAGAATACACATGCAATGACACTGGTGGCTCCTTGTGTGTTCTCTGAAGAGAACACACATTTCAATGACACTGGTGGATCCATGTGTGGTATGTGAAAAGAACACACATGAAATGACTCCAGTTGTTGTTAGTAAACGAACACACATGCAATGACACAGGTGGCTCCATGTGTGGTCTCTGAAGAGAACACATTTCAATGACTGGTGGATCCATATGTGGTATGAGAAAATAATAGTCATGAAATGACTCCAGTTGTTCTTAGTAAAAAGAACACACATGCAATGACACTGGTGGATCCATGTGTGGTCTCTGAAGAGAGCACACATGCAATGACACTGATGGATCCATAGGTGGATTGTGAAAAGAACACACATGCAATGACTCCAGTTATTGTTAGTGAAAAGAACACACATGCAATGACACTGGTGGCTCCTTGTGTGGTCTCTGAAGAGAACACACATTTCAATGACTCGGGTGGATCCATATGTGGTATGTGAATAATAGCCATGAAATGACTCCAGTTGTTGTTAGTAAAAAGAACACACATGCAATGAAACTGGTGGCTCCATGTGTGGTCTCTGAAGAGAACACACATTTCAATGACACGGGTGGATCCATATGTGGTATGTGAAAATAATATTCATGAAATGACTCCAGTTGTTGTTAGTAAAAAGAACACACACGCAATGACACTGGTGGATCCATAGGTGGATTGTGAAAAGAACACACATGCAATGACTCCAGTTATTGTTAGTAAAAAGAACACACATGCAATGACATTGGTGGATTCATAGGTGGTATGTGAAAATAACACACATGCAATGACTCTAGTTGTTGTTAGTAAAAAGAACACACATGCAATGACACTAGTGGATCCATGTGTGGTCTCTAAAGAGAACACACATTTCAATGACACTGGTGGATCCATGTGTAGTATGTGAAAAGAACACACATGAAATGACTCCCGTTGTTGTTAGTAAAAAGAACACACACGCAATGACACTGGTGGCTCAGTGTGTGGTCTCTGAAGAGAACACACATTTCAATGACTCGGGTGGATCCATATGTGGTATGTGAAAATAATAGTCATGAAATGACTCTAGTTGTTTTTAGTAAAAAGAACACACATGCAATGACACTGGTGGATCCATGTGTGGTCTCTAAAGAGAGCTCACATGCAATGACACTGGTGGATTCATAGGTGGTATGTGAAAAGAACACACATGCAATGACTCTGGTTGTTGTTAGTAAAAAGAACACACATGCAATGACACTAGTGGATCCATGTGTAGTCTCTGAAGAGAACACACGTTTCAATGACACTGGTGGATCCTTGTGTGGTATGTGAAAAGAACACACATGAAATGAGTCCAATTGTTGTTAGTAAAAAGAACACACATGCAATGACACTGGTGGATCCATGTGTGATCTCTGAAGAGCACACAAAGTTCAATGACTCTGGTGGATTCATATGTGGTATGTGAAAAGAATAGTCATGAAATGACTCCAGTTGTTGTTAGTAAAATGAACACACATGCGGTGACACTGGTGGATCCATGTGTGGTCTCTTAAGAGAACACACATTTCAATGACTATGGTGGATCCATATGTGGTATGTGAAAATAATAGTCATGAAATGACTCCGGTTATTGTTAGTAAAAAGAACACAAATGCAATGACACTGGTGGATCCATGTGTGGTCTCTGAAGAGAGCACACATGCAATGACATAGGTGGATCCATAGGTGGATTGTGAAAAGAACGCACATGCAATGACTCCAGTTGTTGTTAGTAAAAAGAACATATGCAATGACCCTGGTGGATCCATAGGTGGTATGTGAAAATAACACACATGCACTGACTCTGGTTGTTGTTAGTAAAAAGAACACACATACAATAACACTGGTGGATCCATGTGTGATCTCTGAAGAGAACACACATTTCAATGACACTAGTGGATCCATGTGTGGAATATGAAAAGAACACACATGAAATGACTATAGTTATTGTTAGTAAAAGGAACACAGATAAAATGACACTTGTGGATCCATATGTGATCTCTGAAGAGAACACACATTTCAATGACTCTGGTGGATCCATATGTGGTATGTGAAAAAAATAGTCATGAAATAACTCTAGTTGTTGTTTGTAAAAATAACACACATGCAATGACACTGGTGGATCCATGTGTGGTCTCTAAAGAGAACACACATTTCAATGACTCTAGTGGATCCATATGTGGTATGTGAAAATAATAGTCATGAAATGACAATAGTTGTTGTTCGTAAAAAGAACACACATGCAATGACACTGGTGGCTCCATGTGTGGTCTCTGAAGAGAACACACATTTCAATGACTCGGGTGGATCCATATGTGGTATGTGAAAATAATAGTCATGAAATGACTCCAGTTGTTGTTAGTAAAAAATAACACACATGCAATGACACTGGTGGATCCATGTGTGGTCTCTGAAGGGAGCACACATGCAATGACACTGGTGGATCCATAGGTGGATTGTGAAAAGAACACACATGCAATGACTCCAGTTGTTGTTAGTAAAAAGAACACACATGCAATGACACTAGTGGATTCATAGCCGGTATGTGAAAAGAACACACATGCGATGACTCTGGTTGTTGTTAGTAAAAAGAACACACATGCAATGACACTGGTGGATCCATGTGTGGTCTCTGAAGAGAACACACATTTCAATGACACGGGTGGATCCATGTGTGGTATGTGAAAAGAACACACATGAAATGAGTCCAATTGTTGTTAGTAAAAAGAAGACACATGCAATGACACTGGTGGATCCATGTGTGATCTCTGAAGAGAACACACAGAGAACACACATTTCAATGACTCTGGTGGATTCATATGTGGTATGTGAAAAGAATAATCATGAAATGACTCCAGTTGTTGTTAGTAAAATAAAGACACATGCAGTGACACTGGTGGATCCATGTGTGGTCTCTGAAGAGAACACACATTTTAATGACTCTGGTGGATCCATATGTGGTATGTGAAAATAATAGTAATGAAATGACTCCGGTTATTGTTAGTAAAAAGAACACACATGCAATGACACTGGTGGATCCATGTGTGGTCTCTGAAGAGAGCACACATTCAATGACACTGGTGGATCCATAGGTGGATTGTGAAAAGAACACACATGCAATGACTCCAGTGGTTGTTAGTAAAAAGAACACTTGCAATGACACTGGTGGATCCACATGTGGTATGTGAAAAGAACACACATGCACTGACTCTGGTTGTTGTTAGTAAAAAGAACACACATGCAATGACACTGGTGGATCCATGTGTGGTCTCTGAAGAGAACACACATTTCAATGACACTAGGGGATCCATGTGTGGTATGTGAAAATAACACGCATGAAATGACTCCAGTTGTTGTTAGTAAAAGGAACACACATGCAATGACACTGGTGGATCCATGTGTGGTCTCTAAAGAGAACACACATTTCAATGACTCTGGTGGATCCATATGTGGTATGTCAAAATAATAGTCATGAAATGACTCAAGTTGTTGTTAGTAAAAAGAACACACATGCAATGAAACTGGTGGCTCCATGTGTGGTCTCGGAAGAGAACACACATTTCAATGACTTGGGTGGATCCATATGTGGTATGTGAAAATAATAGTCATGAAATGACTCCAGTTGTTGTTAGTAAAAAGAACACACATGCAATGACACTGGTGGATCCATGTGTGGTCTCTGAAGAGAGCACACATGCAATGACACTGGTGGATCCATAGGTGGATTGTGAAAAGAACACACATGCAATGATTCCAGTTATTGTTAGTAAAAAGAACACACATGCAATGACACTGGTGGATTCATAGGTGGTATGTGAAAATAACACACATGCAATGACTCTAGTTGTTTTTAGTAAAAAGAACACACATGCAATGACACTAGTGGATCCATGTGTGGTCTCTGAAGAGAACACACATTTCAATGACACTGGTGGATCCATGTGTGGTATGTGAAAAGAACACACATGAAATGACTCCAGTTGTTGTTAGTAAAACAAACACACATGCAATGACACTGGTGGCTCCATATGTGGTCTCTGAAGAGAACACACATTTCAATGACTCGGATGGATCCATATGTGGTATGAGAAAATAATAGTCATGAAATGACTCCTGTTGTTGTTAGTAAAAACAACACACATGCAATGACACTGGTGGATCCATGTGTGGTCTCTGAAGAGAGCACACATGCAATGACACTGGTGGATCCATAGGTGGATTGTGAAAAGAACACACATGCAATGACTCCAGTTATTGTTAGTGAAAAGAACACACAAGCAATGACACCCGTGGATTCATAGGTGGTATGTGAAAAGAACACACATGCAATGACTTTGGTTGTTGTTAGTAAAAAGAACACACATGCAATGACACTAGTGGATCCATCTGTGGTCTCTGAAGAGAACACACATTTCAATGACACTGGTGGATCCATGTGTGGTATGTGAAAAAAACACCCATGAAATGACTCCAGTTGTTGTTAGTAAAAAGAACACACATGCAATGACACTGGTGGATCCATGTGTGGTCTCTGAAGAGAACACACATTTCAATGACTCTGGTGGATCCATATGTGGTATGTGAAAATAATAGTCATGAAATGACTCCACTTGTTGTTAGTAAAAATAATACACATGCAATGACACTGGTGGCTCCTTGTGTGTTCTCTGAAGAGAACACACATTTCAATGACACTGGTGGATCCATGTGTGGTATGTGAAAAGAACACACATGAAATGACTCCAGTTGTTGTTAGTAAAACGAACACACATGCAATGACACTGGTGGCTCCATGTGTGGTCTCTGAAGAGAACACACATTTCAATGACTCGGGTGGATCCATATGTGGTATGTGAAAATAATAGTCATGAAATGACTCCACTTGCTGTTAGTAAAAAGAACACACATGCAATGACACTGGTGGCTCCTTGTGTGGTCTCTGAAGAGAACACACATTTCAAATGACTCGGGTGGATCCATATGTGGTATGTGAAAATAATTGTCATGAAATGACTCCAGTTGTTGTTAGTAAAAACGACACACATGCAATGACACTGGTGGATCCATGTGTGGTCTCTGAGGAGAGCACACATGCAATGACACTGGTGGATCCATAAGTGGATTGTGAAAAGAACACACATGCAATGACTTCAGTTGTTGTTAGTAAAAAGAAGACACATGCAATGACACTGGTGGATTCATAGGTGGTATGTGAAAAGAACACACATGCAATGACTCTGGTTGTTGTTAGTAAAAAGAACACACATGCAATGACACTGGTGGATCCATGTGTGGTCTCTGAATTGAACACACATTTCAATGACACTAGCGGATCCATGTGTGATATGTGAAAAGAACACACATGAAATGAGTCCAATTGTTGTTAGTAAAAAGAACACACATGCAATGACACTGGTGGATCCATGTGTGATCTCTGAAGAGAACACACATTTCAATGACTCTGGTGGATTCATATGTGGTATGTGAAAATAATAGTCATGAAATGACTCTAGTTGTTGTTAGTAAAATGAACACACATGCAGTGACACTGGTGGATCTATGTGTGGTCTCCGAAGAGAACACACATTTCAATGACTCTGGTGGATCCATATGTGGTATGTGAAAATAATAGTCATGAAATGACTCCGGTTATTGTTAGTAAAAAGAACACACATGCAATGACACTGGTGGATCCATGTGTGGTCTCTGAAGAGAGCACACATGCAATGACACTGGTGGATCCATAGGCAGATTGTGAAAAGAACACACATGCAATGACTCCAGTTGTTGTTAGTAAAAAGAACACATGCAATGACACAGGTGGATCCTTAGGTTGTACGTGAAAAGAACACACATCCACTGACTCTAGTTGTTGTTAGTAAAAAGAACACACATGAAATGACACTGGTGGATCCATGTGTGGTCTCTGAAGAGAACACACATTTCAATGACACTAGTGGATCCATGTGTGGTATGTGAAAAGAACACACATGAAATGACTCTAGTTGTTGTTAGTAAAAGGAACACACATGCAATGACACTGGTGGATCCATATGTGATCTTTGAAGAGAACACACATTTCAATGACTCTGGTGGATCCATATGTGGTATGTGAAAAGAATAGTCATGAAATGACTCTAGTTGTTGTTAGTAAAAAGAACACACATGCAATGACACTGGTGGATCCATGTGTGGTCTCTGAAGAGAACACACATTTCAATGACTCTAGTGGATCCATATGTGGTATGTGAAAATAATAGTCATGAAATGACTCCAGTTGTTGTTAGTAAAAAGAACACACATGGAATGACACTGGTGGATCCATGTGTGGTCTCTGAACAGAGCACACATGCAATGACACTGGTGGATCCATAGGTGGATTGTGAAAAGAACACACATGCAATGACTCCAGTTATTGTTAGTGAAAAGAACACACATGCAATGACTCCAGTTATTGTTAGTGAAAAGAACACACATGCAATGACACTCGTGGATTCATAGGTGGTATGTGAAAAGAACACACATGCAATGACTCTGGTTGTTGTTAGTAAAAAGAACACACATGAAATGACACTAGTGGATCCATGTATGGTCTCTGAAGAGAACACACATTTCAATGACACTGGTGGATCCATGTGTGGTATGTGAAAAGAACACACATGAAATGACTCCAGTTGTTGTTAGTAAAAAGAACACACATGCAATGACACTGGTGGATCCATGTGTGGTCTCTGAAGAGAACACACATTTCAATGACTCTGGTGGATCCATATGTGGTATGTGAAAATAATAGTCATGAAATGACTCCACTTGTTGTTAGTAAAAAGAACACACATACAATGACACTGGTGGCTCCTTGTGTGGTCTCTGAAGAGAACACACATTTCAATGACTCGGGTGGATCCATATGTGGTATGTGAATAATAGTCATGAAATGACTCCAGTTGTTGTTAGTAAAAAGAACACACATGCAATGAAACTGGTGGCTCCATGTGTGGTCTCTGAAGAGAACACACATTTCAATGACGTGGGTGGATCCATATGCGGTATGTGAAAATAATAGTCATGAAATGACTCCAGTTGTTGTTAGTAAAAAGAACACACACGCAATGACACTGGTGGATCCATGTGTGGTCTCTGAAGAGAGCACACATGCAATGACACTCGTGGATCCATAGGTGGATTGTGAAAAGAACACACATGCAATGACTCCAGTTATTGTTAGTAAAAAGAACACACATGCAATGACACTAGTGGATTCATAGGTGGTAGGTGAAAATAACACACATGCAATGACTCTAGTTGTTGTTAGTAAAAAGAACACACATGCAATGACACTAGTGGATCCATGTATGGTCTCTAAAGAGAACACACATTTCAATGACACTGGTGGATCCATGTGTGGTATGTGAAAAGAACACACATGAAATGACTCCCGTTGTTGTTAGTAAAAAGAACACACACGCAATGACACTAGTGGCTCCATGTGTGGTCTCTGAAGAGAACACACATTTCAATGACTCGGGTGGATCCATATGTGGTATGTGAAAATAATATTCATAAAATGACTCTAGTTGTTGTTAGTAAAAAGAACACACATGCAATGACACTGGTGGATCCATGTGTGGTCTCTGAAGAGAGCTCACATGCAATGACACTGGTGGATCCATAGGTGGATTGTGAAAAGAACACACATGAAATGACTCCATTTATTGTTAGTGAAAAGAACACACATGCAATGACACTAGTGGATTCATAGGTGGTATGTGAAAAGAACACACGTGCAATGACTCTGGTTGTTGTTAGTAAAAAGAACACACATGCAATGACACTAGTGGATCCATGTGTGGTCTCTGAAGAGAACACACATTTCAATGACACTGGTGGATCCATGTGTGGTATGTGAAAACAACACACATGAAATGACTCTAGTTGTTGTTAGTAAAAAGAACACACATGCAATCACACTGGTGGATCCATGTGTGGTCTTTGAAGAGAACACAGATTTCAATGACTCTGGTGGATCCATATGTGGTATGTGAAAATAATAGTCATGAAATGACTACAATTGTTGTTAGTAAAAAGAACACACATGCAATGACACTGGTGCCTCCTTGTGTGGTCTCTGAAGAGAACACACATTTCAATGACTCGGGTGGATCCATATGTGGTATGTGAAAATAATAGTCATGAAATGACTCTAGTTGTTGTTAGCAAAAAGAACACACATGGAATGACACTGGTGGATCCATGTGTGGTCTCTGAGGAGAGCACACATGCAATGACACTGGTGGATCCATAAGTGGATTGTGAAAAGAACACACATGCAATGACTCCAGTTGTTGTTAGTAAAAAGAACACACATGCAATGACACTGGTGGATTCATAGGTGGTATGTGAAAAGAACACACATGCAATGACTCTGGTTGTTGTTAGTAAAAAGAACACACATGCAATGACACTAGTGGATCCATGTGTGGTCTCTGAGGAGAACACACATTTCAATGACACTGGTGGATCCTTGTGTGGTATGTGAAAAGAACACACATGAAATGAGTCCAATTGTTGTTAGTAAAAAGAACACACATGCAATGACACTGGTGGATCCATGTGTGATCTCTGAAGAGAACACACATTTCAATGACTCTGGTGGATTCATATGTGGTATGTGAAAAGAATAGTCATGAAATGACTCCAGTTGTTGTTAGTAAAATGAACACACATGCGGTGACACTGGTGGATCCATGTGTGGTCTCTTAAGAGAACACACATTTCAATGACTATGGTGGATCCATATGTGGTATGTGAAAATAATAGTCATGAAATGACTCTGGTTATTGTTAGTAAAAAGAACACACATGCAATGACACTGGTGGATCCATGTGTGGTCTCTGAAGAGAGCACACATGCAATGACACAGGTGGATCCATAGGTGGATTGTGAAAAGAACGCACATGCAATGACTCTAGTTGTTGTTAGTAAAAAGAACATATGCAATGACATTGGTGGATCCATAGGTGGTATGTGAAAATAACACACATGCACTGACTCTGGTTGTTGTTAGTAAAAAGAACACAGATACAATGACACTGGTGGATCCATGTGTGATCTCTGAAGAGAACACACATTTCAATGACACTAGTGGATCCATGTGTGGAATGTGAAAAGAACACACATGAAATGACTATAGTTATTGTTAGTAAAAGGAACACAGATACAATGACCCTGGTGGATCCATATGTGATCTCCGAAGAGAACACACATTTCAATGACTATGGTGGATCCATATGTGGTATGTGAAAATAATAGTCATGAAATGACTCTGGTTATTGTTAGTAAAAAGAACACACATGCAATGACACTGGTGGATCCATGTGTGGTCTCTGAAGAGAGCACACATGCAATGACACAGGTGGATCCATAGGTGGATTGTGAAAAGAACGCACATTCAATGACTCAAGTTGTTGTTAGTAAAAAGAACATTTGCAATGACACTAGTGGATCCATAGGTGGTATGTGAAAATAACACACATGCACTGACTCTGGTTGTTGTTAGTAAAAAGAACACAGATACAATGACACTGGTGGATCCATGTGTGATCTCTGAAGAGAACACACATTTCAATGACACTAGTGGATCCATGTGTGGAATGTGAAAAGAACACACATGAAATGACTATAGTTATTGTTAGTAAAAGGAACACAGATACAATGACCCTGGTGGATCCATATGTGATCTCTGAAGAGAACACACATTTCAATGACTCTAGTGGATCCATATGTGGTATGTGAAAAAAATAGTCATGAAATAACTCTAGTTGTTGTTAGTAAAAAGAACACACATGCAATGACATTGGTGGATCCATGTGTGATCTCTGAAGAGAACACACATTTCAATGACTCTAGTGGATCCATATGTGGTATGTGAAAATAATAGTCATGAAATGACTCCAGTTGTTGTTCGTAAAAAGAACACACATGCAATGACACTGGTGGCTCCATGTGTGGTCTCTGAAGAGAACACACATTTCACTGACTCGGGTGGATCCATATGTGGTATGTGAAAATACTAGTCATGAAATGACTCTAGTTGTTGTTAGTAAAAAAGAACACACATGCAATGACACTGGTGGATCCATGTGTGGTATCTGAAGAGAGCACACATGCAATGACACTGGTGGATCCATAGGTGGATTGTGAAAAGAACACACATGCGATGACCCCAGTTATTGTTAGTAAAAAGAACACACATGCAATGACACTGGTGGATTCATAAGTGGTATGTGAAAAGAACACACATGCAATGACTCTGGTTGTTGTTATTAAAAAGAACAGACATGCAATGACACTAGTGGATCCATGTGTGGTCTCTGAAGAGAACACACATTTCAATGACACTGGTGGATCCATGTGTGGTATGTGAAAAGAACACACATGAAATGACTCCAGTTGTTGTTAGTAAAAAGAACACACATGCAATGACACTGGTGGATCCATGTGTGGTCTCTGAAGAGAACACACATTTCAATGACTCTGGTGGATCCATATGTGGTATGTGAAAATAATAGTCATGAAATGACTCCACTTGCTGTTAGTAAAAAGAACACACATGCAATGACACTGGTGGCTCCTTGTGTGGTCTCTGAAGAGAACACACATTTCAAATGACTCGGGTGGATCCATATGTGGTATGTGAAAATAATTGTCATGAAATGACTCCAGTTGTTGTTAGTAAAAACGACACACATGCAATGACACTGGTGGATCCATGTGTGGTCTCTGAGGAGAGTACACATGCAATGACACTGGTGGATCCTTAAGTGGATTGTGAAAAGAACACACATGCAATGACTTCAGTTGTTGTTAGTAAAAAGAAGACACATGCAATGACACTGGTGCATTCATAGGTGGTATGTGAAAAGAACACACATGCAATGACTCCAGTTGTTGTTAGTAAAAGGAACACACATGCAATGACACTGGTGGATCCATATGTGATCTCTGAAGAGAACACACATTTCAATGACTCTGGTGGATCCATATGTGGTATGTGAAAAGAATAGTCATGAAATGACTCTAGTTGTTGTTAGTAAAAAGAACACACATGCAATGACACTGGTGGATCCATGTGTGGTCTCTGAAGAGAACACACATTTCAATGACTCTAGTGGATCCATATGTGGTATGTGAAAATAATAGTCATGAAATGACTCCAGTTGTTGTTAGTAAAAAGAACACACATAGAATGACACTGGTGGATCCATGTGTGGTCTCTGAAGAGAGCACACATGCAATGACACTGGTGGATCCATAGGTGGATTGTGAAAAGAACACACATGCAATGACCCTAGTTGTTGTTAGTAAAAAGAACACACATGCAATGACACTGGTGGATCCATGTGTGATCTCTGAAGAGAGCACACATGAAATGACACTGGTGGATCCATAGGTGGATTGTGAAAAGAACACACATGCAATGACTCCAGTTATTGTTAGTAAAAAGAACACACATGCAATGACACTGGTGGATTCATAGGTGGTATGTGAAAATAAGAGACATGCAATGACTCTGGTTGTTGTTAGTGAAAAGAACACACATGCAATGACACTAGTGGATCCATGTGTGGTCTCTGAAGAGAACACACATTTCAATGACACTGGTGGATCCATGTGTGGTATGTGAAAAGAACACACATGAAATGACTCTAGTTGTTGTTAGTGAAAAGAACACACATGCAATGACACTGGTGGATCCATGTGTGGTATCTGAAGAGAACACACATTTCAATGACACTGGTGGATCCATATGTGGTATGTGAAAATAATAGTCATGAAATGACTCCGGTTGTTGTTAGTAAAAAGAACACACATGAATGACACTGGTGGATCCATGTGTGGTCTCTGAAGAGAACACCTATGCAATGACTCTGGCTGTTGTTAGTAAAAATAACACACATGCAATGACACTGGTTGTTGGTAGTAAAAAGAGCACACATGCAATGACATTGGTGGATCCATGTGTGGTCTCTGAAGAGAACACACATTTCAATGACACTAGTGGATCCATGTGTGGTCTCTGAAGAGAACAAATATGCAATGACTCTGGTTGATGTTAGTAAAAGGAGCACACATATAATGACACTTGTGGATCCTTTGGTGGATTGTGAAAAGAGCACACATGCAATGACACTCGTGGATCCATATGTGGTATGTGAAAAGAACACACATGCAATGACTCTGGTTGTTGTTAGTAAAAATAACACACATAAAATGACTCCAGTTGTTGTTAGTAAAAAGAACACACATGCAATGACACTGGTGGATCCATGTGTCGTCTCTAAAGAGAAGACACATTTCAATGACTCTAGTGGATCCATATGTGCTATGTGAAAATAATAGTCATGAAATGACTCTAGTTGTTGTTAGTAAAAATAACACACATGCAATGACACTGGTGGCTCCATGTGTGGTCTCTAAAGAGAACACACATTTCAATGACTTAGGTGGATCGATATGTGGTATGTGAAAATAATAGTCATGAAATGACTCGAGTTGTTGTTAGTAAAAAGAACACACATGCAATGACACTGGTGGATCCATAGGTGGATTGTGAAAAGAACACACATGCAATGACACTGGTGGATTCATAGGTGGTATGTGAAAAGAACACACATGCAATGACTCTGGTTGTTGTTAGTAAAAAGAACACACATGCAATGACACTAGTGGATCCATGTGTGGTCTCTGAAGAGAACACACATTTCAATGACACTGGTGGATCCATTTATGCTATGTGAAAAGAACACACATGAAATGACTCCAGTTGTTGTTAGTAAAAAGAACACACATGCAATAACACTGGTGGATTCGTGTGTGGTCTCTAAAGAGAACACACATTTCAATGACTCTGGTGGATCCATATGTGGTATGTGAAAATAATAGTCATGAAATGACTCCGGTTGTTGTTAGTAAAAACAACACACATGCAATGACACTGGTGGATCCATGTGTGGTCTCTGAAGAGAACACCTATGCAATGACTCTGACTATTGTTAGTAAAAATAACACACATGCAATGACACTGGTTGTTGTTAGTAAAAAGAGCACACATGCAATGACATTGGTGGATCCATGTGTGGTCTCTGAAGAGAACACACATTTCAATGAGACTGGTGGATCCATGTGTGGTCTCTAAAGAGAACAAACATGCAATGACTCTGGTTGATGTTAGTAAAAAGAGCACACATACAATGACACTTGTGGATCCATTGGTGGATTGTGAAAAGAGCAAACATGCAATGACACTGGTGGATCCATATGTGGTATGTGAAAAGAACACACATGCAATGACTCTGGTTGTTGTTAGTAAAAATAACACACATTCAATGACTCCAGTTGTTGTTAGAAAAAAGAACACCCATGCAATGACACTGGTGGATCCATGTGTGGTCTCTGAAGAGAAGACACATTTCAATGACTCTGGTGGATCCATATGTGGTACGTGAAAATAATATTCATGAAATGACTCCAGTTGTTGTTAGTAAAAAGAACACACATGCAATGACACTAGTGGCTCCGTGTGTGGTCTCTGAAGAGAACACACATTTCAATGACTCGGGTGGATCCATATGTGGTACGTGAAAAGAATAGTCATGAAATGACTCCAATTGTTGTTAGTAAAAAGAACACACATGCAATCACACTGGTGGATCCATGTGTGGTCTCTGAAGAGAGCACACATGCAATGACACTGGTGGATCCATAGGTGGATTGTGAAAAGAACACACATGCAATGACTCCAGTTATTGTTAGTAAAAAGAACACACATGCAATGACACTGGTGGATTCATAGGTGGTATGTGAAAAGAACACACATGCAATGACTCTGGTTGTTGTTAGTAAAAAGAACACACATGCAATGACACTAGTGGATCCATGTGT
Organism: Avena insularis; assembly: GCA_023614405.1. NCBI lineage: Eukaryota > Viridiplantae > Streptophyta > Magnoliopsida > Poales > Poaceae > Avena > Avena insularis. The sequence continues at coordinate 272,960 of JAJUPC010000212.1, read as the reverse complement.
GGTCTCTAAGGAGAACAAACATTTCAATGACACTGGTGGATCCATGTGTGGTATGTGAAAATAACACACATGAAATGACTCTAGTTTTTGTTAGTAAAAAGAACACACATGCAATGACACTGGTGGATCCATGTGTGGTCTCTGAAGAGAACACACATTTCAATGACTCTGGTGGATCCATATGTGGTATGTGAAAATAATAGTCATGAAATGACTCCACTTGTTGTTAGTAAAAAGAACACACATGCAATGACACTGGTGGATCCTTGTGTGGTCTCTGAAGAGAACTGTGAGATCCAGGCACATGGCTTAATAGGATTGATAGTATACCCATATTAACAAGTTGCAACTTCTTTTTCGGAAGCTCATTCGAAAAGAACTCTAAGGTTAAGCGTGCTTGGCCTAGAGCAATTCTAGGATGGGTGACCGACCGGGAAGTGGAGAATCAAATGCGCACGAGTGAGGACAAAGTGCGCAGAAAAGACTAGTGTTGGTTTGTGAGGCCAGTCTAGATATCCTATTAAGCTGCCAGGAGTGACACCCCAAGTGGAGTGGGGGTGTGTTAAGTGGTATCAGGAGCCTTCGAATTTCATTTGTGCGGGTAATGGTCAATGATGGGACATGTGGAGCATGGCGTGTGGCAGATTGGATTGACACGGCATGGCACATGTAAGCCCGGACCTTGACCCGTGCCAAGAGGGAATGTTCCTGGGGTGTGCTTAATCGATGAGGGCATCGATCTTCTAAAGGGTGGGTGTATGTGAGATCCAGGCACATGGCTTAATAGGATTGATAGGATACCCATATCAACAAGTTGTAACTTTTTTCCGGAAGCTCATTCGAAAAGAACTCTAAGGTTAAGCATGCTTGGCCTAGAGCAATTCTAGGATGGGTGACCGACCGGGAAGTGGGTAACCGGTGCGCAAGAGTGAGGACAAAGTGTGCAGAAAAGACTAGTGTTTGTTTGTGGGGCAGTCTAGATATCCTATTAAGCTGCCAGGAGAGACACCCCCCAGGCTAGGAGTGGACGGGGTGTTACAAGAACACACATTTCAATGACTCAGGTGGATCCATATGTGGTATGTGAAAATAATAGTAATGAAATGACTCCAGTTGTTGTTAGTAAAAAGAACACACATGCAATGATACTGGTGGATCCATGTGTGGTCTCTGAGGAGAGCACACATGCAATGACACTGGTGGATCCATAAGTGTATTGTGAAAAGAACACACATGCAATGACTCCAGTTGTTGTTAGTAAAAAGAACACACATGCAATGACACTGGTGGATTCATAGGTGGTATGTGAAAAGAACACACATGCAATGACTCTGGTTGTTGTTAGTAAAAAGAACACACATGCAATGACACTGGTGGATCCATGTGTGGTCTCTGAAGAGAACACACATTTCAATGACACTACTGGATCCATGTGTGGTATGTGAAAAGAACACACATGAAATGAGTCCAATTGTTGTTAGTAAAAAGAACACACATGCAATGACACTGGTGGATCCATGTGTGATCTCTGAAGAGAACACACATTTCAATGACTCTGGTGGATTCATATGTGGTATGTGAAAAGAATAGTCATGAAATGACTCCAGTTGTTGTTAGTAAAATGAACACACATGTAGTGACACTGGTGGATCCATGTGTGGTGTCTAAAGAGAACACACATTTCAATGACTCTGGTGGATCCATATGTGGTATGTGAAAATAATAGTCATGAAATGACTCCCATTGTTGTTAGTAAAAAGAACACACATGCAATGACACTGGTGGATCCATGTGTGGTCTCTGAGGAGAGCACACATGCAATGACACTGGTGGATCCATAAGTGGATTGTGAAAAGAACACACATGCAATGACTCCAGTTGTTGTTAGTAAAAAGAACACACATGCAATGACACTAGTGGATTCATAGATGGTATGTGAAAAGAACACACATGCAATGACTCTGGTTGTTGTTAGTAAAAAGAACACACATGCAATGACACTGGTGGATCCATGTGTGGTCTCTGAAGAGAACACACATTTCAATGACACTGGTGGATCCATGTGTGGTATGTGAAAAGAACACACATGAAATGAGTCCAATTGTAGTTAGTAAAAATAACACACATGCAATGACACTGGTGGATCCATGTGTCGTCTCTGAGGAGAGCACACATGCAATGACACTGGTGGATCCGTAAGTGGATTGTGAAAAGAACACACATGCAATGACTCTAGTTGTTGTTAATAAAAAGAACACACATGCAATGACACTGGTGGATTCATAGGTGGTATGTGAAAAGAACACACATGCAATGACTAGTTGTTAGTAAAAAGAACACACATGCAATGACACTGGTGGATCCATATGTGGTATGTGAAAAGAACACACATGCAATGACTCTGGTTGTTGTTAGTAAAAAGAACACACATCCAATGACACTGGTGGATCCATGTGTGGTCTCTGAAGAGAACACACATTTCAATGACACTGGTGGATCCATAGGCGGAATGTGAAAAGAGATTTGCCCTCTCTCTCGGTCACAAATCTCACAAAAGCCCAAACATGTGGAGATCCCAAACATGTGCTCACTCTGGGTGCTATGCCCTGATTGGCTGACACAGATGTCACGCGGATCGTCTCCACCAACCGTTGATCCTATGTGATCCAACGGGCATGATAACCCCTCCCTTCTCCACTTTTTTATGCATGGTCAATCCGTGCCACCTCTCTATCCGTGCCACCGATACTTTACCTCCATAAACAAGTGAAAATCCATCTATCTAACTAAAATAAATAAAATAAATGATCATATTTCGAAGAAGCCATCGTCTTCATCTTCTGGTTCATCCTCATCTTCGTCAATACCATGGTCCCTACCATCACCGCCATCGGTGTCCTCCTTTGATGACTCAGCACCACCCCCTTCCTCGAATAAGCGTGTTATCTCCTCGTCGGAGTCCTCCTCCTCTTCGTTGTCCCACGGGTCCACGTCACTCTCCTCCGCTTCTGCCTCCAACTAATCGATGAACGCCTCCTCGTTGGCCAAGTCGGACTCATCCAAATAGCTATCTCCTCTCTTCATCCTAGTCTTCTTCTCGTTCATCTTCTTGTCCGTACTCGCCGGTGTGACTCGCGCCCCTGTCCTGGCTGCTGCTTTGTGCTCGTCCGACGCTGCTGGTACCCCACGCTTCTCCTGCGCGACCGGTATGACCTTCGATGTTGCGGTGTCCTCGAGTGCCGATGTCGATGGATCCTGGAGCGGTCGGACACGACGTGCTGCCTCAGCAGGCGACTCACCTTGAAGCGCCGAACGATGCAGAGACGGTCGATGGATGGCTTGGACCTGCCATTACCACAGCGAAGGGGCATCGTGCTCGAGGTAGTTGCTCTGAATGGTCGATGGCGGGTACACAGAGTGGGGTGCCGATCTGATACAGGACGAGCAGCGGTTTCGTGCGTCGTGTCCATGCATGCATTTGTCGATTATCAAAAAAAGAAGAAAGAAGTAATATCTTGCGTACTAAACATAATTTGATCACAACAAAAGTGGCACAGCGTATTCTAGACTCGTAAATATCCCGTGCGTGCCTGTCACATGGAGTTCAACGGAGTTCGACGTGCCGACGTGATCGTGCGGCAGTTGCGCGCGTCATTGCCCCATCAACACATGACACACGCACGCGGGATGTGCGCGCCGACTCCCGTGATGACCACCCGGCTCGCACTCCCCTTATTATATACTGGATTTTGGGCTGCGCCAAAGACCATTGAAGTGTCCATCGCAATAAAGACAAGTCTCATCGATTCCCTACTCCTACCTCCCTGGCTTCTTTGAGAAGGTAGACCGTACACGGTGGTCTTGTATAATAGTACTAGTACTACTGGACCACGGCATGTACTCTCTGACTCTTCTCCCACACTAATCACTATCTCCTTCCTCCTGCCGCCGCCACCGTCACCCTGCAAGTCATGGGTCCACTGAGGAGGGGGAGAGGCCGGTCGATGATCCTCGCGGAGAAAAGGGAGAGAAATCTCCGCGAGGCACTTCTTGCTCTACCAGTCGCTCAAGCCCACCCTATCGAGGCCCAATCTCCCCCGACAATGGCACCGAATATTCTAGCAGGCGAGGGCTCCTCCCGGTACGGTCTTGTTCTACTTCTTCTCCATCTCCCTCTCCATCATGATCTTATTCAACTTCTTCTTGTTTTTCTTCTTCTTTCTCTTCCTGATCTACGTATTACAAGACGGCCGTGGAGCCCGAATCCACCACAACGGAGGTGTTGTAGGACCCGTTCGGCCCCGTTCCATGTCTCAGCGAGGTAGCAAATCTCCACGCTGTTATTTCTCCGAGTTGTGATGTGGATTTCTTAGATCTTGTTCGTCCCGCATTGGTTTTTCTTCTTGTTTTGAGAGTTGTATTAGTTTTCATGAATATGATTGGATCTCTTGGTCTTTCCTTAATATCGATGTTCATAGATTCACTATGGATTTTTTGTGATTAGAATTAGTTTATCGTGGTCATGAATAGATCTCTTGGTCCATTTTTTAACACTACGGTCAATAGATTCAACGGGGATTTTTTTGATCTGTATTATTATTCACTTGGGACCTGGAGTGTAATTATAGAATTCCTATTTCAATTAACATGAACGATGCAGCGATCGGACGCCGAGTACCATGACAAGGTGGCCGCGATCAGTTCCAAGATTGTCAACCAACATGAGCTTGCACGCTCCCTCAGCCAAGCTAATGAGAGCCTACACAAGCAATTATCTGTGTAGAAGGAGATCTCGCTAGATTTTGCGCGTGACGTTGTTAGGCTGCAGAAAGTGCTCCACGATAACTTGAACAGGCAAGAACAGGCCATCAAGATAACCAATGAGCTCACGGAGGAGAACAAGAATCTCGTGGAAAGGTGCATTCTCCTGCAAGACGAAGTCAGCGAGGCACTCAGAGGATGCGTCGAGGACACCAAGGCTACCATCCGAGCCTACCATGATAGGAACTGTGCCTAGATGGAATCAAGGAGATGAAGGCAGACATGATCAGAGGGATCACCATATTCGGGGGTGTTCGGAAAGATAACGAGGAGCTAAGGGCAGGTCTGGAGGCATATCGGAGCAACGCCCAAGTCTGATTCCCGTTAGCGGGTACACGAATATCAGTTCGTCCTCCACTCCTTTTTGTAATGTTTAGGGTTCACGGAGCAACGCCCAAGTCTGCTTCCCATTATAGGGTGCAATAAGAATCGTAGGGCAACTCCTTATCTATATGCACATGTGTTGGTGTTCATGTTCATGAATGGACACCATGTGGTCTTTCCATTATGTATCTGGACATGGGTTTCTGCAATATGAGTTTGCCACTCTCCCACTACTATTTGGTGATATTGGGAAAAACCCACAGCACACTAAATTGCAGATAAATCTTATTTGTCTTTGAAATTGAAATTATGACAGGCCACTAGTCGATTCATAAAATGTTGATTAGTCCTAGATTGCCTCTTCCTTGAAATTATGACAGTGCCACTAGTCGATTCAGTTAATTATGGAAACTAACCAGCTTGTCCTGGTGAACTGAACAAACCATACTATGTATTTTTTTTGCAGGGAAAGAGGAAAAAGATCGACCAGGACCTGGCGACCTGGCTAAATGACAAGATAGCAATCCAAAGGGAGAAGCAGAATTCCCAGAAACTGGCCTTTGACCAACTGCGTGCTGAACTCATGGTCCTTTTTGACAAGTGCCAGAAACTGAAGGAGTTAAACGCCGGCTGGGCGAAGCTACACAGTGAAGGTCGCACCTCGGCTATGAAGTAGACGGAGATCATGAAAGGGATCTTGAAGGAAAATCGTATGGCTGTGGACCAAATTCTCCAATCCATGACGGAGCGCTGGAACCTACAGCTGAAGCACGACATAGTACTGAAGGAGCTGGCAAATCTTAGGGAGGAAAACAGGTAGCTCCAGGCCAGGCTCGCTTGAACACAACATATGTCTATTTAATCTTGAATCGCTGGTTTATCCTCTGAAGTGGTGATTTTGTAAGCGTGAACTTAACTCTATGCACGATATGTGTATTCATCTGAAATTAGTTTGCTCGAGGATTGAGTTTGGCTTAGTTAGGAAAGCGCAGCTGCAAGTCTTACAATTAACTAGTTTCAAGCATTGGCACAGCATAAATTATTCATCTCGAATTTCCTTTATCGTCTATAGTCTATCTTTATTCACCCTCGCGCGCCTTCTTCAGTTCCTTCAACAGATCCGCAATGCAGTACTCTAGCTTCTTATTGTCTTCCCTGAGCTGATCCCTGTCCTTTTCTGCATTATGAATTAGCAACCTGTGACTATCCTGAAGCTTCTTTGCAGTTCCAACAACCAAGCTCCCATTGATTCCATCAGTTAGCTCTGACTGAAAATTCTCGATTTCTTGTTCCAGCTCCTTATTTCATACCGACAGCTTGTAATTTTTTCAAGATGCATCACTTTCATCAGTAAATCTCCTCGACCTTTCCAACTCATACATCTCCCATAACTGTGCCAGACATTTCTTAAGTGCATCTGGCCACTCAAGATCCACCCACTCTACTGCTTTACACACCGGGCTAACCTAAAAACACACACACAATAGTGTTATGAACATGCACAATACATTTTACTTCATGTCACCGTTGCACATAGTGTAAACAAACCTGATTTGTGCAACCCAAAAACCTTCTCCCAGTGTTACTGCCTTCGAATGCAACATATCTCCTCAGTTTTAGCCCATGGTCACATGGCACTTCTCCATCAAGATCTAGGCCCTCCCATTCAGAGTCGTAGATCGTCCGTGGTACCTATAGGTAAACACAAAGCTGAAATCAAACATGATTGGATGCACATATGGAGCTCAGATCGAGAGATTTACCATTGCCTAACCCTAGACCGAGAAAACAGAGGAACTCATATCATGGAAGGAATACTCGATGTCAGAGAGAAGGTTGTCGCTGCTCGACTGGTCATCCTCGCCGTTCAAGGACAGCATGTTGAATGCGTCGTCACAGGCGACGGCGTCGGCGTCGGTGTCGGCAAGAGAGGGAGAGAGAGAGAGATAAGCCCTTCTACCGCTACAATAATGACTAAATTGGCATGTTACAATAGTTTAATGGATACCATGCCATTTCCCTGGATTACTGTCTCCTGCCTAATATGGATTATCTTCACACATTCTCATTTCAAACATTAAACCTGCAGTCCCTCCATCCAAATTTCATTGCCTAACGAAAACATACCAGTATATTACATCATCTAAAGAAACAAAATCATGTCAACTACAAGGTACTTATGCATCACTTTTTCAGTCATGGTTTCACAAAACATTACATTACAATCTCTCAACAAACATAATCACATCATGGTTTCACAAAACATCACATTACAATCTCTCAACAAACGTAATCACAGAAACAAGTATATTACATCAACTCAAGAAACAAAATCATGTCGACTACAAGGTACTTACACATCACTTGTCCTGTCATGGTTTCAAAAAACATTAGATTACAATCTCTCAACAAACAAAATAACAGAAACAAGTACAGTACATCATCTAAAGAAACATAATCATGTCAACTATAATGTATTTATGAATCACTTGTCCAGTCATGGTTTCACAAAACTACATTACAATGTCCCAACAAACATAATAACAGAAACAAGTACGGTACATCATCTTAAGAAACATAATCATGTTAACTACAATGTACTTATGTCTTATTACAACAATGATAGTTTTAGTGAGTGACATGTCCGAAAATCTCAACATCTCGCACAACATTATATCGCAATCTCTCAACAAACATAATCACAGAAACACGCTCTAAATGAAACAGCAGTTAATATTACAAATACAGCCAGGTGAACCCTGCGATCCAATGACAAGCCTAGGGTAGCAGCTCTCATCAGATCTCATCAACGTCGAGCACCTCATTCTGTTCAGCCACTACAGGGGAATCTACATCCACTATAACCTGTTCAACAACATCAGAAAAGGTACCAAGAAAGAACACCTTCCTGGTTCACTTCTTTCGTTGCATAATCTGCATAAGATCTTCAGTATCCAAAACATCTATGAATTGCTGCTTCTTATGATGCCACCACTGGATTTTTGCCATCTGCTTAGGTCCAATACTGATTTGCTTACCAATCATCTCTCTCATTTCATCAAGAGTAATATTTTTGGAATCGACAGTGATCTCCATAGTACATGACGAAACTGGCTTATTAACCCCCTCATCAAGTTTTGCTATGTATGAATCCACCTCTATGCGTATACTGAAATTATCTAGATCAGCATCTATTGGTCCGTATTCTCTAGGAGCAGAAGCTCTGGTAGCAAGATCTCCAGTATCTACATACATATCATCAATCATCGCTTCAACTTTAACCTTACGATCAGCTGCCCAACACTCTCAAACCATCTGAAGCTCATGGGAGTGCTCAATTTGTTGATAGGTATCATTCATGTTGCGCCACACCAATTTTTCCCTCCGTCTAGAACCCTAGGGAATTCTAGTGGCAAGCATATCTACCAGCTGCGAAACAGACACAACCTCTTTGTAATTCACAAGCATATGCACATCTTGCTCGAACACAACCCTCTCGCAACCAAAATCAAGTTTTGTAGTGTACTGCCGAACATGAACTATGAACTCATATAGGTCCCTTGTATCAAAGTTGTGCCTAATTTGATTAAAAAGGGGAACATTTCAGTTCATTCGATTCTATTACGCCGTAACTAATCTACTTGCAAGATAAGGCACAAATAAGAAAAATTCACCTCTCGCTCTTCTCCCGGCTTTCTTTCTTTGAGATCTAGGTGCTGCATCCGCCCACCGGAGCCGAACAATCCGCTGACGGCCTTGCTTTTCTCTTCAACCCGCTGCTCGTAGGTACCTTGGGAGCAGAATCCTTGCTGGCCTCCTCGCTAACCGGGGCTGAAGACCTCGCCGCTGCTACGCGTTGAGCCCCAGAGTTGGGCCCCGATGGACCCAAATCAGTCGGTGGCGTAGCTACAACCTTCGCCTTGCAAGACATGCTGGGCCGCCACCATCAGATTTAGTGTCGGGGGAGGGAGAAAAAAGGTCCTCCGCCGCCATCAGATTTAGGGTCGGGGAAGGGAAGAAAAGGGACTGCCACCGCCGCAGCAAGATTCAGTGTCGAGAGTTAGGAAAGTACAGTAATGGATTTACCCCGATGACACGTGCAGGGTGGCTAAGAAGAGTGACCGGCGAAGAAGGGGCACAGTAGGAACTAGTGTAACGGAATATCCTGACTTAACGGGCGCGATTTGAAAATATTGGGTTTGGCCATCATTCACTCGAAAGACCCCTGTCAGCAATTGGCGCCCCAACTTTTCGAATCGCGATGGGCGCCCCAACTTTCGGGCCGCAAAATGATATTCTCCCTCCAGGCAGGTACTTTGGCTCCATCAACCAAGTCAGGATATGTCTCAAGACGGCTAGTTCTTGCATGATTCCTGCCCTCCAGGAAGAAGGATATCTGGGCCGTAGAAGTATGTGCGCTGCTAGTTCTTGCATGATTCCTGCCCTACGATATCGGGGAAGTGGCCGCTAGGCCGGATCTTAAAGGTAATAGTTCCACAAGTCCGCAATTCGTCCTTGGACTCTATAGACTCTCTCTTGATGGTGAAGAAGTATACAAACAAATCTAATCTAGGTTTGATTCCTAGGTATCCTTCGCACAGAGCTACAAAGTTGCTAAGGACGAGGATACTGTTGGGAGAGATGTTGTGGGGGAGTACCCGGAAGTGCTTGAGGACGTCCAGGAAGAAGTCGGAGACTGGCAGGCTTACGCCTCGTACCAGCTAGGCTTTGAGGTACACCTTCTCTCTGGCTTGGGGAGCATAAGTCACCTCACCAGTCGGCGCCGGCCGCTAGACCAAACCTTCCGCCGTGGGGAGATACCCCTCGGCGACGAGTTCTTATAGATCCTCGGAGGAGAGGTCAGAGCCCCACGACACTCCTTTGTGGGAGTCATTGTCCTCATCGACAGGTTCTGGCGCCGCCCATTCTTGGACATCGCTGGTGGTTTCCACAACGGTGGTGACGGGGACGACGACCCCCTCCGGTGGGACCGTCACTCACTAGGATGGCTCTATTGTAGCCCCGGGAGTCACCGCCTTCGAAGGGGCAGAGCTGCTGGAAGCCATTCCGTAACTGGTAGTACATGGAGAAAGAGAAGCTTTGGCTAGGGTTTTCCGAGGAGGAGCTCGAACAGGCGCGCGGCTGGAGGAAGACGAAGACGCAGGTGAGAATGCGGGTAAAAGAAAATAACCTAGCCGCAGTCAAAATATATAGACCTAGCATCAAGATTCGTGCAAAGAGATCCAATGGATGGAGCGTTGCCATCGTGGAGACGAACGTGCGCGATAATTTTGCCACGTCCTCCGTCTTTGCCGCTTTACCGTTTCAGATTCCGCGCGCGTAAAAACAGCTAATGATTAATTCCCTGCTTTCTATGAGTTTTGAGGTAACGTGGGTTGTACCCTACGTCATCCTCCTAACAGTTGTAGTGGAGAGTCACGTCTAAAGATTCCATCAAAGGCGGAGATTATCCGGCTCTAGAAATGAATACTGAAGGAATCTCTGGCTACATTGCAAAGACGGAGAGGATTGTAGGGTTCTTTGGGAGATCTTTGAGATATTGCTTGATGGATTGCCAGCATCACATAGACGGAGGATTCAAGATTAATAAGCAAGACGGCGCAAGATCTCGAAGTCCTTCGGGGGCTACTGTTGGGGATATGCTAAATGGGTATCGCCATAGCACGTCCTTAATCCGAATAACCCGGGTGACCCATAGTTGGTAGCAAGGCCTATGGCCTGTTGGGCGGCCTAGTTAGACGGATCCAGAAGGGAGGCCCATGCCAGATAAAGGAAGGCTACACAAGAGTCACCGACATATTTGGAGCCTTAGAGTGCAAGACACGAAAGACTAGTTCATGTTAGTGTAGGACTCTTTACCTTCTCCGGCAAGGTTCTTTCCCTGTAACCCTAGGTTCTGGTGCCTTTATAAACCGGATATGTGGGAGCCTTTAGGGCACAATCTAGATTGCTATGTACAACGTGCAACACCTTGCACAGTGAACCTATCTCTGTAACTCGGCATATTGCCATTATAGTGATTTATAGCAGGAGTACAGTTCTGCCACCATTGCAGGACTTGAACCTGGGTAAGCCGTGTTACCTCGTACCTGCCAACTCTCTGCCTTACCCCACGTCTCTAAACACACACTGTGAGGACCCCTCCATGGCATACTCATTGGCAATACCTCGACATCTATGTTATAAAAGAGGATAGTAGAAAATTTTAAGTGATAAGAAGATACTAGAGTGAAGTATATGAACATAAGAGGATATAATGAAATAGAGTTTATAATTCCTACGGATTTCCTATTCCAGTACTAGGTCATGATCCTATAGTCAACACATAGCTCTGATACCATCTTGTAACACACTCGCCTGATAAGGCGGAGTTCCTATGTATAGTGCTAATCCATGAATCGGTTCACTAGCGCACACAGTACAAAATGATACGAAATATAACTGTACATCATAATATAATGAATATGATCCAGAATTTACATTACATATAACAACAGAAATCAAATACAAGGTAGATCTCCATCCTTCAAATGTGGCACAAGCAAACAATTATTGAGTGGAGTCTCGTGACCTATGAACAATCACTCAAAAATAGAATAACCTGCAACATGAAAGGTTGCATCCATGAATTCTCAATACTTTGAATGTATTGCAAGTATCACTAGTATGAGGATATAGAATGGAACCTATCAATTACATGTATATTTGGCTAAGTGGAGTTTGGGCTGATTTGCATAAACGCAATATAATGTTTCCCTACTTTTGAAATACTTTTCTTTCTTTTAAACAATTCTTCTAAGGACATACCAGCATAAGCCCATGTAGAAACAAGACTGACAACTTATGGTAAAAGGGGTCGGGTCAGGTTCCGACAACTTACTTAGTTAAGACAGAGCCCATATGACATACGGTTGTACTAGAAGCTATTACACAAGAAACCTGTTTATCTCTAAAACCTAGGTGTTCTTTCCGCAATAAAACCAACCAACATCATCAATCCATCACACCCAGGGAGTTCATTAATTTCTAATTGTTTTCATTATCATAAAACATAAATTTCCATCACATAATGAATCATGATTCCCCTTTTGCGTATCTAGTAAGCATGGCTAAGCAACTAAAATGCGGTGTCTTAACGGAAACCAAGTCATGGAAATACGGCAATAATGCATGGTTGTCATAGCATAGCATATAAGCAAAACACCCTACACATACAATCTCAACTGAACATACTATATGCATAGGAAAATAGTAGGACATTTATGATAGCTCTACTTGCCTTTATTATAGATGTAGTCGTTCAGATAATCCTCCAAATAGAAAAGGTTGCACTTGTCACAATCATAATAGTTGCACTCCTTGCAATCTAATGTTTGAAGTAAGAAACAACAAACACACCATTCAAAACATTGCAATTATGCACAATACAATAAAATGATGATGAAAAAAATGCATGCATGATGATTTAATGTCATAATGGTTGTAATTTGCTCTCTAAACAGTATTAAATGACATGATGCATGTAGATAATCAATTAATGCAATAGGATATCTATTATTAAATCTTGATTGCCATTAGAGAAGTTTTAGTAGATTTAACGCAACTCCTATTCTAACTATCGAATTGAATTTGGATCTGGGGTGTACTAGATAGAGGACATTAATACAAACCAGTAGCAATTGGATTCACCCTAAATGGAGTTGTAGATATTTTTATGATTTAATTAGTATTTAATAAAGTTTAAATCATTTAAATGTCTAAAACTAAAACTAAAATCCGATCTGTAATCTACACGAGATTGTGATTCCAGGAACATATTATTTATATTTTTCAGATCTATAAATAATTTACTATGGATTTAATACTCTAAAACGCCATTAAAACTATTTAAATTATTACAGTAGACGTACACTATAAAAGTTAGATATAAACTCATATTAATGTTTTACACTATTTAAATTATTACAGTAGACGTACACTACAAAAGTTAGATAATTTTCTATGAATTATACAAGGTTTACTGTATTTATGTCTTTTTAAATCTATTTTCAAAATATCAGAGACGTGTCGGTGACGTGGCGTGTTCCTACTGGTTCTTACTCGTTCGGTTAAGTGATTTGTCTGTGGCCACTAGATCAAGATCTGACGGCTCAAGATTGGCAGCTCGCGTCACGGCTCTGCTCTACTCCAGGTTGGCTTGGACTCAATGTTTGGCTCGGATCCCATTAATCAGGACCGCCCAGATTAGATCGGACGGTGCATGTTGACGATGTCGAACCTGCGTCGGCTGGCAGACGGTGGCGATGCTGTTGGAAAGCGGCGTGGCGGGGGAGGGTGTAGATGGTGGCATCTGGCGGTGCTCAGGTGTCTACCGGCGATGGGTAATAGTTCCACGTTGACCAGCAGAGCATGGTGGTTCTACTGGTGGTCTCGGCATCGGTGCTTTCTTCTTGTAATAACAACGATATGCGGCTGGAGTAGGTAGGCTCGGTATAACTCCGGCGAATAATCTAGGGTCCTCTGGCGATCTGCGTAAGGGGAAAAAGCATTAAGAGACGTAGGAGAGGATGGGGAGTAGCTCGAAAAGAAGAAGGGAGGCGAGGGGTGCTCGAAATCCTCCGGTTCGAGATGGATTTCGAAGCTCTAGCGGCGGCGGGATCGGTTCGGCTCCAGGCGGAGCTAGGGTTTACCGTTTTCGAAAACAAACGAGACGAGGAGAAGTGTGGGGGTATTTAAGGGGGTGTTCATGTGGAAGGGGTTGAATCGTCACCAAACCATCGCATATATTGCAGGATTTCATTTGGTGGTTGAACTCGTGCCCGAGATGGACTCCGTCAACATGAGGAAGAAGAGGATGGGGTGGGACCCACGCATTAGGGAGAGAGCGGAGTGGGATACGCGGGCGTGGGCTACGAGTGGCAGGATGGAGGTGGGCCGCTAGGCCGGTCCACCGGTTAGGTTTGGTTGCTCTTTTTTTCTTTTTCTTTTATTCTTTCCTATTTTTACTATTTTTTTCATATCTTTTCTTTTATAACTCCAAATGGAGTGATTCAAATTTCTAAGTATTTCTAAAATCAAAATACGCTCAAAAATCATTCAAGAGAACAATTTTGACTATAGAAAAAATATCAAATATATAATGCTTTATATGGAAATATTGAAAAAGCAAAATAGAGTTTTGACACAATATTTTGAATAGGTTTTTTTTACAAAAGCCCTTTTGAGTAAGATTTTGCATGATATGCCATGATGCAATGCAATTTACAATTTCTTTTGTAGTCCAAAATTCTAAAATCCTGGGATGTTACATGCGGCTGGGTGGTTGCCTTCGGCTGTACAATTTATACTGGTGTTGTGGTGGTGACAGCACCACATGCCATGCATGTTGCATATGTTGCTTGTATATGGCCCCATTCCTAGTACAAATCAACTGAGTTCCTTCCTCTCCTTGTGCAAACTACAGCTGCGTATGGATAACCATCATAGTTTCCATTCTTTGTTTACTACCAATTAGATTAAGCTTGCTGAGTGTTGTTATCTATCATAGATAAATGAGCTTCCCTCCTAAGAATATCAGTTGTGGCTTCTAAATGCAATTGAGTTGATGCTTAATTACCATGTGGCACTTAAGTATTTGGTAAGGAGAAGGTGGACTACTGATCTTCTTCACTATTGTGTGTGAATAAAGGTCATGTTTTTTATTTATTTTGCTTTCCTTGAATTTAGCTAGACTTAGGAGGGTTCCATAGCATGTTGTTTGTTGCGTTAATTTAATGGATCACAACTATGTTGGTTTTACCCTAGACTTTACTGTGGCTCTCATTATTCATGTGTATAACTTACAGTCCCATTTCCTATATGTTTCCTAGATTGGATAGTACCCTCTTAGGTCATTAATGGATTTTTGGAGTTCTTCCAAAAATCCCTAAACTATTTTCATAAATATAATTGCCTCACATATGGTGGGGCCAACATTTTAACATTAACAAAAAGTTTCTTTCTTTAGTTGTTAGTTTTTTAGGAAGCAAGATGTAACTACCTCGGTGAATTACGCTCCTAGTTACAAGCATGGATGAGCGGAAATGGTTAAAATAGTACGGTGGGGCCCAAATGCCACTCACAGGTAGACCTTTCGGCCGTCCTAACCATTTCCAAACATCGGGACCAGAACGGGCGGCGTAATCGGCAGGCGAAGGGATCAACTACATACACAAATGAGTATGTATGCAAGCCACCATACAACAGTCCTCAGAGCCATTCCATCTAAAAGAAATAGAAATATTGCAACGCCATACGGCAAGATCCAAATATCCTAGATAGATATAATAGTTTAGGATATCTCCTCATACATCAAACATCAGAGTATCAGGCGGAAGCGGAAAACAAGATCCGAGTACGGATAAGAAGCAAATCGGCATAAGATGCCCCATAAACAAACACATCCCGCCCACAGATCTCACGGATCCCCGTTCCCGGAATCTCTACACCGAATGATCGTTGCCAACATCGTCCGTCTCCTCCACCCAGTATCCATCTTGTGAGTTCACCTGTGCATCTGAATCAAACAATTTATCGTGTGAGACCCTAGGGGTACTCAGCAAGTCTTTATGCCTCTAAAGGGGACACAACCTGGGGTGACGCAATTGCAGCAAAAGATAATACCTAACAATTCTATAGATACTCGCTAACCATCCGCCTAACCATAGATAGACGGATGTCCGTGAATTATTAACAACAGTTATAACGGTAATATTAACAGATCCATCCCCCTCCTCGCTTACCAACGAGGAAGCGGACGAACAACCCCCCCCCCCATCCGTTGGCAGTTTTATTATCCATTCCATGAGTATTGCACTATTTACTAGTCAGGTACTTAGTCAAATTTAAAGCGGTACTTTAGTTATACTTGTCTATGATCGAGAAACTGTGCTCCAAGTCGTCCATAACCGCGGACACGGCTTTGAAAGTTTTACCTGTAGGGTGCACAAATAGCAACACACACTCGATCAACCTCGGAAAAACCAAATCAAAACCCAACGAGGCATTCACGACAAGCGATCACAGGATTCAGAAATATTTCAGGGGCCACCCCATTAAGATACCATAACAAAGTTAGCGGCTCGAGACGGACTCAAGGTTTGCGTCGATGGCTGTAACATTTGGGAACCGAAAGTGTGATGGGCTTGTCGATACATGAAAACACTCCGCTTCCAAAAGCAGTCAGGTGCTCCTCGCACAATCTTAAATAAAGCGGTAAAGCATGGCATAAGTACAGAATAGTAATAAAGCCCCAAACTACTTTGTGGCCCCAAGAAATAAGAATGAATCAAGCTACGGCTCGGGGGTTCATAAGCCTCCGGATGTGGATAAGCGAATATTCAAGAACAGGAATCAAGTACTCGGGGTCCCTCAGGACACAAGTGAGCACGAAAAACCAAATAACAAATATTGCTCACCGGTGCCACTTTCATTAGTTATCCCATTACTACTCAGGTTAAGTTGTTTAGGTACCTCGTTATCCATCAGACACTCACATACCCTACACATGTTGTTCTACGACTCGCATGGCTCAAACAACTCCTGTAGTAATGGCTCATGGGATGGAGGAACAAGCTTCGGTGGGGTTTAAAAGTAAAGGCTATGCAGTACTTGGGATTCAGTTTAATGCAATCGCGACTCAATGATACAAGAATAAGATAGAGGCAATAGGTACTATATGTATGCAAGCATGTGGTAGTGCTTGCCTGGCAGCTCAGTTGAAGCGATAGAAGGATCTGGGTAATGCTCCTGGGTCTCTTGATATATCCCCTGCTTAGCGTCTATTCGAAGAAGAACCAAACAAACAAGGGCCAACATAAATAAAGTGCACAAGCATATGAATAAAAATGCGACAAGCAAACAATCATGCCATGATGAATGATGCACAATTTGCATGGCAATAATGTAGCATGGCATGGGTGAGGTGTGGAATACAAGAATAAATCATTTCATGGTGTTTTAATCACCTTTTATCTTCAAATAAGTTGCTGTATACTTTATATTTATATGATGCATGCTGCAATGCAGAACATGGAATGCACAGATAGAACGGGCTCGTCGCGCTGATCGATTTAGACATATTATTTGTCAAATTCGGAGTGATAAGACAAAAGTTATTAATTAAACAAGGAAGAGGGCATTTTATTGTAATTTTAAACAAATCGAAATTTAAAGTGTTCAAAATATATTTTGGAGGGCATATTTGAATTCCTCACATTTTTCTGATTTCAAAACATATATTACATGTTTAATTTGGAATTATATTTTAAAAGTTATTAAAAACAGAAAATAAAACATATTTAAACATTTAAGAAATTGTTTTATTTTAAACAGAAAATCGTCAGGACATTTTATACCCAGACAGAACTAGCCTCAGCCACAAACATGTGGACCCATGCTTTGGCCCAGGCGAAGCATGACGGAAAAACGTTTACACCTGAGCTTAACCAGCCCCGGCCGACAATGGTCCGTCTTCTTGGATGGGCCCGCCTTGATGGAGAGAGCGGAGGGCACGTGGCGCGGACGGGGACGGCGGGTTGAGGCTTGGACTCTGCGGGTGCTTCCTTGCAAAACAACCACAGTGGCTGACAGGTGGGGTCGGAGGGGAGCGCGGGTTGACGAGATCAAAAAGGTGGGGAGGGGGTTTCGCTAAACTGCCACGGCCACTGTGGATCTTCCCTGACGAACGGACATCAGACGGAAAATAGCGCGCGGCGACAGAGGGCCGGGCGCGGGGATCGAACTCATGACGCAGGACACGCGCGCGGTAGGCGGAGCCGCTGCGATAGGTGTGGGGGTTACTGACAGGAAGCAGCTGGGCGGCTAGATCTACCTAGGCGACGCCACAGTCAGAAAAGCGAAGCGGACAACGGCGCGCGCATAGGCGTTCGATGGGCGTCCGCGACCAGAACACGGCCTGCAATAGCGAGGATGTGCAGGAGGTTGGATAGCTCACCGAGGTTGTTGGAGGGCTTGGATCGGACGAGGAGCAGCGGACCATCGGCAGCTAGCGCACCGGATCTAGGGTTTGCGGCGAGGCGGCGATGGTTCTGGTGGCCTGGTGCTTCTCCTCCTCGCTGGCGGGTACTGGACGATGCAGGGCGGTCTTCTCGGTTCCCCAGGCCACCTCCACGACGTGTACGCCGGCTGGAACGAAGAGGGACATAGGTAGACGGTGGCGTCTGGCGGCGGGAGCTGGCGTCGGCGAGGAAGAAAGGGGAGGCACGGCAGAGCTTGGGGTGGATCTGGGTGGGCAGAGAAGCCGTGTGGATGGGGGCAAACGAGAGAGGGGGAGGAGATGGCGTGTGGGCACGGTAGAGGAAAAAGGTGGCTTGGCCTTCCTTTCTCTCTCGATCACGTGCTGGTCGAGTGGGCGTGGGCGAGGCGAGGTGGTGGAGGCGCGGTGGGGGACGGGAGGTTGGTGGGGAGGCTCAGTGGGGGCCCTCATGGCAGGGAGAGAAGAGAGAGAGAGGGGAGGCTCGGTTAGGAGCTAGGTTAGGCATGGGCTCGGTTAGGGTGTAGGAGAAGGGTGGGGTGAGGTAGATGGGTGGCTAGGTGGGGCCTGCTGGCAGGGAGAGGGGCACTCCTCGGCTTGGTGAGAGGGAGATGAGGTAGGGTGTAACTAGGGTTAGATGAGGGGTTAGGTTTAGGGTTTGGGGTTAGCTAGGTTCGAGAGAGGAGAAATGAGAGAGGGGTTTAGGGTTTAGATACTTGCATGCATCTAGCTAGATCATACAAAAAGGGGTGGAAGAGGTGTAGGGTTTTAGCAAACTCAAACAAAATCAAACAAAAAGGAATGGTAGAGAAGGATAGAGGTGATTCACTAAAAATCAAATAAAAACAAAGGAGGACAAAAGATGGAGATGGTTGCATGGCCCATGCAAAAACATTAAATGCCATGTTTTAACCTTGTGAAAACAAAATAATAATCATGGCATTATTCTTATGCATTACCCAAAATGTGGAGTAAGGCCAAGCAAAAGAATTTAAATGAAAGTTCCAAGTGGAGTAGATGGAGATGATCATATTTGACTATAATTGGGACTTGCTAGTGTGTATATTCCACTAGATGTTTAATAGTCCCAAAAATATCCCAACATGAGCATAAATCCATAATAATCCATATGAAAGCTAGGAAAAGGAGCACTACTCGTAATGCATGCAAAGGTGGCTCCACATATCAATAATGTGAAAACAACATGATGCTAATATGAGAGCATGTGGAAATAGAGTTGGATCCATCCCAACCCACATGAGCTAGAGGTAAAACCAAATAAGTTGCAATGCTCATATTTGGTGGAATGGTGGAATGATGGGGTGATGACAAGAAAGGTGGTGGGGTTAATAAAAGATATGCCCCCAACTCAACTTGGGCATTAAACAATATATCAATGACCAAATACAATATATCAAGAGGCAAATACAATTAATAATGCATATGAGATAAGAATCAAAACAAAAAGGGTTTTATATGATGCTCAAATGCAAGGTGGCATGATGACATGAGCATGATATAATTATAATGTAACAATTATATAGGAAGTAGCATTTATATAGACTAGGCTAGTACCATTGCAATTGTTAGACAATTGGGATGCTACACAAGATAAAGAGAAGAAAAGAAGCTTAGTTAGGTTTTATTTTATTATTCTTGTTATAATTTATTTTTATTACTTTATTGTGAAAACAATGTAACATTGCATTATGTAATAAAATATTCCCTTATTCTTTTATTAACTATTTCAATTATTTTATTTTAATACTTATTGTAAATCCTTCTCTATTTTTAGTTTCTATTTAATTATTTTATTTACCTAAATGTAAATTACTTTTTATTGTTAAATTGTAAATACATGGTAATTATTTGTATGGTATTAATAAATAAGAATTAATTTCTTTTATTATGAGAGTAATTCCATTTCAATTATTAATTCATTTCAAATTCCTTTTGAATTCAAATAGAGCATTTGAATATTCAATTCAAACTATTTTTCCCCAAGAACAAATATTCAGTAGTGGTCATGTCAAAATCCATAGCACTTGCGTTTATGTTTCCATCAAAGCAAGAGAGATCTCGATCCCTCTATATCTCTTTTAGTTTGCACGAAAATTCTCTGGATTTTCGTATGCATGAATACAATGCACTCACATGTTGTGTCGTGGGAACAACCACGGCAATCGCTATCAGGGGTAGTGATTGATAAGATTGGGGGCGAGAGCTGGTGGCCATCTACGGAGCGAGATGGGGGCGGATGCACATGATTTTACCCAGGTTCGCCCCCCCAGAGGGTAAAGACCTACTTCTGCTAGATTGTATTATGGGCGAGCGAGTTACAGGGGTAGCGACCTCGAGGGCTAAGCAGCAAATCGCTTGAATGGGGTATGATGGAGCGTGAGTACAAAGGAAACCCTAGGGAGGTTTATGTAGGGGTACCTCGCTAGGGTTTATAGATATACAACCGAACCAGTCAAGGATTCGGAGGGTTTGATCTAATCCGACTGGGCTTTAGCTACGCTTCTGGGCCTCCAGCTTCCAGTCGCCAGGCTTGCTCCTTAGTCATGTTCCAGTCATCGTCCTACATGCCCACTCGCAAGGCCCTTGGCCTAGTCGAAACGTCCTGCTGGGCATACCCCATTTGGCATATACCCATCAGTAGTCCCCGAGGCTAGTGTTGATTCAGCGCAGGTGTTCATTTGACAGTCAGAGTAGGCAAGTCCAATCTGGACGCCCAGTCGAATCAGCGATGGACTCCCTCAATGAAGGTGGAAATTTCTCCACCAAGTCTTCAGTCGTAGCATTGGCGAGTGGTTTTATGCTCGAGTCTCTGCCCCTGCCGAATGGATAAGGCGTACCAGCAAGGGAGTCAAGTGGAAGAAGTTGGACCGCCAACTTGGTCAAACTAGCCATTGGGTAATCCAATGGTAACTTCGACGTAATTACCGCGAGTAACGGCTATCCCGAGATTGGCGGGTAGCATTATCTTTATAAGGAGTGGTGAGGAGGCTCACATATCTTCCTCTGCATTTCTCACTCCCGTGCACTCCCAGTCTCTCTGCCTCTTCTTGATCCCAAATTTCTGGATGAAGCGACCTTGTCTTCTCCCTGATGGCGCCTCCAAAAGATTTGTGTGTGGGGGGAGGGGAGTCCAAGTGCACTACAGCGCAACTCAAGTCGTTCGAGGACGTGGGGGTTCTCTGCAAGGGGAACTCGCGGATTCCTGCATCCACTAAGACAGAGCCGAGGCCTCGCGTCGGCGAATTCATCTGCTTCCCAAGCCATATGGAGAGGGGCTTGGGGTTCCCAACCTCAATCCTTTTCTGGCGGTTTTGTGCGTATTACGCGATCAAGCCGTCGGATCTAGGTCCGCACAGCATCAAACAACTGGTGATCTTTGTCGCCTTCTACGAATGCTACCTGGGATGCCGGCCTTACTTCCTGCTATGGCTAGAGTTGTTCCAAGGCCGCCTCGGTCATGATGGATCTGGTGGCCCTATCCTGGCGGCAGGCAGCCTTACCTTCCAATTGAAGCCGAAAGCGAAGTTCTTCAAGCTCCTGCTTCCGAACAAAGCCACGAGCGATTGGAAGAAGAGCTGGTTCTATGTGAAGGAATCCAATCCCTCTGGCGAAGTGGTGCTCCCTATTTATGTTGTAGAGAGGAGCGAGCCCCGTCGGTTGATAGCGACAAAGCTCCCCGACGATCAGAGGATGGTTGTCGCCGAAGTGATGGAGCAGATAGAGGTGCTGAAGAACAAGGGGCTGGAGACGATCAACCTTTACAACTGCTGGCTCGGGTGGCACCTGGTCCCATTAGTGACCCGGTCCCACTAGATGTATGAATACACCGGGAAGAACGACCCTTCTAGGACGATCAAGGAGTCATGGGACGCTGTGGACTACAAGGCCGCCTTGAAGAAAATCACGGACGAGGAGTTTACCAACACGACGGCCAGGCTCGCTCCGTACATGGCTAGGAAGAATGAAGCTCCATGGTAAGCCTTTCTCTGTCGCTTTCTCTTTAGCCATGACTCGTGCAGGTGTAATTTGCACCCGCGACTCGTCATATTCAGTCGTAATTCTTAACCGGATGGCTAGGAAGAATGAAGCTCCATGGTAAGCCTCTCTCTGTCCACTCTCAGATGTTCCAGATCCTTGAGGGTTGGCTTCGCCCACTCGAAGGGGAAATTCCCAAGGAGCTTGAAGAGGGGACCAAGAGGGAGTCCTCCGAGAGCGAAGAGGAAGCGAGGGACATTCCCCCGCCAGCTCCCATGGCCTGCAAGACTCGCATGCAGAAGCAGCGCAAGATCGAGGCGAGTCGTAGCCTTGAGGAGCATGACGATGGCGACGAGATCCTACAGGAGCACAATTTGCGGTGAATGGCCATGCCGATGAAGCCTGCACGGAAGCTGAAGTCGCCCGCGAAGAAGCTGGTACCGAAGCCGGTGTCGCCGCCTAGATCGGTGGTGGCATTTGAGTAGGACAAGGAGTCCGGTGATGAGGCGGTCGACACTTCAACTAAAATCCCTGGGGACTAGCTCCGATGACGGGGTCGGAAGTCGCGGCCGCGATGGTGGAATCGGTGGTTCCGCTTGCCACAATTGCGCCAACAGTCTCGGCCGCCCCAGAATCAGGGGCTGCTGAATCCACGGGGTCAAAGTCGCCACCACCGGAGGAGGTGGCCGCGTCGCCCGGGCTGGAGGTTCCCACGACCGTAACCTCAACATCGATGAAACCCGCGGTGTCATGGGTCGCGAGTGTCTTCGAGAAGGGGCTCTCGCGTAAGTTGGGCCCAGAGCTGGAGAAGCCTGCCCATATTAGTACGGGATTGCGCTTTCTTCTGGTCGCCAAGTAAGTTTGTTGTTCTCTTTTTCATACTTTGATACTTTCTTATGTGATTGGCGTGCTGATCGTGGAAATTTTGCAGGTCCGGTGCCAAGAAGATTGGTTGTCCCTCGGTGGCCAAGATTCCGCCAGTTGACACCGAGGAGAGGGTTGAACCTTCCAAGAAGAGGAAGGCCGACCCAGTGGAGGCACCAGTCGCTGGAAGGAAGAAGAAGAAGGAGGGGGCGCCTCCACTGTCGTGGAAGAAGACGCGGGGAAGGGCGATTCCACTTCTCCCGCTGAAGGTGAAGTGGCCGCCAGCTTGGAGCCGATGAAACCTGTCGGGTCGACAGAAGTGTCGATGCCTGCGAACAGTGCTCGGGTGATGACGGCCACATCATTCCCTCGCTTTTCGGCAAGGGCTTATGCCACGGCGACTGCAACACAGTCACCGCAGATCCCCGAGGTTGTTGACGGTGATGTCGGGCAGCGTCGCGGGCGTACCTCATTTGTGGTTCCCTCGACGGATGCCGTCGAGCTCCACGGCATGCTTGCTGTTGCTATACAGGTATGTCCAATCCTCGAGGGTGTAGCCGCTAAATTTTAGTGGCTAGACACTTAGAAGTTTTGGTCGTCCAGTCCCCGAGGGTCTGGTTGCTGAATTTCAGCAGCTAGACGCTTAGAGTTTTTAGCCGTCCTTACTGCTTATTTTCCTTTAGGGTTTGCAACAGGAGTCTGCAGACCAGCTGTCCACAAAGGAACGCTTGGAGCGTGATCTGCGTGAAACACAGGAGGCCAATTGATGACTGCAAGTGCACAAATTGTTTGTAGCTAGTTTAGAAATAAAGATATAGATCCCACAGGGAGCGGGAGTCTGAAGTCTAATAACTCTTGAAATAAATATTATGATAGAAATGCTGGATAAAGTTCTATGTGACAAGATAAAATGCGAGTATTGTGTAAAAATGTGTTTTGAGGTTTTGGGTATAAGAGCAATAATAAAGTAAAGTAAAACAACTGAGTACAGAAAGTAAGTATCGCGTATGTAAGAGAGATTGGAACTACAGTAGGGAAAAAGCGTTCTTAGGGAGTAGCGGATACACCACTAGTATTATAAGGATCTAATATAAAGATTATCATCATGAACATTCTCAACTATGTATGTGTGGGTGGAAATCCGTATTTGGACAAATAGGCAGCAACCGCTGCTCACATCATGCTCATAACCACAACAGTCAGCAATCGACATTATGGGCTCCCCGGATGATTCATCTGAGAAATCCCTGTTATGCATATTTCCACGTTCCCATGATCAGTGAGCCGTGGAACATAACCGACAGGTACCATTACACATCCAAAACATAAAGAGTTACAAGACTTACATGAATGCCATTATGGCTACATCATCATTAGCAGCGGAACATCACCAAGCGCGGAGCCCAATCGTGCCTCAACCTACAGGCGACTGACTGTGAAGACGGCCTAGCTCGCTGGACGTCACCTTAACCTCCTCACAGTCTGGCCAAGTAAATAGCCAGGGTCACAGCCGTGAGTACTTTTGAATGTACTCGCAAACCACCAGGATACGTGAACAAAGAAAATGCAGTTCTAGCTATGGTGAGATAGCTCTATCTAGGGTTGCTTTTGAAAAGCCTAAACTAACATTAAAGTTATGGCATCTCCATATCTTTGTTGAAAAAGAGTTTTGAAAACATGCTTCTGTTTTAAAAACCAAGACATCTCCATATCTTTGTTGAAAAAGAGTTTTGAAAACAGTTTTGTGGTTGAAAACCCTTTTTGAACATTTTGGACCCCTCGGGTCAAAACAAAGCCTTCGAACTCGGTTCGCCCGGAACATTCATCCTTAGAGTACTTGTTTCTCAAACAAGCACAGTTTCGGTACTCCTAGCCAACACCTTTACAACCGTCCTTGACCGTGGACACGGCTATTCGAATAGGTTATACTTTGCAGAGTTTGCACACTTTACCCACAAGAATCAATACATCCGTCGGGATACAACCACGACCCACTACCACGGTAGATGGGGGTCCGGATAATCAAACCTAACCTTTCGCTTGTCTACACTAGCAAAGGCATGCTTTTCCTCCTGGGTTTGTTCTCTCCCGGCTACGCGTATGTGGCTCCTAGCCACAGTCCTTCCTTCCGTACACGCGCATACCCAAGCCGCAACTTGGCGTATAACTTTAATTTGGTGACTCCTCTTTCTTCCGTACTACCTAAGTCATACCGTCCGCGGGAGACCCAATTGTTGCACCGGACTCCTGATTGTTCAGGATCATTCTTGCTGAGGCAAGCGACAGGCTTCAGATCCTAGATCCGGGACGCCGGCCCGGGATTCTAGGGATTTCTCCCTATAAGCATGGTAGAAGATGCCTCGGCTAAAGCGGACAAACTACGAGTTAAGCCCTAGCAACCTGGGGTAATGTGGTTGCGCGGATAAAAATTGTTCCAGTAAAGGCATAGAACATCCCATCACATCTTGTTGTTTATCCTCATCACTATTTCTTTTGTTAAAACTTCCACTGGGAACGATGCCTCTTCCCAGGTTTTTACAAAGCCGTTTTTGAAAACCTTTGTAGAGAGGAAAATCCCAAAACAGTTTATTTTCTCAAAACCGGGGTTTCCAAGGAGGTAGGATACTAACCATCGTACTCTCGGTCTAAAGGGGATAAAATGATGGGTTCATCAGGGTGGTGCCTCGAAGGACATGAAATTATAACTTGGAGGAGCCAAGTTACTAACGCAGTATTTGTAAAACAAGACGTGCAAGTAAAGTATGCAATTTATGAAGAGGATAATAAAACAGGTAAAAGAGAATAGGACATATAACATAGTTCAGAATTGGTGGCTTGCCTGTGATCAGCAATAAGTCCCTGGACTTCTTCAGATGACCAAGAATACCCGGTAATATAATAATAAGAAAACGCGTTCTTCTTGTCGTCACACACTCACACTATCGTCGCCATCGGGTATACATGCAAGCAGACAATATCACAATCAATACAAGGCATACAACATCAAACCATACAGAAAACAAACATAAAGAGTACTACTGGACTTGGGAGGTTTTGGAGAAGTGGGATTCAAATGGTGGAATTTACAGGATTGCCACTTGGGTGTTTTCTTTTAGAAGATAGTTATCTAGGCTAGATACCAAGTACTTGTGTTAGGGTTCTGAGGTCAGTGGGATACCAATGTGCAAAAGTGATATCCTTAGATAGGTCTTGTCAAGATGAAACCAACACAAGTGGTTTTACTTGATTATCACTTTTCTAGAATTAGTTATGCTTTTTATAGTGGGTTAAAATCTAGTTTGAGGAAATAATTCACCAGAAAAGATCTGGAGCTCCAAAAATTATTTCCTTGGATGGTTAGGTAGTACTTGCTGTACTGAACCATCTAGAATTGGAATTGGGTCAAAAGAATTACCACAATGCCCTCAGGAAATTCCCAAAGACAGTTCTATATGATTATTATTCTTTTTTACCAGATTAAAGCTACAGGAGCTATTGAGTTGGTTTCAAAGGCATGTGATAGCCATGTCCAATACCTTTCTGTAGGAATTGGATTCAATCTTTTTGGCGTTTCCAAACTCTAGGAATGATTTATTTAGTGAAAATACCCATTACAGAGGTATTTAAATCACTAAAAAATATCCAGAGCTCAATAAAATCTAAGCTGCTGGCGTTTGGTAGGTAGGGGTTCTGGTGTGTACTGGGAGGTGGAATCAGGTCAGGACAAAATTTGGGTAGACCTGGGGAAATTACCTAAGACAGAAAGTTGCTAGTGTTGTTATTTTAACTAAAGGAAGAATATAATTCACCTTGGGCTAGGACCTATGTTGGAGGATAGGTATTTCAAATACCTTCTAGTAGGTCTTTGGTTCATCTCAAATGGAGATGTAGAATTCTCTATGGAAATTATTTAGTGCACCACATACTTTCTAGCAGAATAAATACTAGCAAAAATGGGAATTTATGTTGGACATGGGGTTGCCTCTGCATGTTTGAGAAAACACCAGAGAACCAGCAGAAATTTAGATCTAGTCATTTGGAGTTGGTTTACCATTTTAACTAGATTTAATCCTAGCAGATAGCTTCTGGAATTAAAGGTTCTGCTAAAAAGAAAAAGGGACAGAAACTGAAGTGGGCCAGGTCAGAGAGGCCGCTGGGCCAAGGAGGCGGATTCGGCCCACGCAGGGGACGCGCCGCGTGGGAGGATCCCGTTCGAACCCGCCAGGTAGGGCCTGGCGGTCAGCGGCTGGCGGGGTGAAACGATATGGGGGCCTCTGGACCGTCCGATCTGAAGGGGGATCGACGGCCGGGAGGCCTTCTTCTCCCAGCGAGACGACAGCGGGGCAGAAACCCTAGGAGGCTCGGGTGGTGCTAGGGTAGCTTACCTGGGGTCGTCTCCAGCGATGAGGAAGGGTGGAGGCGACGCGGTGGTCCGCGGCGAGCCCGGGGATGGGCGGCAAGGACCGGTTCCACGACGGAGATCAGCTAGCACGGAGCCGGCGGCGAGGCGCCTCGGGAGCTCACCGGAGAACGTCCTTGGGCGCCTGCAAGCACAAGGGGAGGGCACCATTAGCATCGGGAGGAGGTGGGGAGTTCCAGAGTAGGACATGCAGAGGGGGAGGGGCGGTAGAGAGGGGCCTTTGCTCAGTAGATGGGGGGAGGCCGAAGCTTGTCTTCCTCTCCTTCTCAGGGGCAGTACAGAGGAGGGGAGGGGCTGGGAAGCTCGGGGGTGGTAGATCAGACCTAGGGGAGCCTCATGAGGCTACATGCAGGTGGAGGAGAGCTCGGGAGAGGTCACCTCGAGCTCGAGCTCATCAATGGCCGAGAGGAGTTTTCTCTCCTCTCCTAGCCAGTACAGAGCGAGGGAGGGGTAAAGTGGAGCTAGGGGGTGGTGAGTGGGGAGCAGTGGGGCGAATGAGGGTGTGAGGAGGCTCCGGGGAAGGCCCCTGGCCATATATACTAAGAAGGAGGGATAGAGGTAGTAAATTACCCATTTGGGCATGGTGGGGAGGGAGGGCTGGCCAAGGATTGGTACAGAGGGAGGTGGAGAGGGGTAAGGTGGGCATTTGGGTCGTGCAGGGGCAGAGTGGGGAGCTGTGGTGATTAATGGACAAGATCTTTGCAAGATTTGTTGTTATCTCTCTCTCTTACAACTAGTACAAGGGCAAAATGGGGATTTGCTGGGGTGGGGCTACAGTACTAGTCGACCAGTGGTGTGTCTTGATGTTGAGGATAAGCTTTGATCAAGCATTTATGGAAAATGGAAGTGTTTAGAGTGATGATTTGCTTAAATGACAAATATTGATCTAATAGAGGGTTGTGAAGGAAGTCCAAAATCTTGCATTGGACCAAATGAGAAAATGGTACTGGTAGATAGGTGGGGTCAAGGTAGACTCCTAGGATTTAATTGAGATTTTTGTGGGGGGTTTTAGTCCACTTAAATCCAATTAATCAGAAAGGGCAGAAGTGGTTTCTAGAAAATCATTTGATAAATTTCCATTGGACAAGGATGGATTTTGTTGTGGGAAGGTCCCAAATGTGAATACACACCTAGGGGAATTTTCCCAAGATTTATTAAGGATTAAAAGTGATTAAAACTACTATTATTCCAACTCAGCCATTTTAGAAAATGGGCAAAAATAAATAATAAAGCTTCTCAAAAGAAAGATAAGGTATGATATGTGGAACTCACATGAGCTAAAAGATGGGGAAGTGGTTTGGTAAAAACCAAACTTTCCTTTAGGGAGGGAGTTTTGGAGATTTTGACTATTTAAGGAATTAAATAGTTTTGGGGCCATAATAATTATGGATAATTATTGATAAATATTGAGGATCAATGTAGATGAGATAGAAAAGCTTTTTCAAGCATTTTCACCCTTGTGGAATGGAAATCAAACTAGAAAAGGATGGAAAATCAAGAGTTGATGATCTAGGGTGGTGTTATTTTTATACCACCAAAACATGCTTGCATCTTGGAGATGAGAGCTCACCTTGGGGCAAGGGATAGATAGATGGGTAGACCAGGTCATATATATGATCAAGGCAGGAGGATTTTGAATTAATTGTATTTGAGGTGATCTAGATAAGATGGCAAACTTTGTTGAAATTAATGCTGCCATGTAGAAAGAGTCATGAAGCTTATTAAACCATGTGGGTTTAAGCAGAACAGAGATCCACTTGGGGCAAGTGAAGTAGGTTCTGATAGACATCAATGATTAGATCACAACCATGCAGAGAGTTGGTCCAAGGGAGGTTGTGAGAGGGTGTGAGCTTCTACCAAAGTAGGCATGATGACTAGTTTTGCAGGAAATGTTATTTTCTTGTCTACGAAACCATCATGGACAAGTGGGTTGTGGGAGGATCTAACCAAGGGAAATTGTGGGACTTGGTAGTACTTAGGATGGTTAACAAGATGGTTCAGGTTCATTTCCCAAAAATGCACATGGTTTGAGAAAAGGGGCATTCAAAAAGGTGATGCTGAAACTGTTTCCAGACTTAGCCAAATTTGGCAGTTTTGAGGAATTTGACTAGAGTAGGAGAGGGAATATTCTTGGAGGAGTTGCAAGGTATCAGAGCTTTAACCAGTGGTTGATATGGAGGGTGTAGAGTGAGTAGAAGAGATCCATGCTTGATATTGGTCTTAAGGACTTGGAGATATGTGGAATGGAAATCTCCAGAATGGATCTGGTTAAGGGTTTTTGATAAACATCTAGAGGCTAGGGGTGACAACAAGGTTTGTATTCTTGCTTAGGGTTGATGATTTGGAAAACATATTGGTCCTAGAGATGAGCTCCTAGGGTGTCTCATTCTACTTCCTAAGCAAACAAATCAATCAGCAGATCAAGGCAACTCATCAGACAGCAGATCAAGGCAACTCATCTTATACTGAGCATAACTACTAATTAGGTTACCATTAAGCTTAGCTTGAGGTAAGGTTGGGGAATTTTGAAGAGGTTGAGTTTTGAATAAGATGAGGGTTCTTGGTATCTCTACCAAGAGTGGAATTCAAATGCTTTGAAAGGAGGTTTTGGTAAAGCTAGAGGTAAGATTATTGGAGTGCTCTCTCTTGAAAACATAAGGAGAGTTTATTATATATCTCTCCATAGTTTTGTTAATACAAGCTACCAAAAATAGTTTTGGGTTACATAGGCAACTTGGCTCATGTTTGGAAATGCCAGAACGTTTGAGAATATGTAAAGTAAGCCAAGATAGTTTTGGTAAATAACTTTTGTCAACTAAGGTTTAGGTAGGGAAGTATACCAAGATACACATCATAAGCAATAGTGCAAGCAATCAACAAGTCAAGCACTGCACTGAAGCACAAGAAAAAGTTTTTGTTCCCCTTGATTTTTGCATTCTGGACAACAAATCAGGGTTGTTGAAATTGGGATGTTACAGACCTTTCCCCCTTAAAAGAATCTCGTCCCGAGATTCCGGAGAGTAAGGTTAGGGGATTTGTCTTAGCTAGTGCTAGGTGGTGTTTGCAGGCTAACTTGTCGGCCTTATCTTCAAACAGCACACCTTGACCGCGAGGTTGAACTCCAGTCTTCTTGAAGCTCGGGGGTCGAGCTGGCGTCCACCATGGTTGCGGGGAGGGTTCTTCTTTCGGTAAGGCTCCACGGCGCTTCACTTAAGGGGGTTATTGAATCCAAGTATGTGGCCAGTCTGTGCTCTGAGATTTGATTCTTCAGGTCACAAGGTCGGGCAGAGAGGTTATCTATTTTGCGGGAAAGATGCAGCCTTTCCCCCTTAGGATTGGACTAAGGTGGGTCGGATGGTTACACATAGGGAGACTTTCCTATTGGGGTGACAAAAGACAGTTCTTAAGGTAGCGGACATCGACTTACGAGAGGATAGCATCATAGGTGTCGTTCCCGGGGACATGGGCTAGTTTACTACAAGCTGCACTTGTCGACTTTCAGGAAGTACTAGAGTGGGTGAAAGGGCTTCTCTCTATCTTTACTTCCATGGGGCGTTGTCATCTAGGAAGGCACGAGACATCTTTAGTCTTGAGCTGCGCGGAAGCGAGCGGTAGGGTGACCATATTTTATGAGGGAGGGGACCTTGGATGTCTTAGAGTTTCTCTTTTGCAGAAGTCTTGGCAGATTTTTTTTCCAGGGTATTCTCTCTTGAAGTGACCGGGTAGTCCGCACGTGAAGCAAGGGTTCTTGTTCCGTCGTGGTTGAGTTCACAACTTTTATAGGCTGACATCGGAAGGTTGACATGCCTTGCCAATGAGGGGATATATTGGGCACTTTAGGGGACATGGTCTTGGCCTTCACCGAGGAAACAAGCGATAAGTCGAGTTGGGCAAGCTTTGGGGGAATGGGGTTCTCCATAGTTGGGGCAATGGCCGGAACATCTGTTGGCTTGGTGTCCTTCGTCTCCGCAGCGGCTACATGCCTTCTTCGAGCTTCCGGACTTCATGGCCATCCTGGGGGAGGTCTTGTTGGGGGCAGACGATTCGGGTTGGGTCTAATGCAACGACTTGGGTAAAACACACAAAAAGGAACAAATTGAGCAAGCATAGAAATCAAGGAAGTCATTACATACCAACCAGATCTGCACCCGGGGTTGCTAATTGTACTTAGGAATTACAAGACGCGTTCAGGGACGATACATGACTCTACCCTATTGCTAGCTGGGCGAGTACAGCGACGTGGGTGATTACTCGGAGGGTGCATCTGGGGAGTCTTGGATATCATTCGGGTTTCCAACTACTGCAGATCCTCGGGGGTTTGCAGGATATTCAGCTCGTCTTTGGTGAAGGTGAGAGTGGTGTCTTCCCATGGTGCAGGGTTGGATGTTGACTCGGTCGGCGCGGCTGACTGGACGATAGGGTGGTACTCATTGAGGAAGGGGAGTTCATCATCAGTCCCGGGGTTCTCGTCTTTTGGGGGTACTTCAGTGATCAGCTTTCTTGCCAAGCGGGTATTGGTGGCCTGAAGACTCCTTTCGCGCTTACGGAGTAGGTTGATATCCATCTTTAGAAGTAGATTCTCGCATCTGGCCTTGTCAAGATCTTCCTAGGAGCGCTGGAGTAGGTATTCCATGTTCTCTAGCTGATTTCCGATGCAGCAGGTGAGGAAAGACTCAGTGGGGAGTCCATCTTCGTCTCTCTTTCCAAACAAGTGGTAGGGAGTATCTTTCAACTCATCTTCGTGGATCTTGCAGAGGCGCGCCATGATCTCCTGTATGGATCGCACCACGCCATCTACCCAGTTGCTGTCGAGGAAGGTGAAGATTATGGGCACGGTGTCCTCATCGGGGGAAGGAATCACAGCCTTGATGACCCATTACATCACATTGGTGTTACTGCGAGGAAGTTCTGTTCCTTCAATAGTTGGCGCGGTTCTCTTGACTATCTTCAGTAGGTTGTGAAGTTTCTCTTCAAAGGGCCGGAAACTGTCTCTGACAATGATGCGCTCTGAGCGGAAAGAGGCCATCTACAGTAGATTTGTGAGATGGGGTTAAGTTAGGGACAGTGTGCAGGATTTTAAGCTTATGAAATCATATTAATTTAAGTAGTCTTTTGAAATTGAGGGGGAGAAGTCATAAGCACTTTTGCAAATAGTCATCTTTTCTCCCTTGTCTTTTAGAAAATAGGTTTGTCGTTTCCTGTCTAACGTCCATGTTAACTAAGGTCTCCTACAGTCACGATGGCTCTGATACCAAGTCTGTGGACTCCCCGGATGATTCATCCGAGAAATCCCTGTTATGCATATTTCCACGTTCCCATGATCAGTGAGCCGTGGAACATTACCGACGGTACCATTACAACATCCGAAACATAACGAGTTACAAGACTTACATGAATGCCATTATGGATACATCATCATTAGCAGCGAAACATCACCAAGCGCGGAGCCCAATCGTGCCTCAACCTACAGGCGACTGACTGGGAAGACGACCTAGCTCGCTGGACGTCACCTTAACCTCTTGAAAGTATGAGCAAGTAAATAGCCAGGGACACAGCCGTGAGTACTTTTGAATGTACTCGCAAACCACCAGGATACGTGAACAAAGAAAATGCAGTTCTGGCTGTGGCGAGATAGCTCTATCTAGGGTTGCTTTTGAAAAGCCTAAAGTAACACTGAAGTTATGACATCTCCATATCTTTGTTGAAAAAGAGTTTTGAAAACATGCTTCTGTTTTAAAAACCAAGACATCTCCATATCTTTGTTGAAAAAGAGTTTTGAAAACAGTTTTGTGGTTGAAAACCCTTTTTGAACATTTTGGACCCCTCGGGTCAAAACAAAGCCTTCGAACTCGGTTCCCCCGGAACCTTCATCCTCGGAGTACTTGTTTCCCAAACAAGCAAAGTTTTGGTACTCCTAGCCAACACCTTTACAATCGTCCTTGACCGTGTACACGGCTATTCGAATAGGTTATACTCTGCAGAGTTTGCACACTTTACCCACAAGAATCAATACATCCGCCAAGATACAACCACGGCCCACTACCATGGTAGATGGGGGTCCGGATAATCAAACATAACCTTTCGCTTGTCTACACTAGGAAAGGCATGCTTTTCCTCTTGGGTTTGTTCTCCCCGGCAATGCATATGTGGCTCCCAGCCATATTCCATCCTTCCGTACACGCGCATACCCAAGCCGCAACTGGGCGTATACCTTTAATTTGGTGGCTCCTCTTCCTTCCGTACTACCTAAGTCATACCATCCGCAGGAGACCCAATTGTTGCACCGGACTCCTGATTGTTCAGGCTCATTCTTGCCGAGGCAAGCGACAGGCTTTAGATCCTAGATCTGGGACACCGGCCCGGGATTCCAAGGAATTCTCCCTATAAGCATGGTAGAAGTTGCCTTGGCTAAAGCGGACAAACTACGAGTTAAGCCCCAGCAACCTGGGGTAATGTGGTTGCCTGGATAAAACTTGTTCCAGTAAAGGCGTAGAACATCCCATCACATCTTCTTGTTTCTCCTCATCACCATTTCTTTGTTAAAACTTCCACTGGGAACGATTCCTCTTCCCAGGGTTTTACAAAGCCGTTTTTGAAAACCTTTGTAGTGGGGAAAATCCCAAAACAGTTTATTTTCTCAAAACCGGGGTTTCCAAGGAGGTAGGATGCTAACCATCGTACTCTCGGTCTAAAGGGGATAAAATGATGGGTTCATCGGGGTGGTGCCTCGAAGGACACAAAATTATAACTTGGAGGAGCCAAGTTACTAACGCAGTATTTGTAAAACAAGACATGAAAGTAAAGTATGCAATTTATGAAGAGGATAATAAAATAGGTAAAAGAGAATAGGACATATAACAGAGTTTGGACTTGGTGGCTTGCCTTTGATGAACAATAAGTCCCTGGACTTCTTCAGATGACCAAGAATACCCGGTAATATAATAATAAGAAAACTCGTCCTTCTTGTCGTTAGACACTCACACTATCGTCGCCATCGGGTATACATGCAAGCAGACAATATCACAATCAATACAAGGCATACAACATCAAACCATACAGCACACAAACATAAAGAGTACTACTGGACTTGGGAGGTTTTGGAGAAGTGGGATTCAAATGGTGGAATTTACAGGATTGCCACTTTGGTGTTTTCTTTTGGAAGATAGTTGTCTAGGCTAGATACCAAGTACTTGTGTTAGGGTTCTGAGGTCAGTAGAATACCAATGTTCAAAGTGATATCCTCAGATAGGTCTTGTCAAGGCGAAACCAACACAAGTGGTTTTACTTGATTATCACTTTTCTAGAATTAGTTATGCTTTTTATAGTGGGTTAAACTCTAGTTTGGGGAAATAATTCACCAGAAAAGATATGGAGCTCCAAAAATTATTTCCTTGGATAGTTATGTAGTACTTGCTGTACTGAACCATCTAGAGTTGGAATTGGGTCAAAATAATAACCATAATGCCCTCAGGAAATTCCCAAAGACAGTTCTGTATGATTCTTCTTCTTTTTACCAGATTAAAGCTACGAGAGCTATTGAGTTGGTTTCAAAGGCATGTGATAGGCATGTCCAATACCTTTCTGTATGAATTGGATTCAATATTTTTGGAGTTGCCAAACTCCAGGAGTGATTTATTTAGTGAAAATACCCATTACAAAGGTATTTAAATCACTAAAAATTATCGAGAGCTCAATAAAATCTAAGCTGCTGCGGTTTGGTAGATAGGGGTTCTGGTGTGTACTGGGAGGTGGAATCAGGTATGGAACACATTTGGTTAGACCTGGGGAAATTACCTAAGATAGAAAGTTGCTAGTGTTGTTATTTTAACTAAAGGCAGAATATAATTCACCTTGGGCTGGGACCTGTGCTGGAGGATAGGTATTTCAAATACCTTCCAATAGGTCTTTGGTTCATCTCAAATGGAGATGTAGAACTCTCTATGGAAATTATTTAGTGCACCAGACACATTCTAGCAGAATAAATACTAGCAAAAATGGGAATTTATGTTGGACATGGGGTTGCCTCTGCATGTTTGAGAAAACACCAGAGAACCACCAGAAATTTAGATCTAGTCATTTGGAGTTGGTTTACCATTTTCAATAGATTTAATCCTAGCAGATAGCTTCTGGAATTAAAGGGTCTGCTAAAAAGAAAAAGGAACAGAAACTGAAGTGGGCCGGGTCTGAGAGGCCGCTGGGCCGAGGAGGCAGATTCGGCCCACGCAGGGGATGCGCTTGTGGAGGATCCGTTCGAACCCGCCAGTGGGGCTGGTCACAGCAAGCGGGTGAAACGGTATGGGGGCCTGTGGACCGTCCGATCTGAAGGGGGATCGACGGCCGGGAGGCCTTCTTCTCCCCAGCGAGACAACGGCGGGGCAGAAACCCTAGGGGGCTTGGGTGGCGCTTAGGGAGCTTACCTGGGGTCGTCTCTGGCGACGAGGAAGGATGGAGGGGATGCGGTCGTCCGCGGCGTGCCCGGGGATGGGCGGCAAGGGCCGGTTCTACGACGGAGATCAGCTAGGGCGAGCCGGCGGTGAGGCGCCTCGGGAGCTCGCCGGAGAACGTCCTTGGGTGCCTGCAAGCACAAGGGGAGCGCACCATTATCATCGGTAGGAGGTGGGGAGTTCCAGAGTAGGACATGCAGAGGGGAAGGGGCGGTAGAGAGGGGCCTTTGCTCAGTAGATGGGGGGAGGCCGAAGCTTGGCTTCCTCTCCTTCTCAGGGGAAGTACAGAGGAGGGGAGGGGTTGGGGAGCTCGGGGGTGGTAGATAAAACCTAGGGGAGCCTCGTGAGTCTACATGCAGGTGGAGGAGAGCTCAGGAGAGGTCACCTCGAGCTCGAGCTCAACAATGGCCGAGAGGAGTTTTCTCTCCTCTCCTAGCCAGTACAGAGCGAGGGAGGGGGAAAGTGGAGCTACGGGCGGTGAGTGGGGAGCAGTAGGGCGAATGAGGGTGTGAGGAGGCTCCGAGGAAGGCCCCTGGCCATATATACTAAGAAGGAGGGATAGAGGTAGTAAATTACCCATTTGGGCATGGTGGGGAGGGAGGGCTGGCCAAGGATTGGTCCAGAGGGAGGTGGAGAGGGGTAAGGTGGGCATTTGGGTTGTGCAGGGGCAGAGTGGGGAGCTGTGGTGATTAATGGACAAGATCTTTGCAAGATTTGTTGTTATCTCTCTCTTACAACTAGTACAAGGGCAAAATGGGGATTTGCTGGGATGGGGCAATAGTACTAGTCGACCAGTGGTGTGTCCTGATGTTGAGGATAAGCTTTGATCAAGCATTTATGGAAAATGGAAGTGTTTAGAGTGATTATTTGCTTAAATGGCAAATATTGATCTAATAGAGGGTTGTGAAGGAAGTCATAAATCTTGCATTGGACCAAAGGAGAAAATGGTACTGGTAGATAGGTGGGGTCAATGTAGACTCGTAGGATTTAATTGAGATTTTTGTGTGGGGTTTTATTCGACTTAGATCCAATTAATCAGAAAGGGCAGAAGTGGTTTCTAGAAGATCATTTGATAAATTTCCATTGGACAAGGATGGATTTTGGTGTGGGAAGGTCCCAAATGTGAATACACACCTAGGGGAATTTTCCCAAGATTTATTAAGGATTAAAAGTGATTAAAACTACTATTATTCCAACTCAGCTATTTTAGAAAATGGGCAAAAAGAAATAATAAAGCTTCTCAAACATATTTATTTTTGAGCTAGAAAGATAGGGTATGATATGTGGAACTCACATGAGCTAAAAGTTGGGGAAGTGGTTTGGTAAAAACCAAACTTTCCTTTAGGGAGGGAATTTTGGAGATTTTGACTATTTAAGGAATTAAATAGTTTTGGGGCCATAATAATTATGGATAATTATTGATAAATATTGAGGATCAATGTAGATGAGATAGACAAGCTTTTGCAAGCATTTGCACCCTTGTTTAATGGAAATCCAACTAGAAAAGGATGGAAAATCAAGAGTTGATGATCTAGGGTGGTGTTATTTTTATAACACCAAAACATGCTTGCATCTTGGAGCTGAGAGCTCACCTTGGGGCAAGGGATAGATGGATGGGTAGACCAGGTCATATATATGATCAAGGTAGGAGGATTTTGAATTAATTTTATTTGAGGTGATCTAGATAAGATGGCAAACTTTGTTGAAATTAATGCTGCCATGCAGAAAGAGTCATGAAGCTTATTAAACCATGTGGGTTTAAGCAGCACATAGATCCTCTTGGGGCAAGTGAAGTAGGTTCTGATAGACATCAATGAGTAGATCACAACCATGCAGAGAGTTGGTCCAAGGGAGGTTGTGAGAGGGTGTGAGCTTCTACCAAAGTAGGCATGATGACTAGTTTTGCAGGAAATGTTATTTTCTTGTCTACAAAACCATCATGGACAAGTGGGTTGGAGGAGGATCTAACCAAGGTAAATTGTGGTACTTGGTAGTCCTTAGGATGGTTAACAAGATGGTTCAGGTGCATTTCCCAAAAATCCACATGGTTTGTGAAAAGGGGGCATTCAAAAAGGTGATGCTGAAACTGTTTCCAGACTTTGCCAAATTTGGCAGTTTTGAGGAATTTGACTAGAGTAGGAGAGGGAATGTTCTTGGAGGAGTTGCAAGGTATCAGAGCTTTAACCAGTGGTTGATATGGAGGGTGTAGAGTGAGTAGAAGAGATCCATTCTTTATATTGGTCTTAAGGACTTGGAGATATCTGGAATGGAAATCTTCAGAATGGATCTGGGTAAGGGGTCACAACAAGGTTTGTATTCTTGCTTAGGGGTCACAACAAGGTTTGTATTCTTTCTTAGGGGTTGATGATTTGGGAAACATCTTGGTCCTATAGATGAGCTCCTAGGGTGGCTCATTCTACTTCCTAAGCAAACAAATCAATCAGCAGATCAAGGCAACTCATTAGACAGCTGATCAAGGCAACTCATCTTATACTGAGCATAACTACTAATTAGGTTACCATTAAGCTTAGCTTGAGGTAAGGTTGGGGCATTTTGAAGAGGTTCAGTTTTGAATAAGATGAGGGTTCTTGGTATCTCTGCCAAGAGTGGAATTCAAATGCTTTGAAAGGAGGTTTTGGTAAAGCTAGAGGTAAGATTATTGGAGTGCTCTGTCTTGAAAACATAAGGAGAGTTTATTATATATATCTGCATAGTTTTGTTAATAGAAGCTACCAAAAATAGTTTTGGGCTACGTAGGCAACTTGGCTCATGTTTTGAAATGCTAGAACGTTTGAGAATATGTAAAGTAAGCTAAGATAGTTTTGGTAAATAGCTTTTGTCAACTGAGGTTGAGGTAAGGAAGTATCCTAAGATACACATCATAAGCAATACTGCGAGCAATCAACAAGTCAAGCACTGCACTGAAGCACAAGAAAAATATTTTGTTCCCCCTAATTTTTGCATTCTGGACAACAAATCAGGGTTGCTGAAATTGGGATGTTACAGACATCAATCGAATTACTGTGCTATTAAGGGATGTAATCCCGTAGGGTGTATCCCATGGCATGGATAGTGTTCCGTGAGTATCCTCGGTTTCCCAAGTTGATACATAAGGGGTGCCAATAGCTTTATAGTCACTGTAAGTGCTAGCACACCACCATCTACCAACAAGTAGTTTCCTCCATCAAGTCCCCATGAGAGGCAAATATTGAGAGGTCGACTTCTCTCAACATCAAGATGTAGAAAATCTAACACATGGTCATAACGATGAATATCATAATAGACTTTATCTTATTTCAATCTCATACTAGGGTATCTCCATCTCCCCAAGAACTAATGATCTACTTAGACATGGAGGCAATCAACATCATGGCAATGGTAATGGAAACAATCATAGATGAATAGTACTTCTATAAATCCACAACGAGTATAAGAATTACAACAAGATCTAGACAAGATATAGATGGGATGGATGGCGATGGTGGTGATGCAGTGGCGGATGATGAAGATCGATGCCTTAGTCTCCCGGATCTGTGCAGGGCGAAGATGAATCCCTTGTGGATGAGTTCCCCCTCCAGATCCCTTCCAGAGGTGAGGTTTCTATGATTTCTAGGTGTTCTGTATGTCGTCTCTTCGAACCAATTGCATGGGGTGAAACTATTTTACGAGGCAGAGGCGGTGCCAACTATATGGCCAGAGCTATATTGCCGGAAAAGTTGCTCCAGTCGTATAGTTGGTTGTTGAACTCTCTGCCTCCCTTGTTCGCTTCTGGTTTTCTTCTAGTATTATTAATATTTCCCAAATAAGCGATTTACGTTGTTTTTGAGTTTCACCACAATACAACTGCTCCAAGAATTGTGTCCATTTGATTAATCATTTGTCCTAATCCTGGTGAAAACAAACATAAAATGTGCACGCGAGCGCCATAAAATACCAAGATCCTACATCTACAATGCAAAATAATAATGTAAAACATGATGCAAATATGCACACATCAACTTCCCCAAGCTTAGACTCTTGCTCGTCCCGAGCAAGTTTTAGCTTAATGAATGTGATCCTCATATTAATGAAGGTGATTCAATAAAATAAATGAGGCAGTTGCAGCATGTGTTTATCATGTACGATACATAGGAATAAGTTCATGAATAGTACCTTACTCGATACATCTGAATAGTATTAGAAGGCTTCCACACCTTAGTGATCAACAGTTCATAAAATATGAATCTCAACATAATGTAAAATTATTCGGTTCAACCGAATGAGTTAGCGAGGTAGTCCCAAGTGTTTTAGGATCAATGTATTCAGTTGGGATTCCGAATCTCAAAAGTGTTCTTTGTCATACTACAATACAGTGGTATATGCCTACTTACTCTTTGCACAATCGCCCTTTTTTCTTATCCCTTTTCTTTTCTTTTATATATATGCTCACACTTTTGTTTAAGTTCTGTGCAAAGGAGCTAGCCTACATTCCACTTCATGTAGGAATTCAAAGTTTAACGATCTCAATTACACAATTCCAATTGTATATCAAGCATTCTTATGACTTGAAGATTCTACCTCAACTTGTTCTCACTCTATTTTGATAGCATTTTCATTTTTCTTTGTTCAAGGTTTCTTCTTCAACTTAACTATATAGATTTTTCTTAAATCAAACCATAGTCTTACAGCATATTGACCAAATTATCTTTAGGTGTTCCATTAATACCAATGGTGTGGAAGACTCCTATTGCTATCATCAAGTGCAAGTAAAATTATACTCAAGCCATTCATATATCAATAAAGCAAACACAAACTCAATATTGCTCCATATATAATAATAAAATCAGAATTTCATAAAAAGGATCGACTATTCCTGAAGGGAATTCTAATGATGCAAACTTTATTGCCAGTTTGAACTAATGCGAAAATAGTAAGAAAAACTTATAAGATAGATTACAAGGTCTTAAAGATCTCCCCAAGCTTGGAATCAAGCCAGGCGGGATCAAATAATCCCTTGCGATTATTTGATACCGTGATTGTTGTAGATCACTGTGGTGCCATGGCATCTAACACCGTGGTGCGTTGCTTCTTGTTGGTCTCGTCCAAAGCAGTTATGTGGCTGTAGCACCTCCGCAGATCAGACTGCAGAGTGTCCACTCTATCAGGGAGCTTAGTCACCAATGGAAGGAGATCTTCCTTCTTCTCCATCTCCTTGAGACGGTGACGGACTTCGACGCGATGGAGTAGTTCCCGGTTCTGATATATCTCCAATGCTCGCACATGATCCTTGGTCCTGGGGACAGCTTCTTCCTCGTCCATAATTGATGGATCGGGGAAGTGGAAACCATACCTCCACTCTTCTTGAGGCTTGACCTTCATACGAGCACAAATGGTTGGCTTCGAGAGTGGTTCCTCTGTTCTCTTGCTAGCACCGGCACCAATATTAGATAATTCCTTACGCTTGTGTGGCCTTTGATCCGTGGTGACGAACTTGACCGTCTCCACACGCCCTTTTCCATGTGGCTTGCGATCTTCTCTCTCTTGTTGAGCTTTCTTCATCGCCACCCAATTGATCTCCGGTGGATCATAAACGTCATAGAAGATGTAGACGTCAACCACATCATCATCGGAACTGTTGTTGTAGTAGCTTGGCTCGATGTACTCCTTGTGCCTTGGGCTAAACCTCTCTACCGCCTCGTCATCGTCCCCCATGGACAGGCTGATAGAGAGGTTCCTGGAAGGAGCAATGAGCCCCATGGGTTTTTCCACGGCCTAGGACTGGACAGCGCATTGCTAGATTAGTTCATGACGATTACGATTAGAGGGAGACACAATGGCAGTATATACGGGGGGTCAAAGGTCAGTAAAATTCGCGAGAAACACCAAATTGTCACCCAAGAAAAGAATATAAACGAAACAGGGAAAGAAATCATGTATTTGGAAGTTTCCTGCCGCGTAACGACCAACTATACGAGCGTGGCTCGTATACCTCCCGCTGTATAGTTGGTTCTGGGCAAATATTTCCAAATATCTCGAGTCCAGGTCGATTAAATCACGACTCGAAACCAACAATAATTTTTTTTTGAATAAACAAAAGATCAAACGAAAAATCGTCTAAGAGTTTAACGACCAACTATACGGCCGGAATTTTGGTTCCGGTCATATAGTTGCAACCGTATAGATACAAACACCGAAAATCAAAAGTTTTTGAGAGTTTAACGACCAACTATAAGGCCAGAATATTGTCTCCGGTCGTATAGTTGCGACGAATAGATACAGACACCAGAAGCAAATCTATCTGAGAGTTTAACGACCAACTATACGACCAGAATTTTTGGCTCTGGTTGTATAGTTGCAACTGTATAGGCTTAGGTAGCAAAAACAATTTCACGAAGATGATACAGAGAGTTTAACGACCAACTATACAGCGAGAGCTTCCTCTCCGGTCGTATAGCTCCGCCCGTATAGTTGGTAAAACCCCTCTAAAATTTCAGAAAAACACAAGGAATTCAAAGACAGGATTTTCAAAAGTAAAAATTGTAAAAACAAATCACTTATTTGGGTAAGAACACTTTGCACTTACCATTGTTTATTTGAGGATGAAAAGTTCCTCCCACAACAAATACTTCTTCTCTCTTGGATGAATTGACCTTAATTCATTGAATAATTATTGTAAAGGAAAATCATCAGGACTAAAGTTCCTCTCAATAAGATTGGTGTCTTGTTGGGAAAACATGGATATTGTATCCAACATCTTTATTTCTTGCCTTTGCATAATCTGCAACTCAAATTCTTGAAGTGAAAGAATCCCACAGATCAGTCTTAGCTTATGGTCTTTCCTCTCAAGGAGTTCTTTTAAGCCATCATGATCCGTGTGAGCTCTTACCTTTGCATCAAATATATATGATCAAAATTTATCACAAGAGAAAAATACAGCAAAAAGTTATTTTTCTTCCTTAGGGTAATTCTTTTGAGCACCATTAATAGTTATACTAGCATGATGCATAATATTAAATATACAACCAATATGTTGTCCTAGAGTTACTCCTACAACATCATCACTAGCTTCACATATTAAGTCAAAGGTTGTATCCTAGATTGGTGGTTTAATGATTGGAGCACGAGATAAAGCATTTTTTAGTCTATCAAAGGCTTCAAGACACTTCTCATCAAAATTAAATCTTATTCCCTTTTATAGGAGGTTAGTCAAAGGTTTAGATATTCCAGAGAAATTTCTAATGAACCTTCTATAAAAACCGACATGACCAAGGAAACTTCTTATACCTTTAATATCCCTAGCTAGTGGCATTCTTTCTATTGCCTCAACTTTAGCTCTATCAACTTCAATTCCCTTACATGATACCTTGTGTCCAAGGACTATACATTCTTTGACCATAAAATGGCATTTCTCCCAATTTAGAACAATATTAGTCTCTTCACAATGCTGCAAAACTCTTTTGAGATTATCCAGGAAACTGGTAAATGAAGTTCCATAGACAGAAAAGTCATCCATAAATACTTCCATTATAAGTTCTATAAAATCCGCAAAAATAGCAGTCATGCATCGTTGAAAAGCAGCTGGAGCATTACATAAACCAAAAGGCATACGTCGGTAAGCATGTAAACCATAAGGACTAATGAAAGTTGTTTTAAGTTGGTCATCAGGATGAACAGCTATTTGAGAAAAAACAGAGTATCCGTCCAAGTAGCAAAAATGAGTATGGTTTGCTAACCTTTCTAAAGTTTGATCTATAAACGGTAATGGATAGTGATCTTTCCTAGTCTCTTTATTTAATTTTCTGAAGTCTATGCACATCCTATGCCCAACAATAGTTGTAGTAGGTATCAATTCATTGTTTTCATTAGGAACAATAGTAATACCGCCCTTCTTAGGGACACAATGAACATGACTTACCCATTCACTTTCTTTAACAGGATAGATTATACCTGCGTCCAGTAGGCGTACAATTTCTTTTCTTACCACTTCTTTCATTTTAGGCTTCAATCTTCTATTAAATTCTACAACTACTTTAGCACCTTCTTCCATGAATATTCGATGGATGGCTATCATGGGATTGATGCCCTTCAAGTCATCCATTGAGTACCCAAAGGCCTAAAGATGCTCCTTAAGTATCTCCATGAGTTCTTCTTCTTCTCCTGAAAGTTTAGCACTAATAATAACAGGAAATTTATTTGTATCATCTAAAACCATGTACTTAAGATTTTCTAGTAGAGTCTTCAACTCTAGGGGTGGTAGTTCCTCGTCCCCTCTCTTTTCTGGCTCTTCAAAGGCCTCATCGGTTAGAGGTCCCATAATGGAAAGTGAATCGAATTCATCTTCTAGTTCTCCTAGGGACTTGTCCTCCATAACTATTTCTTCATAATTTGGATCTTCATTTATTTCTTCTTCTTGATTACTAAAGAAAAGAGCCGCCATTTCCTCAATAGTTCTCTCTTCCTCTTCTATCTGTGGAGGCCTATCTTTAAATTTGGAAAAGTGGAATTTATATTTCGTTCCCCCAAGCCTAAGAGACACAATCTCCATCTTGAAATTTACATAGGCACCTATATCACCCAAAAAGTTCCTTCCAAATATAATTGGGCAAAGATTGTCAGCTGGCATATCAACAACTACAAAATCGATAGGAAAGTATTTGTTGCCAATTGTGACAGTTGCTAACATAATTGTCATATCAGTATTTTCAATTGTAGCCGGTTCTATTTCTTC
Source organism: Avena insularis (assembly GCA_023614405.1). Classification (NCBI taxonomy): domain Eukaryota; kingdom Viridiplantae; phylum Streptophyta; class Magnoliopsida; order Poales; family Poaceae; genus Avena; species Avena insularis. Next base: position 228,330 of record JAJUPC010000212.1, on the reverse strand, counting down.
TTTTATTTCTAAGTAGAAATTATAAGATATAACATTAACTTCCGTTCCAAGATCACATAAACCATAATGAGAGGTTTCTTTAAATATCCAGGGAAGAATAGGCTTACGCACATCTTTTATGTTTATTTTACCTTTAACCAGTATGGAAGTCTCTTACTCAAGTTCAACTATATTACAATGTGCGTACATAGCCATAATTGCTTCCTTGGTTACCTCTACATATTTGGTTTCTTCCAGATTTTCCACGACTTCTGGCATACTTTCCTCTTCCTCCTTCGCATGTACTGCTTTGACATGTTCATATTCAAGAATATGCTTTTGTGCAGTGTTAGGAAAAGGAAATTCATGCATTGGTTCTAGGGAGGCCAGTGTTACTTTATCTTCTCTCTTCTTTTCAAGTTCAGGTGGTGGATCATACTTGACTAGAACCTCCTTTAGGGCTTTGATATGTTCTGTAAAAGCTTTAACAACTTTCAACACAAGATCTGAATCCAAATAAAGTTCTTTAGATAATTCTTTAACATGGCATTTTTTATTATAGTCATGAATACAACCATGCTCTATTTCTAGGCCTCCTTCACTTCCAAGACCAAAATTCCATGAGACTCTATGATCACGAATTCTATTAAGTAAAGCCCAAGCTTTAGGTATAGGAAGATTCATAAAGGATCCTTCCACAAAAGAGTCTAGTTCAATTTTATTAGGTTCAATTAAACCACCATAAAAGATATGTAGTAAATACCATTCAGGCAAATCATGATGAAGACATAGACGTAGTAAATTTTTAAATCTAATATAAGCTCTTACTAGTCCTTCATTAGAACGATTCTTCCAAGTCATTATAAGACGTTTGATTCCAAAAGATTTTGATAACGGATAATATTTTGCTAGAAACTTACAGGCCAGATTATCCCGAGTAATAGTAGCTTCAGGTGGTAGAGATCTATACCATGAGATATGTACTTGTCAAAGTTTGACTAAATTTTTTAACCCTTACCTCATTAGCGGTATATCTCGTCAATAGAAAAGTGGCACATATATCTTTAAAACATGCAATATGCTCATATGGATCAGGATCTTCCTCATCTCTAGAAAATTGCTTCTTATGTAGAATACTAAGTAGTAGAGGATTTATTTCAAACCCCCTTTTCTTTTCATTAGAGTTGTCTCTTTTATAAATATCATAGGGCTTCCCAAAGTGGTTGAGTGGGTTAACACTAGTCATATTCTCAAACTCCATCATGTTGGTGGATACCTGTAACTCTGAACAAAATTTAGCAAGACAAAAATAAATAAGCAAAAACTAAAAGACCTACAGCGCTTAGCTCCCCGGCAACGGCGCTAGAAAATAGCTTGATGACTACAAGTGGACATATCATTTGTAGCTAGTTTCGAAATAAAGATATTGATACCACAGGGAGCTGGAGTCTGAAATCTAATAACTCTTGAAATAAATATTATGATAGAAATGTTGGATAAAGTTCTAAGTGACAAGATAAAATGCGAGTATTGTGTAAAAAGGTGTTTTTGGGTTTTGGGTATAAGATCAATAATAAAGTAAAGTAAAACAACTGAGTACAGAAAGTAAGTATCGCGTATGTAAGAGAGATTGGAATTGCAATAGGGAAAAGGCGTTCTCAGGGAGTAGCGGATACACCTCTAGTATTATAAGGATCTAAGATAAAGATTATCATCATGAACATTCTCAACTATGTATGTGTTGGAGGAACTCTGTATTGAGACAAATAGGCAGCAACCGCTTCTCACATCATCCTCATAACCATAGCAGTCAGCAATCGACATCAATTGAATTACTCCGCTATTAAGGGTCGTAATCCTGTAGGACGTAACCCGTGGCATGGATAGTGTTCCGTGAGTTTCCTCGGTTTTCCAAGTTGATACGTAAGGGGTGCTAACATCTTTATAGTCACTATAACTGCTAGCACACCACCTTCTACCAACAAGTAGTTTCCTGCATCAAGTCCCCATGAGAGGCAAATATTGAGAGGTCCACTTCTCTCAACAACAAGATGTAGAAAATCTAACACATGGTCACAACGATGAATATCATAATAGACTTTATCTTATTTCAATCTCCTATTAGGGCTTCTCCATCTCCCCAAGAACTAATGATCTACTCAGACATGGAGGCAATCAACATCATGGCAATTGTAATGGAAACAATCATAGATGAATCATACTTGTATAAATCCACAACGAGTATAGGAATTACAACGAGATCTAGACAAGATGTAGATGAGATGGATGGAGATGGTGGTGATGCAGCGTGGATGATGAAGATCGATGCCTTAGCCTCCCAGATCTACGTAGGGTGAAGATGGATACCTTGTGGATGAGTTTCTCCTCTAGATGCCTTCCGGAGGTGAGGTTTCTGCATTTTTTGGGTATTCTATATGTCATCTCTTCAAACCAATTGCACAGGGTGAAACTATTTGACGAGGCGGAGGCGGCGCCAACTATACGGCCGGAGCTATACGTCCAGAAAAGTTGCTCCGATCGTATAGTTGGTCGTTGAACTCTCTGCCTCCCTTGTTCGCTTCTAGTTTTCTTCTGGTATTATTAATATTTCCCAAATAAGTGATTTCCGTTGTTTTTTCTCCTTTTCTCCACAGTACAACTGCTCCAAGAATTGTGTCCATTGGATCCATCATCTATCTTGATCCTGGTGAAAGCAGACATAAAATGTGCACGCGAGCACCATAAAATACCAAGATCCTACATCTACAATGCAAAATAATAATGTAAAACATGATGCAAATATGCACTCATCACCAACCAGCGACTCCAGGCTTCCGCTGGTAAGCTATACTGTCTTCTGTAAGAGTTTGGCTCTCACTAATGTGGAGAGGGGTTTGAACTATGGTCTTCCTTCTTTCAGTCGATTCTTGTGCTGCGATTGCCAAGGACCACGAAGGCTACGTCCCAGTCACCAAGATGGAGGTGGTGAAGGCTACTCTAGCCACGACGGAGGAGCGAATCGCCTCGTTGACGAAAGAGCTAGAGGCTGCAAAGGCGTCGATGATCTCTTCTGAAGAGAGGGCCAAGGCTACAGAGGAGGAGCGGAAGGCCTCCGATTATGTCATCCTTGGGTTGTAGGACTGCCTTGGGGCATTGGAGAAGCACGTGACGGATAGCTGCCACAAAGTCCTTGGTGAGTGTCTATTCCTTTATTCCTTCTTCCTGGTATTCGGCGAGTCCCCGAGGGGTGAGTCCCCGAGCGGGTGAGTCCTCTTATGGCAACATGATGTTGATTTTCTGACGTTGCAGCTATGATAGGTCAAAACGATCCGGTGGTGTAGACCTTTGACGCCTCGCAATGCATGACGGTGGTGGCGAATTCAGCCATCGCCTCGGCGCTTTGTGTTCAGTCCATCCTTCAAGGGATCTCTCCCACTGAGGTGATTCCTGGTGGGTTGACGGAGGTGTGGTGCTACCTTGAGGAGGCGCCTACTTTGGTCGAGTGGATGGCGCGATCGGCCTACGAGCGCGGAGCTACCACGGCGCTTAGTCTCGGGATCACGCACTTTCCCGATGACTTTATCCTCGACAACATCACCAGCGGGTATCCCTCGGTGACTGGATCAGTGGAGATCGCAGAGGTGCTCAGGTTGACCGCAAAGGCTGCTCCGTTCGCGGAGCGGGTGTTGGCGATGGGGGGTCTGCTGCCATACCAGGAGACGGTGGTGGCACCAGGCGACCACGAGCCGAAGCACCGTGACTTGAAGTCGGACTAGCCCTTCTGGTCGTCGCTGGTGAAGCGATTGACGACATACCCAACGAACCCTTGGGAGCCATACATCCGGGTCAAGGGTGATGGCGGTGCTTCTTCGTCGGCCCCTACAAAAGGAGTGACTGCCCCGAGGGGCTTTTGTAAGTTATGGCGACTGGCTGCTTTTGTCATCTAAATACTATATTGAGTAAGAGGAGTCAATCGACTCGCAATGCATGGTGATGTATGTTCTCCATCGATTTTTGGGTATGCGAGTCCCCGAGCGCGTCAGCCCTTTATTGGGGTTTACCTCATTTGTATGTAAGTTTGTTTATATTGAGTTATTGTTTTGGTTGGAATTGATTTGTCGTGGCCTGAGGGGCCAGTCGCCTAGCGACTCCAAGGGAGCTCTATACTTAGCTGTTTCCCCGGACACGAGCAGGGTCGGTTTAGGCGAGTCCCCAAGCGTGGTACTTTAGCCGTTCTAGTCGCATGCCCAAGGTAGGTGAGGACTTGGTGCATTGTTTGTAACGCGTCTCTCCCCTGGCTCGGGAAGTCAGTCGCATGCCGAGTCCAAGGCAAGCTCTATTACTTGGTGTGTTCCCGAGCCGCGTGGGGGTTTATTCTGGGTAAGTCCCGTGTGTGGTACTTAACCATTCGAGTCGCTTTGCATGAGGATGGGGAGGACGGGTCGCTATGAGAAGCATTTATCAGTTGTCTTGGCCCGACGGGCCAGTCGAGCGAGGAGACTCCGATGGTGGCTCTAGGGTGGCGTGTTCGTGGATGACACAAAGCCCGAATATCTTCGGTGCCCTTGGGTCGCACTACTTAGCCGTACCGGTCACTCGACCAAGGGTTGAGTTCCATGGGTAGCGTATTGCTAAGTGTACGAGTGCGATTGGCACAAGAATATGGCGAGTAGGCACAATTTGTGTGATCCGAATTTTTATTATATAGTAGCTGGGTACAAGGTTTGGTTCTATGTATAGAACTTTTGGAGGAGGTTTAAATTCCATGGCCTCCCAACTTAGAGTTGGCCATCACCTCTTACATCGATCAGGTAGTAGGCGTTCTTGTAGAGGACTCGCCCGATGGCGAATGGCCCCTCCCAAGGGGGGAAAGCTTGTGCATGCCCTTATTGTCCTAGGCTAGTCGTAGTACCAGGTCACCTTCTTGAAAGGTGTGGGTCCGGACTCGGCTGCTGTGGTAGCAGCGGAGTCCCTGCTGGTAGATGGTGGTGCGTGAGCGAGCTAGGTCGCGTGCTTCGTCGAGCTGGTCGACCCCGTCTTGGCGGGCGATCTTGTTTACCGCCTACACATAGTTGGCGACCCGAGGCGAGTCGTGTTCTAGGTCGCTTGGCATTACGGCTTCGATGCCGTACACCATGAAGAAGGGCGTGAACCCTGTGGAACGGTTGAGGGAGGTGCGAATGCCCCATATCACGGAGGGGAGTTCTTCGACCCAACATCCAGGGGTCCGCTCGAGGGGCACCTAAAGTCGCGGCTTGAGCCCATGGAGGACGCTTTGGTTGGCACGCTCTGGTTTGCTATTCAACTCAGGGTAGGCGACTGAGGCGCGGTCGAGCCGTATGCCGTGCTCCTTGCATAATTCCGCCATGGCACCTGTGGCAAAGTTGTGTTGTTGTCCGTTATGATGTTGTGCGGGTAGCCGTATCGGTAGATGAGCTCGCGGAGGAACTTGGTGGCGGTCTTGCTGTCGCACTTCTTGATCGGTTTGGCTTCGGCCCACTTGGTGAACTTGTCGACTACGACTAGGAGGTGGGTGAAGCCAGATGGGTCCTTCTTGAATGGGTCGACCATGTCCATGCCCCATACAGTGAATGGCCAGGTGATGGGGATGGTCTTGAGTGCTGAACCAGGGATGTGCGTCTGGTTGACATACTTCTAGCACCCGACGCACCGTTGGACGATGTCGATGGCATCGGCGTGCGCGGTGAGCCAGTAGAAGCCGTGTCGCATGGCTTTGGCGACTAGCGACCTGGCGCCGGCATGGATGTCTTGGAGGATCTTTCATCCTTCTTCTTGCAGTACGCAGTGCTGGAATACGCTAGTCACACTATGTTTGTGGAGCTCTCTATTGATGATGACGAAGGATTTGTAGCAGCGCACGATCATTCGCACTTCCATCTCGTCACTGGGCGGGACCTTGTGCTCGACGAAGGCAACGTATGGCGCGGTCCAGTCGCGGGGCTCGATGTCAATGGCGACTAGGGCGGGCCCAGGTTGCAGAGGCATCCTGATGTCGGTCTCCTTGGGCGGGGAGACCGAAGGCCTGTGGATGATGTCAAGGAAGATGCACGCGGGTGGCATTTGGCGGGCTGATCCGATGCAGGAGAGAGCATCAACCTCCTCGTTCTTGCACCTGTTGATCCACTCGACTGAGTAGCCAGTGAAATGACCTCCCAACTGTTCCACCACTTGGCAATACGCTATCATGGTGGAGGATACGGTGTCGCATGTCCCCGTGACTTGGTCGGCGACTAGGTCGGAGTCGCCGTAGCATCGTAGGTGGTTAATGTTCATCTCCTTAGCAGCCCTCATGCCGTGGAGGAGGGCCTTGTACTCGGACATGTTATTGGTGCAGGGCTTGAAGTCGAGGTAGAGCATGTAACGGAGCTTGTCGCCTTTGGGGGAGGTTAGTATGACCCCAGCCCTGGCAACATCTGTGTTCTTGGATGCGTCGAAGTGGAGCGACCAGTAATGGAGATAGGGTAGCTACTCCGGCTGTTGTGCTTCTTCCCAGTCAGGGAGGAAATCGGCCAAGGCCTGCGATTTGATCGCTTTGCGTGGCTCATACTTGATGTTGTGTATGCTGATTTCGACGGCCCACTCAACGACTCGCCCAGTCGCCTCGCGGTTGCGGATGATGTCCTGCAGCGGCGCGGACGAGACGATCATGATGGGGTGCTCCTAGAAATAATGGGGGTCGCTGTTGGGGTCTTAATACCGCGTACACCAGTTTCTGGTACTGCGGTTAGTGCTTTCTTGAGTTCGTCAGGACCTCGCTAATGTATTAGACGGGGCGCTGTACGGGGCGCTCCTTGCCCTCTTCTGGCCGCTCGACGACCATCACGGTGCTGCGACTCAAGTGGAGGCTGCGACGTAGACGAGCATTGGCTCTTTATCGATTGGGGTAGCGAGCAATGGTGCCACGAGCAGCACTTCATTGAGTGACTTGAGTGCATTGTCTGCTTCTTCGTCCCATTAGAACATGGGGTTCTTGCGCATCAGGCGGTAGAGAGGAATTGCCTTCTCACCGAGCCAGGGAATGAAGCGACTGAGAGCCGTGACTCGCCCGGCTAGCTTCTGGAAGTCGCGCAGGCACTCGGGTTTCCTGAGCTGCGTGATGGTTTCGATCTTCATGGGGTTTGCCTCGATGCCTCGTTTGGAGACTACGTACCCTAGGAGCTGTCCGGTGGGCACACCGAAGGTGCATTTCCCTGGATTGAGCTTGATCTTGTACCTCTATAGATTCGCAAAGGTCTCGGCCAGGTCGGCGAGCAGGTCGCCCTGGCGGGTGGATTTTACCACCACGTCGTCGATGTAGATGTGGATGTTGCGGCCAATTTGGCTCGCAAGGCATTCCTGCATGCACCTTTGGTAGGTCGCGCCGACGTTCTTGAGGCTGAACGTCATGGTAGTGTTGCAGAAGGCGCCAAATGGTGTGATGAACGCCGTCTTCTCCTCGTCCTCGACCGCCAATTTGATTTGGTTGTAACCAGAGTATGCGTCAAGGAAGCACAACAACTCTAATCCCACGGTCGAGTCGATGATCTGGTCTATACGCGGTAGGACGAACTCCTCCTTCGGGCAGGCGTTGTTGAGGTTGGTGTAGTCGATACACATTCTCCAGGTGTTGTTCTTTTTTCAGAACCAGGACTGGATTTGCCAGCCACGTGGAGTACTTGATGGGCCAAATGAAGCCTGCGTCGATTAGGCGCGGTACTTCTTCGGCGATTGCTCGGCGGTGCTCTTCATTGAAGGGCCGCAGCGACTGCTTCACCGGTCGCACTTTGGGGTCAGCGTTAAGTTTGTGGCAAAAACCACTTCTGTCACCTATAAGGGTATCTGATCCTTCTTCAACGAGTTCCCTCGGGACACCAGACATGTCGGATGGTTTCCATGCAAAGATGTCATGATTCTCACGTAGGAACCCGATGAGCGCGCTTTCCTATGCGGGGCTCATGTGCGTCTCAATGGTGACCGTCTGGCTGGAGTCATCTAGGACAAGCTCGGCGGTGCAGGTGTGCATGGTCGCCTCAAAAGTGGACCTTCCAGCGGTTGGCTTCTTCAGGATGGTGGGGTCGTCCTTATCGATGTTGATCGCATATTTCACGACTTCGTCCGTGTGGTTAGTCTCCGCGACGATGACGGTGTCGGCAAGCTCGGCGCCTTTGTCTTCGCATTCCACGGCCATGTTGGGGTCGCCATGGACGGTGATGATGCCGCTTGGCCCCGGGAGCTTCATCATGTTGTAGGTGTAGTGTGGGGTCACCATGAATTTGGCGAACGCCTGGCGACCTAGGACGCAGTGGTAAGGGCTGCTGAAATTTACCAGCTCGAAGATGATTCGCTCGGTGCGGAATTTTGCTGGTGTGCCGAAGGTGACTAGCAGCGTCACCTTGTCGATTGGATATGCCTTCCGACCGGGGATGATGCCGTGGAAGGTGGTGAGTGTCGACTCGATCACTGACTCCGAGAAGCGGAGCCTCTTGAATGTGTCCAAGTACATGATGTTGATGGAGCTTCTGCCATCCATCAGCGTCTTGGGCAGCCAGTAGTCGGCCACTCTGGGCCTGACCACCAGGGCGACTCGCCCTGGGTACTCGATCCTGGGCGTGTGATCTTGGCGACTCCAGGTGATGCTTTGCTCGGACCAGTTGAGGAGGCGGGGGATGTCGACCTGGGTCACCGCATTGATGGCGACTGTGCGGGCGAGCACCTTCTTCTCGTATTTGGTGTCGAGCCCGGTGAAGGTGTGTAGCGAGGCGACGACATTGTTGTTGTTGGGGTCGTCCCTTGCCCGCCTCACCTTCTCGATCTCCTTTAGAGAATGGCAGTCTACGGTGGTGTGGGTGGCGGGCTTCCCCTCCCTGCTGTGGTAGACAGAGGGCTAGTTGAGCAGGGTGGCTGGGTCGAATTTCGGCCTCGTCGCGTTGTTGGCGCGGTAATTTCCGCTATCGCGGTAGTTTTCTCCATCGCGGCAGAAGTTCTTCGGGTTGTGTTGGCTGTAGCCGGCATTGGCGATGAAGTCGACTCACCCATCACCGTGGTGCTTGCCGGTGAGGCAAGTGTTGCTGTAGCGCTTGTCATGCTTTCGCCGGTTGTCGTTGCCGCTGGTGTGGCGTCTTCTCCTCGACTCATCGTCGGAGTCTTGGTTGGGGTCCTTCTCCGTGTAGCGCTTGGTGATTTCGAGGAGGTCAGGGATGTTGTCGAGCATCTAGTAGACCCTCTTGATCTTGGCGACCAGAGGATCATACCGGCATGCATTCTTGAAGAAGTGGATCACCGTGTCCGGGTGGATGCCGGAGGCGTTGATCCACAGTTCCTGCCACCTCTAGATCCAGTGGTAGGTCGACTCGCGCTGTCCCTGGATGCAGCGCTCCAGGTCTTTGATGGTGGTGGAACGTGTGTAGGACCTCTCGAAGTGCCTGAGGAAGGTTCCACGCATCTCCTCCCACGAGTCGATGCTATCGGTGGGGAGGGTGTTGATCCACATCCTGGTCGCTCCCTCCATCATCAGCGGGAGGCAGCGAGCAGGTCGGTGTGGCCGGCGATTCCGATCTCCATAAGGTATGTGTCCAGCCACACCGCTGGGTCATACGTGGGATCGTATATTTCGATCTCCTTGGGTGCCTTGAAGTTGGCGGGATACTTCTCGCCTCGGATCATTGGTCTGAAGCACTAGGGGCCGACTCGGCTTAGCGAGCCCCTTGGTTCAGGGTCGCCGCGGTTGTTGAGGGTGCCCCAAGCTGGAGGCTAGCGGCACCGCCGTTTTGTTGACAATGTGCGTTCGTGTGTTGATGGGCTGGCCATTGGCGGCGACCGTGTTGTTCGCCGGCCGCGACTTGTTGGTTGAGAGCGCGGGGTTGGCAGCCCGTGGCTTGTGCGGTAGTGGCTCAGTCTGTGGGAAGTTTAGGGTGTTTGCGATGGTTGGGGGCCACTTGAGGCCTCCCTGCTTGCCGATGAGCGAGAATGCATCCGCCCCCACGGGTCGACTCCCGCGGCTTGCTGCTCGATGGCCCTGGCGAGTAGGGACTTGGCGTACTGGATCTGCAGCGTGCCCTCTCCTTGGATGTCGAGGTGGGCAACTATCGTGTGTGACGCGATGACATTGTCCATTGGAAAGGAGTATAGCAGGAGTCCGTTGGCGTCACAGGCTTGCGGTGAGATGATGATTCACGGCTGGTTCGGCAGGGGCGTGTGACCTATGGGTGGCGGTGGGGCTCCAGTCGCCGGTGCCTCAGGTGGTGGGCGGTTGCTGCCGCCAGGTGGCGCGATCTCTCGGTACTCGCGCCCGGCCGCGCGTGTGAGGTCTCCCTTGTCATTGAAGTTCAGGACGCGGCCCTAGAGGTTGGAGTGTAGGCGGGTTCTGATGCGGCGCTGATGGTAGAGCGATAGCTCCTGCGGCGTTTCCCGCTCGAGGCAGAATTTCTCGCGCTCGGCCTGCTCCCTACGTGATGCTTCCTCTAGTCGCAGGCGGGCTTCCTCCACTTCCGTTGCCGTTGCAGTTGCCGGGATCTGCATGGTGAATGGATCTAGCGGGGTGGTCGTGCTTCTCGCCATGTAGATCGCAGTAAAGCGATTGGATCTGGCATGGAAGTCCTCAGGAGACTCTGAGCCAGAATCGGAGTCGAAGATCCCGAGGATGGAGGGGCCCTCGAAATCCTCAGGGTTGGAGACCCGCGTGATGGAGTCCTCCCGTGACGCGGTGGTGATGGATCCGGCGATAGAGGCAAGGGTCACCAAGTCAGCGTCATCATGGAGAGCCGTGTCGTCCACGGCGGCATCATGCCGAGTCATACTCGGTAGCGAGTCGGCTGATGGAGCGGATTTGGTCATCCGAGAGCAGATCGCGGCGTGGTGGCGATCCAATGACGATCACCGTTCCCGTCGTTCGACTGCGTCGTTGAAGCTGACAAACAGGTTGATGGTGCCGACTGGCATCACCGCGCTGTGCGTGATCGGGCGCGATGCCGGGATGTAGCTACTGGGCAGGATCTGAAGGATCCCGCCGCTGCGATCATACGGCTGGTGGCGGTCGGCTGATCGATTAGCGAATAGGGTCTCGCCACAGAACTCAGGCCAAACCGGTCAGGCCCCACGGTGGGCGCCACTGTCATGGAAATGACCACGGCAGTCGCTACCAGGGGTAGCGATTGATAAGATTGGGAGTGAGAGCTGGCGGCCATCTGTGGAGCGAGATGGGGGCGTATGCGCATGATTTTACCAAGGTTCGGCCCCCCGGAGGGTAAAGACCTACTCCTGCTAGATTGTTTTAGTGGCGAGCGAGTTACACTGGTGGCGAGCTTGGCGGCTAAGCAGCGAGTCGCTTGAAGGGGGTATGATGGAGCATGAGTACAAAGGGAACCCTAGGGAGGTTTATATAGGGGGTACCTCGCTATGGTTGACAGATATACAACCGAACCAGTCAAGGATTTTGAGGGTTTAACCTAATCCGACTAGGCTTTAGCTACGCTTCTGGGCCTCCAGCTTCCAGTCGCCAGGCTTGCTCCTTAGTCGCATTCCAGTCGTCGTCCTACAGGCCCACTCGCAAGTCCCTTGACCCAGTCAAAACGTCATGTTGGGCATACCCCATTCGGCATATCCCCATCATGTGGCCTCACTATTTCTAGGTGTTAATCGTGGGATGTTACATCTATGTTGTTGCAATGGATGGGAGAAACCATGCTCTTATTGAAGGTTGTAGAGATACCAGTGAAATTGCCAAAATCCGAAGGATTGGGGTGGGCCTGGAGACGTCCTCCTTGATAGGGGCCATGAAGATGACTGCGTCGTCCGCGTATAGAAAACTATGAAAACGAGTATCCTTCCTAGTGAGGCAGTGTAGTCTACCTTGAGAGGTGGCCACATCAAGGATGCATTGAATCAGGTCGATGGTGATATCAAAAAGAAGCGGAGACAAAGGACCACCTTGGTGCAATCCACGACCGTGCTTAATGGGCCCCCCAATACCACATTTATGAGGACCCTCGAAGTGGCGGATCGAAGGGCGGCAACCATGTCACAGAACCTTGGTCGGAACCTAAGACAATGAAGAAGATCCAAAATATATTCCCAACGGACCGAGTCAAAGGCCTTTTTGATGTCATGCTTGAGAAGGAGGGCCGTTTTTTTCCTTCGTTGTAGCCATCTAGCATAGTTGCAGACAAACATAAATTTTCATGGATGCTTATAGATTTAATGAAGGCGCTTTGTATGGAGGATACAATATCTTTCATGCGGGGAGCAATCCTTAAGGCAAGGATCTTGGCAACAATCTAGGCAAACTCATGTATGAGACTAATGGGGTGGTAGTCGGGTATGTCCTTCGCCTCCTCTTTCTTAGGGAGTAGCACAATGTTTGCGAATTTCAACCAATGAAGGTTGGAATTTTGGAGGTTGGAGAAACGATGCATGACCGCCATCATGTCGGCCTTAATGATATCCCAACAAGTAACAAAGATTTTTCCATTGAACCCATCCGAGAAAGGAGCTTTATTAGTTGGCATCTCTAAGATAGCAGACTCAACCTCTTCCTCCGAGAAAGGGTCCCCTACACTCTCCAAACAAAATATCGGGATGTCGAGAGAATCCCAAATAAAGTCCAAGGTGCTCGCCTCCCCTTACCAAGTATGTCCGAAAAGTGGGCTTGGGCAACCTCTTGCTTCTCTATGTGGGAGGAAACCCATCCACTGTTGTGCTTCAATTTGAAAATAAAATTTTTTCTTCATCTCCCATTAGCTCTCTGATGAAAAAAATGTGTGTTGGAATCTCCATACTTTAGATTGTTAATTCTAGAATTTTTCTTTTTCGTAGCCCTTTCGAGAGTTGTATGACTGATCACTCTTCTTTTAAGCCTAGCATGGATGTCCCGCTCGTTTGGAGATAAAGATCTATTTTCCATGGCAGAGTCAAGATGATGAATGAAAATGAGGGCCATGCGGAAATGGATCTTGTAGTTTGAGAAGAGGCTTTAACTCCAACTCTTTTGGTGTCTTTTGGTATTGAGAAGCTTTTGATGAAGAATGTGATAGGGGTCCGAGTGATTAGTGGCCTCCATCCAAGCCTTTTTGATCACCTCCATGAAACCCAGCATATGCGTCCAAAACTCCTCAAAGCTAAAGTACTTTGGCTTTGTAGGGCCCCGACAACTAGTGATAAGGGATGGGCAATGATCGGAGAGAGAAGAGGAGAGTGCTTGCAAGATGTACTCCTCATGTCTTGTGTCCCACTCCTCATTACAAAAAATAGTGCCGATTTTTCTTAGTGTTGGAGTCTCGCGCTCATTTGACCATGTGAATTTGCAATTTTGAAGATTAATCTCACTAAGATCACAAGAGTGAAGATCTGCGGGGAACCTCATCAGTCTACTTCTATTAATGTTGACGTTGCTTTAGTCCCCACTCGGTGGATTTGGTTAAAATCCCCGAGGACCACCCACTTGGTTCCACTAGGCGGTTTTAGGTCGATCAGATCTTGGAAGAAGGCATCCTTAAGAGCGTTGTTAGTTGGCCCATAGACCACAATGATCATAAACTTTTCATAATATCTTCGAGAATTGACCATGGCTGAGAGGGAGAAGGTGCGAGCATCGGTGTGCGAAATCTCCACAACATCAAGGGTCCACATGAGCAGGATAACTCCACGGGTACGAGTAGCTGGGCGATCGGCATATTTGACAAAGCGGTGCCCTCCAATCGAGGCCGCAACGAAAGGGTCAATGTGATCCAATTTGGCTTCCTGGAGGCACACAATATGGCAAGAAGTATTAGAGAGAGTTTCATGTACAGTAGCGCGCTGATCGGCATCATTGAGCCCACACACATTCCAAATAGCAATATTAATCTCGTTGTCATCCATTGGAGACCCAAAAAGACCCCAACATGCACATAGTAGCAATCAATATCTCAAACAGCCAGTAGCTAGGCATAGCGTACTTTGGTTCAGCAAATAGAAGGTTCACGTATAGAAGCTAGGTATAGTTCCCAGCAACATAAATAGTGGCAGCTGATCGATCCCTGCTCAGCAGGGTAAATAGCAGCCAAGGCTGCTGATGACTGCATGTGCAGAGATCAATTATAGATATTTTTAAATAAGAGTATCAAACCCACATAGAGCTATTTGGTCAAGATCTTTATGCCCCTCGTCACTATCTACCAAAGAATACCTGTAAGCTGCCTTTGATTTTAGGTAAAGGGTGTTTGAAAGGTTTTTTAATGGATAAAGGTAAATAAAACAAGTAATGAAAAGCAAGTAACAAAAGCGTTGGAAATGGTTTTGGAACTCAAGAAAGCTAAAGTGTTCTCAGGGATGTAGGATACACCACTAGCATGAGGTTATTAATCATAATTAGGATAGTCTATTTCTTTCGTCATGATATGTGTGGAAAGAGCTCAATAATAAGATGTTCACTACAAGACCCGTGGGCATTCGCTTTCTTCAATCAGGTAATGAGGTTATCTCTACATAAGCACTACGATGCCTGAGAGAAGTCACTCGTACGGACCACCACAATTAAGGGTTTCCCATGGATATCATAATAAGCTTAGTGAGTCTCTCTTTATTCCCCCTTTAACCGTGTAGGTTATAACCAATGCTTGTAGTCACAAAAGTAGCACTGGACATACTCACATACACGTCCAAAGAGTATATCCCTCTCTTTACTCCGAAGGAAAATGATATGTGGCCAACTTCACATACCATCTAAAGAGAGAGATCAAACACAATGTCATAGATCAATGGATCATGGACCAAAGTAATAGATCATCTTTATTTCATTTCATAATAATGCTAGGGTTTCTCCATCTCCCTAGGAACAAAGAGAACTACTCACACATGGAGACAATAAACAACATCATCATATTCAAATGGATGGATAAAAGTATGAAGATAAATATAGTGCAAACCACAATTTTATTTGGAATTACAACAAGATCTAAAGTATGAGAGAGGGGGATGGTGATGGTGATGGGGATGTAGCGGTTGATGATGAAGGGGATGGTGTGATGTCCTCTGATGATCCGTGAAGCAGCAAGGATTTGTCCTTCGTCTAGTTCCTCCTCTAGATCCCTCTCTAGCATGGTGTTTCAAGGCTAGAAGTTTCTATGATTATCGAATATCAGATCCATCTTTGTGATGTGAGAGTATTTGAAGAGGAAAACACTCTGATAGGTGGTATGGGCGAACAGTACAGGCAAGATCCGCCCGTACCAGTGGTAATTAAACCCTCTATAGGCTTCCTCCACAATTTCCATTCTCCGAGGTGCGAGAAAAATCAATTAATTGACATTTATCACATAGAAATATCATATTACTGCATAATATGACAATGCCAATTGATATGTTCATAAAAGACTTAGTAATTCGGGATCATGTTGAAAGAAAGACAAAAGGTGCACGCGAGCACAATAAAATACTAAAAATCCTACTCTAGTTATGCAAAAACAAGAGGTAAATATGCTTTAATTTTGGACTCATCAACTCCCCCAAGCTAGACTCTTGCTCATCCCCGCGCAAGATGGTGGCTTATGGACAAGTTCATCATGTTCATGAGGCACGAGTCGTTACAATAAATGAGACAAAAATTGAAATAGAATTACAATATTAGATATAGAACTGCATCATGAGTTAGATCACACCTTCACACATCACATGACTTAGAGGCTTCCAAAACTTTCCTATCAATATGTTATAAGAAGTTTTTAGAGTTCAGCATATTATAGAATCATCAAGTTCAATTAGTTGAGCATTTGATTTGAGTAATGAATAATTGATCATTGCTTGAGTAGTTTTTCAATCTTGTACTTTTTATTATTTTGGAATTATTTGATAGCAAAGCCTTTTTATTTTTATTCAACAATAATATCAGATCATGTTAATACTCTTTGTGGCTCATGTTTGTTCAAACTTATGATTATAATATGCTATCAAGGTTTCCTTCTCATAATTTATCAATACTTTGTGGGTGTGGAAGACCCTAAAATCATAACAGTGATACAAGTATCATAAGACTCAATCTAATTCATACATCTAATAAAATAATCATGGAATCAAAATCACTTCAAATATCATAAAATCTCCGAACTCAATGGATATAAATCTTTCCTTGAACAAAAGGATGTTGTAGATGATGCAACTAATGCAAATTCTGGAATAACGAACTAATATGCATGCAAGAAAGTAAACATGCTAAAACTGAAAAATATATTACAAGGTGTCATCGATCCCCCAATCTTGGAATCAAGCCGGAAGGATCAAATAATCCCTCGTGATTTTTTGATACCATGGCATTCTTCAGGGTGAAGGC
The DNA here is from genome assembly GCA_023614405.1 of Avena insularis. Classification (NCBI taxonomy): domain Eukaryota; kingdom Viridiplantae; phylum Streptophyta; class Magnoliopsida; order Poales; family Poaceae; genus Avena; species Avena insularis. Next base: position 212,051 of record JAJUPC010000212.1, on the reverse strand, counting down.
AGGGTGTTGGAGACAGTTGCACGAAGTTTTTTGTTCGTGTCCTCCAGATTGGATATGAGGCGAGGCATTTCTGTAGGTCAGAACACAAGGATAACATTCCCTCAACAACCTTACTCAGCACTTCATTAAGTTTCGTCTTGCCTTCTAGATCTAGGAGGCATTTTCACACGATCTCCCGATGGAGGAGTTCTTCCTTATGGTCCTTCTCTATCATGCGAAGACGTTGCTCAGTTTCTAGGACTTGCGCGATAGCAGGCGCGTCCAAGAGGTTGAACTCCCGATCTTCCTGTAGCTTCACACTCATGCGTGCATTCAAGGTGATCCTCTTTGTTGTAGAAGTGTGCGTTGTAGTCTCTTGATAAATTCCTGCATCAACTCAATTAGCATTCTTACGCTTGGGTGAAGAGTAGTTGGTGGCGATGAACTTGAGCGACTCCGTGCATCCCTTCCCATGGGGCTTCCTTGCTTCCTTTTCATCTTCGGGCTTCACCATAGCAAGATAATCCGGTTGCCTCCATCCTCTCGCCATCTACTCCAGGAAGGTCTCAAACTCCTCCTCATCATCATAGGAGTCATAGGCATACCTCTTATTATTCGGGCTTAAACCTTGCGCTTCACGGTCATCAGCATTGATGGAGGAGGTCATAAAACTATCCCACGAAGGATCCATGAGTCCCCAAGGTTTGCCTGGAAGTCGGTAACGCAGCAAGGAGGTTGGATATGTTGATATAAGAGGGAAGAAGACATTTGGGAAGGCTTAAGTAGGGTTAGAAATAGGGAAAACCTCGTGCTAGAAGTAAAAAGGTTGGCCAAGAAAAAACCCAACAAATTAGGAAAGAAAACAAGAGAAAAGTGAAGACTTAGATGCGGTAATGATCAGTGGTACGGGCGGCGCCCGTATGGCGCACCCGTACCCGATGCACTTCCAAAAATCAAACTGTCAACACCCGAATTTTTAATCCCATATGCATGTTATGCCATACATCACAATCCCAGGATTACCATTTTTGCGAGACATAACAGATTGGATATCACAGTACATCATCCATTACAAACCATAATAAGGTCTTACACGAATAAAGGATCTCATGATCCAGTCTTAATACAACAAGCAGCGGAATAAATAATAAGCGTAGCGGTGGGGTCCATCTTAAGGGGCACAGGAAATGCTGATGATGGAAGATAGTCCTAGTTATCATAGTCGTCCTGTTGTCCTTCATCTTGGTAGTCTCCTTCATAGTCTGGCCATAGGAATAGCCAGGGACAAAAGCCATGAGTACTCCTTAAGTACTCGCAAACTATCACTAACAAGTAAGGTAGTTCTAGTAGGAATGCTAACTCTAAGTTCGTTTGTAAAGTTAAGTTTGAAACCTAAGCTAAGTTCAGAAACAAAGAAATATAAAATAAAGTTTGAAATCACCTAAGTGGGAACTTAATTCTAATAGTCACAACTCTGTTGTGGTCAAGTCATGTCACAATTCATTTCATAAGTTGTTTTGAAAACATCTGACAACGGAACAGTATGGACACTCCAACTGTCCATAACCGTGGACATGGCTATTCGGATAGTTTAACACACTGCAGAGGTGGTACACTTTCACCACAAGATTCGATACATCTGTCAGGGATAACCCTGAATCATCATAGTTAGTATGCAGATAATCAAACATAACCTTTCCTTTACACACCCTAGTATAAGGACCTCTCCTATGAGTATGGCCTCACAACCATGACCATCTGTCATCTTGGGCACTTCATAGGTGGACAACATTGAGAGGTAGCTCAGCTCAAACCTCTCCTACGAGGGAACTAATACTAATGCATATAAACTTCCGGCTAAGCCTTATCCAATTCAGGTATTGTGGTTATACGGTAAAATTGGAATGGTATTGCATCCGAACCCAACCATCAGCTTTGTAAAAGGGCTAAGGCTCATGCCTCAACATTTTCATCATCATAAACCATTTGTGTTTCTCACACATGTCAAAACATCTCAATAGAATGACTCATCATTCCAAGGTTTTCACAATTCATTTTCACCAAGTATTCCCATCTAAAGTGAATCAAGTTTTGGTTTAGCTCTAAACTACTAAGTTAACAGTTTTCACAAATATGGGGTGCTAATCTCAATCTCATGCCATAGAATGACATCTAAATCTAATTAGATAGGTCAAGTTTTATACTTTTTATGCTACCTTTAAACAAGTAAAGGACTTTAATAAAGTAAAGAAAGTAAAGCTTGGAAATAAAAATTGGGGTAGGTAATAGTCAAAGTGGTATAACCAAAGCATGCCCAATGCATCTTTCTTAGGTTATCTAGCTTAATTCTAGCTTGCTAACAATAGCTTGCCTTGGTTGGTGCAGTGGTTGAAGTTTTGTTCCACCTCCTCGAAACCTTGGTCGGTACTATCTTCTATAAATACCTACAGGATACACAATCACCAAACAATACTTAACTAGTCCACTTAGCACACTAAGGCACACATTTGATGATCTATTATCATCACAAGCACCACAAGATTTAATTAACTAGCTTCATTCTTTTTATTTGAGAAAAGTAATTTCTACTCATTGAAAATAACTAAGATTTAATATTCTCCAATTAAACATGGGATCATGTGGACACATGTCCTCACCACATATTATAACATATGGGAATGTGATTTAAAGGTTAGATCGTATTTTAATAAGTTTAAGTTTAATATTTAATGATTTAAAGTGACTAGAAATGCCTATATAGCATTATTTTGGTACTAGTCCAAAGTGACTGCATGTAATCCTTAATATTATTACATATTCAGATAGGTATGGTAAAATGTGATTTTTGAGAGTTGGAATCAACTCAAAAACTATTATGTTTGATTTTATAGAAATGTTTGAATGTGCAAATGCTTCTGTCTTGTTATTTTTACTAGGAGGCATCTCTAACTCTAAATGATTTAAATCCAACGGCCATGGATAGAGATTTCCATTATATTTCCAACAAAATTGGAATCACTCAATTTGGATTTGTAAATCTCTCTGAATTGGTTTTTGAACTAAGGGACAAAATTGATTTTAAGTCTAAATAGAAAAAACTTAATTTGAATTACTGGGTCAGCGCGGGAAATTAATTGGCCCGGCCTAGTGACGAGTGGCATAGAGGGCGACTGACAGGCTGGTCCCGCATGTCAGTAGCACTTAAAACCTGAAGCAGTACGGGGCGATCTGGGCGCTACGATTAGAATATAGATTAACGGTCCACGGTCATCATCAACGACGGACTCGTCGCCGGCGAGATGGAACCCTACGCGGTCGGTGGGGGTCTACTAGGGACGTACCAAGGCCCCAGCTAGTGCAGCGAGGCAGGCAAACAAATTGGTGGACGACGGCGAGCTCAGGCAAAGTCGCGGCAGGGGCTGAGGTGGACGAAATCGACGACCACGTCTCCTCCTCTACAGCGGCTACCTCTGGCGTAAATCCGGCGATGGGCTTCTCTAGCGGCTCCGGCGAGAGAGGGCAAACAATCAGTGGAGAGAGGGGAGTGGAATGGTGTGAAGGTTGAGGCTGGGGGTGGCCTCCTTATATAGGCTCGACGAGGAGACTGACGGGTGTGGGCAGAGATTGTCGGTGACGGTGATACAAAGGGCTACTGGTGTGGGTGAGGTAGGCGGACGGTGGGTGGTCTGTTGGCAGTCGTCGGTGCTCGACGGTGATCATAGCGACTGTGGGTCGCGCGGTGGTGCACGGCCGTGTCTGGCGGGTTGCTGGGTTCAAGGCAGAGCGGCGTGTGCTATTTGGTGTCGAGGCGTGGTCTGTGGTGTGCTGGCGGCGATCACGCTCTGGTGCGCTCTGGCTACACGCAGAGAGAAAGGGCGGCGCGGTGCTGAGGTGGTCCAGTGGCTAGCAGGGCCATGGGGTCGACCGTGGGAAGCGGTGAGGTCACGCCTCACTCCTTGGAGCGGTGGAGAGGGGCTGGTGGTCGCCTGTCGCCTGTGCACGCTTGGCCGACGAGCATGGCGTCGGCGCTGCGTTGCACTGGCGCCAGGGGCTAGGGATAGGGGTGGTTTTGGTCTGGTTGGGCCTGGGGGAGACCAAGGTGATCAATGTGCATCAAATGGCTCGACAAGATTTGCTCCAAAACAACAATAGTTAGGCCACTTTTTGTCTGCCTGCCAACTGTTCGATCAAATGGCCGCATGAGAGAAACTTTTGAATTTTTGAAAGATTTTTGGTGGAGTGATTCCTCTCATGCTTAAGCATCTGTGGTTGCTTGGATTTTTGAAATGGAGTTCATTTGAGTGGTTTTTGAAAAAGTATGATCTAGATACATACACTAGATTCAATTTTCAAATGTCATTTAAAATTAGAGTTTGAATGTTTTTGGGAGATCACAAAGTGAGCCTTGGCACATCTCTACTTGTACTAGCAAGCGGTGCAAAGATCCACAATTGTCTCTGTTGGCATTAGAGTGCTAGGAATGCCCAAAGTAGGCTAGGTGATTAAAATGGCAAAAGTGACCATTTGTTTATTTAATTCTTTTTGATTTCTTTTTCTTTGGGATTTGCTTGGGGATGATCTAGATTATGTGCAATTCACCTTAGAATCATTTTTACAATCAATAGATCACTCAAACATGGAAATTCAAAACAACTCCTATTTTAAATGCACACACATATGAATGCTTAAAGATTTTTAAATGGAAAAGTTTTTGTTAACCCTAAATTGGGTAGATTTGATCTTGATCACTGGGATTAAAGTTTTGGGATGTTACAAACCTTCCCCCTTAAACAAAATCTTGTCCCGAGATTTAAGAAAGAAAACTAGGAACTAAAGAGATCTGGGAACTCAGTCCTAATGTAATCTTCTCGCTCCCAAGTGGCTTCTTCTTCGGTATGGTTGCTCCATTGAATCTTGAGAAATTTGATACTCTGGGTCCTAGTGGTTCTATAGGCTTCCTCTAGGATACGGATGGGCACTTCACAATATTTCAGATCCTTGTTGATATCAACAGCTCGGTGATCGATGTTTTTGAACACTTTGCTCTTCTCCGACACTTCTAGGCATTTGCGAAGTAACGAGATATGGAACACATTGTGGATGGCTGACATCTCCTCTGGTAGTTACAGTTGATAAGATACTTCTCCTCGGCGGTTCAGAATCTTGAAGGGCCCGATATATCTGGGGGCTAAGTTTCCTTTCAGACTAAAAAGTTGGGTTCCGTTCAATAGCAAAACCTTGAGATACACGAAATCTCCGACATTGAAAGTTAGGTCTCTCCTTCTCTTGTCAGCATAACTCTTCTGTCTAGATTGGGCGGTCTTGAGGTGCTCATGGACTTTGTGAACTTTCTCTTCAGCTTCTCAGAGAATGTCGGGTCCAAAAATCTGACTCTCTCCTACTTGCGACCAATTTAAAGGGGTACGGCACTTTCTTCCGTATAGGAACTCAAATGGTGCCATTTGCAAACTGGCTTGATAACTGTTGTTATATGAGAATTTTGCGAAAGGCAGGCAATCTTCCCATTTTGATCCATACTCTAACACACAAGCTCTCAACATATCTTCTAGGATTTGGTTGACTCTTTCAGTCTGTCCATCAGTTTGCGGGTGATAAGCTGTGCTGAAATTCAACTTGGTTCCTAATCCTTCTTGGACTTTCTGCCAAAATCTCGAGGTAAATTGGGTTCCTCGATCTGATACTATGGTCTTGGGGGTTCCATGCAGACTAACAATTCTAGCAATGTACAACTCTGCTAGCTTCGAACTCTAGTAGGTTGTCTTGAAAGGTATAAAGTGAGCTACCATGGACAGTCTATCAACGATGACCCAGATTGAGTCATTTTCCCTACTAGAAGTAGGCAAACCGGTGATAAAGTCCATTCCAACGGAATCCCATTTCCATTTCGGAATCTGCAATGGTTGCAACAGTCCTGCGGGTCTCTGATGTTCCCCTTTGACTCTCTGATAGATATCACACTTGGCGATGTAGCTTCCGATTTCTCTTTTCATCTTGTGCCACCAGAATTGCTCTTTCAAATCCTGTTACATCTTTGTTCCTTCGGGGTGGATAGAATAAAGAGTATCATGAGCTTCTTGCATGATAACTTGCTTCAGTTCCGAATCTGCTGCCACACAGATACGGCCCTTGTACCACTGAACTCCTTCGTGTTTGGTGAATCCAGGTACCGTTCCTGTACCAATACGATGTTTGATTCCGTCGATACTTTATTTTCCCTTCTGGGCTTCCTTGATTTGGTTGATCAAAGTGGATTAAAGTTCAATGCTAGCTAAAAATCCTTTTCTAACTAGCTTAGTTCTAAACTGCTCCAACTCCTCATACAAACTGGGTTGCTTCTCCTTGATCATGGTGTTTAGCCTACATGGCAATCTGCTAAGAGCATCTGCTACCACATTGGCTTTTCCGGTGTGATAGTAATTGTCAAGGTCATAATCCTTGATTAACTCTATCCATCTCCTTTGCCTCATATTCAGCTCCTTCTGAGTGAAAATATACTTCAAGCTTTCGTGGTCCGAGTAAATCTCACAGCGATTACCCATAAGATAATGACGCCATGTCTTCAATGCCAAAACTACGGCTATTAACTCAAGATCATGGGTCAGATAGTTCTACTCATGCTGCTTCAGTTGTCAAGACAGATACGCGATGACTTTCCCTTCTTGCATCAATACACATCCAAGACCAATCTTGGATGCATCACAATACACATCAAACGGCTTTTTGATATCTGGCATGATCGATATTGGGGCTGAAATCAATCTCTTCTTCAGCTCCTGGAAACTTGCTTCACATTTGTCGGTCCATTCAAACTTCTTGTCCTTCTTCAACAATTCGGTCATGGGTCTTGCTATGCTCGAAAATCCTTCGACAAACTTGCGGTAGTATCCCGCTAATCCGAGAAATGCACGTACTTGGGTTTGAGTGGTTTGTGTTTCCCATGCTTCGACATCTCTGATCTTGGTGGGATCAACAGTGACTCCTCCAGCAGACACAATATGTCCTAGGAATCCTACCTCTTTCAGCCAAAACTCACATTTGCTGAACTTGGCATACAACCGATGCTCTCTAGGGGTTTCAAGGATGATTCTCAGATGTTGCTCATGCTCTTCTTCTGACTTGGAGTAGATAAGGATATCGTCAATAAACACAATGACAAACTTGTCTAGAAAATTCATAAAGATCTTATTCATAAGATTCATGAAATAAGCAGGGGCATTGGTTAATCCAAAAGACATGACCGTATACTCGTATAAACCATAACGAGTAGTAAAGGCGGTCTTAGGAATATCCGTTGCACGAATCTTAAGTTGGTGATAACCAGTCCTAAGATCAATCTTAGAAAATACATTTGCTCCAGTCAACTGATCAAATAGATCCTCTATCTTTGGCAAAGGGTACTTGTTTTTTATGGTGACGTCATTCAGCTTTCTGTAATATGTGCACAAACGGTTGCCTTCATCTTTCTTGTCGACGAATAACACTGGCGATCTCCATGGCGATGCGCTTGGTTAAATCATGCATGTTGCCAACATGGCGTCCAACTGCTTCTTCAATTCCACTAACTCTGAGGGGTTCATGCTATAGGGTCTCTGGGCTATGGCTCCGGTTCCGGGGATTAGTTCAATAATGAACTCAATATCCCTATCCGGGGGCATACCTAGAAATTCATCTGGGAATACGTCGGGGTATTCACAGACTACTCTCACTTTGTCTATGGTGGGTAGGGCTAGACTCTTGTTGCACTTGAATTGACGGGGTAAGGTTTCAGATATATGCTCTACTGAGACTCCAGAGCTACTAGTCATGGTGATGGCTTTCTTGGCACAGTCAATCAATCCTTTATGCTTTGACATCCAATCCATACCTAGTACTACTTCCAAACCTTTTGTTCCAAGTACTATTAGATTGGCATAAAAATCTATCCCATGTATTCTGATAGGTACAGCTTTGCAAATTTTTCTAGCTTTTGTAGTTGAACCAGGGATTTGAACTATCATGACATGCTTCAAATTGGTTGGGTGAATCTTAGTAGTGCATGCAAATTCTTCGGTGACGAATGAGTGCGATGCTCCAGAATCAAACAACACTCTTGCTAAAACTGAATTGACAGGAAACATACCCAGCACTACATCAGGCGATTCTTGGGCTTCTTCGGTGTTCATGTGGAAGAGACGACCGTTGCGGTTGTGAGGGTTCCTTGGGGCGAATCTTCTTCCTAGTTGAACACGACGCTGCTGTTGAGCTAGGGCATTCACATTGGTAGTGGCGGCAATCTTCTTGGGACACTCATTGGAATAGTGACCCTTCACTCCACACTCGAAACAAGTGATCTGAGACTTGTCTTTTGCTGCCACGGGCACAGCATTGCTTCAAGTTCTGGGTGCAGTGTTGTTGTTGTTGTTGCTCTTGGGAGGTGCACGGTTGAAATTGTTGGTGTTGCTAGGGTGATTGTTGTTTCCTCTGGACTTCACATTGCTTCTGCTACGGTTGGGGTAGCTTGGGCGAGACATTGGGGGTCGGTTGTTCCTTGGTGCATATCCCGCAGAAGGGTTAGGACGGTACTTCTAGTGACTGTTGGATCCAGCTTGGTGCATCATACGACGCTTGCATTTGTCGTTTGCCTGGTTGATCTTCCCTTCCATCTGAATGGCAGAGTCGACTAGCTCTTCGCGATCCTCGAAACAGATGTTCACAAGAACCGTCCACATCTCATCATGCAGCCCGTTCAGGAATCTCTCCTTCTTCTTGGCCTTTGTGTTGATCTCATCAGGTGCATACCTGGCTAGGGACAAGAATCTGTCACGGTACTCCAGTACAGTCATTTTGCCTTGCTTCAGCTCTCTGAATTCATCCCTCATTCTGGTGACTAGACCTTGTGACACGTGGGTGCGACTGAACTTGATTTTGAAGGCTTCCCATGTCATCACTTGACCATGGTTCATTGTGCGGGTGCTGTTCCACCATGCTCGTGCATCTCCTGCCAAGTAGTGGGTGGCAAAAAGAACTTTCTCATTGTCATCAACTCTGGCTACTTCTAAATTGTTCTCCATTGTCTGCAACCGGTCATCAGCATCTAGTGGGTTCTCCGAAGTGCTAAAGATTGGGGGATTGGTATTCTAGAAGTTCTTCAGTTTGGATCCTCGATGATCCTGATTTCCATGGCCTTGGTTGTTTTGGGCCATCTGGGCAATCTGCTGTAGTGTTGCTAGGTTGGCTTGGCTCTCTGCCCTGCTAGCTTCACGGTCTCCAACTAGCATCTGCAGCATTGGGTCCTACGATGAGCTTCTCCCTCCGGGGTTTCCACGAGTCATCTAAAGATTGAGATAGATAAAGGGGTAAGAGGGAAAGTTCTAAGGTTCATGGTTTTGATTTCAAAGCTAAAACTTTGAGTTTGACTCAGGTTTTGCAACTAACTTCGTCTCATTCATTCAAGCAAAGCACATGATACAAACACACACACCACAACAACAAAGGAAAACAGATGGTTTTAAGAACCATTCTGCAAGCTACGACACAATGGGATTGATACTCCTCATGCTACGATAGTTCTCTAGTGCATATACTCATCATCAATGAAGTCGGAGTCATCATCGTCGGTGTAGAAGTCCACGGCATCCTCCTCCAGAAAGTCATCATCATTGCCGAGGTAAGAGTCCATATCTCCCTAGATGTCTTCACCTTCTTCTTCTTATTCTTTTGCTGAAAGCTGAGCTTCTTTCTCCTTGATGGTGTTCTCGAGGTTGGCCACCTTCTTACGAAGACGGTCGATGGTACGATCCTTCTTTGCGCGTTGATGGCGAAGAGACTGACGATCCTTCATGAGCAGTGAGAAAGTCTGGGCCTTCTAGGCGGCAAGGGCGAGATTGTGGTTGGCGAACTCCCGAGCATTGTCCAACTCCTTCTATCTGTCGTACAACAGGAAGTCGAGGTTCTCCACTTGACGCTTCAACTCCGGGTGACTTGGCATCTCATTCCCATAAAGTCACACCTTGCATAGTGAGCAAAGCGGGTTCCTTGGATTTGGTTAACACTCATGGCACACAGACGTGCGAGAGCTTCATGCATTGCCCTGGCTAATCCATCTAGCCAGTTGTTCTCTCTCACAACTGGATTCTCCCGGACGTTGGTGCTTCTATCTTGCCTCGAAGATCAGCGGTGACTAACCATTGTAAGTCTCCTCCTAGGGGTCCAGGAAGTTGAGCTCCAAGGAACTCCGGATGAGGGCGTCCCAAGTACTCCGATAGTGCATCAAGATCCCTCTCGAAGATCAGTTGGCCTCCGTTGACCAACTGGTAGAACTTTTTGAACTGAGTTTCCATCTATAAGAAATGAGGATGAGAAAGTTAGTGAAGTGATCAAGTGTGTCAAAATTTTATGTAGTAATGTAAGAATTTGGAGGAACATGAATTTTTTTGAGAGAAAGAATTCCCAAGGGTAAGAGAGGAAATAGTTTTCATAAATACTCACTTTGGTTTTTGAAGCTAAGTTTTTGTTCGGACGTCCATTCTAACTAGGGTCTCCTATGGTCAGGATGGCTCTGATACCAACTTGTCAACACCTGGATTTTTAATCCCAGATGCCTATAATGCCATACATTGCAACCCCAGGATTACCATTTTTGCGAGACATAACAGATTGGATATCACAGTACATCATCCATTACAAACCATAATAAGGTCTTACACGAATAAAGGATCTCATGATCCAGTCTTAATACAACAAGCAGCGGAATAAATAATAAGCGTAGCGGTGGGGTCCATCTTCTGGGGCACAAGCAATGCTGACGATGGAAGATAGTCCTAGTTATCATAGCCGTCCTGCTGTCCTTCATCTTGGTAGTCTCCTTCATAGTCTGGCCATAGGAATAACCAGGGACAAAAGCCATGAGTATTCCTTAAGTACTCGCAAACTATCAATAACAAGTAAGGTAGTTCTAGTAGGATTGCTAACTCTAAGTTCATTTGTAAAGTTAAGTTTGAAACCTAAGCTGAGTTCGGAAACAAAGTAAGATAAAATAAAGTTTGAAATCACCTAAGTGGGAACTTAATTGTCATAGTCACAACTCTGTTGTGGTCAAGTCATGTCACAATTCATTTCATAAGTTGTTTTGCAAACATCTGACAATGGAACAGTATGGCCACTCCAACTGTCCATAACCATGGACGTGGCTATTCAAATAGTTTGACACTCTACAGAGGTGGTACACTTTCACCACAAGATTCGATACATATGTCAGGGATAACTCTGAATCATCATACTTAGTATGTAGATAATCAAACATAACCTTTCCTTTACACACCCTGGTATAAGCACCTCTCCTATGAGTATGGCCTCCCAACCATGACGATCTGTCATCTTGGGCACTGCATAGGTGGACAACATTGAGAGGTAGCCTCAGCTCAAACCTCTCCCACGAGGGAACTAATACTAATGCATATAAACTTCCGGCTAAGCCTTACCCAATTCAAGTATTATGGTTGTACGGTAAAATTGGAATGGTATCGCATCCAAACCCAACCATCAGCTTTGGAAAAGGGCTAAGGCTCATGCCTCAACATTTTCATCATCATAAACCATTTGTGTTTCTCACACATGTCAAAACATCTCAATAGAATGACTCATCATTCCAAGGTTTTCACAATTCATTTTCACCAAGTATTCCCATCTAAAGTGAATCAAGTTTTGGTTTAGCTCTAAACTACTAAGTCAAGAGTGTTCACTAATATGGGGTTCTAATCTCAATCTCATGCCATAGAATGACATCTAAATCTAACTAGATAGGTCAAGTTTTATACTTTTTATGCTACCTTTAAACAAGAAAAGGACTTTAATAAAGTAAAGAAAGTAAAGCTTGGAAATAAAACTTGGGGTAGCTAATAGTCAAAGTGGTATAACCAAAGCATGCCCAATGCATCTTGCTTAGGTTATCTAGCTTAATTCTAGCTTGCTAACAATAGCTTGCCTTGGTTGGTGCAGTGGTTGAAGTTTTCTTTCTCCTCCTCTTGGTAGAACTCCTCCTCCTCGAAACCTTGGTCGGTACTATCTTCTATAAATACATACGGGATACACAATCACCAAACAATACTTAACTAGTCCACTTAGCATACTAAGGCACACATTTGGTGATCTATTATCATCACAAGCACCACAAGGTTTAATTAACTAGCTTCATTCTTTTTATTTGAGAAAAGTAATTTCTACTCATTGAAAATAACTAAGATTTAATATTCTCCAATTAAAACATGGGATCGTGTGGACACATGTCCTCACCACATATTCCAACATATGGGAATATGATTTAAAGGTTGGATCACATTTTAATAAGTTTATGTTTAATATTTAATGATTTAAATTGACTAGAAATGCCTATATAGCATTATTTTGGTACTAGTCCAAAGTCACTGCATGTAATCCTTAATATTATTACATATTTAGATAGGTATGGTCAAATGTGATTTTTGAGAGTTGGAATCAACTCAAAAACCATTATGTTTGATTTTATAGAAATGTTTGAATGTGCAAATGCTTCTGTCTTATTATTTTTATTAGGAGAGATCTCTAACTCTAAATAATTTAAATCAAACGGATTGGATAGAGATTTTCATTACCTTTCAAATAAAATTGGAATCACTCAATTTGGATTTGTAAAACTCTCTGAATTGATTTTTGAACTACGGGATAGAATTGATTTTAAGTCTAAATAGAAAAAACTTAATTTGAATTACTGGGTCAGCGCGAGAAATAGAAAAAACTATGTATAATTCTTTTGCCTTACATGAGACTGTCGTTAGATCCGTTATACCGTTCTATCAAGTTCTTCCCGGCCAGAAGAAAATACCCCCGTGTTGATGTATGTCCAATATAGCCCGATCGAATCTGAATCAGAATGAGACTATCACAAGGCCGTTCCCATGTCCCCCTCTCAGGCACGTCGTGTGCATGCGCAGGGGCGCCGATGACCGCATCTGGCAGATTGCCTTTGTCAGCGGCTTCAAGTTCAACGGCATGGTCTGGCATGCTCAGCTCACCCCACTTTGGCACAAACTTTATTCCTAAACAAGATGATCAGGATCCGAATCTGCATCACGTTGGCTGCATCATATAAAGCTATTGACTTTTTTGAATTAACGTTCGAATTATTAGTATAGTATGAATGATTAAATATTTCTATCCCTTTGTTGTCACGTGACTGAACATGCACGGTACTGTGTTTTTTAAAAAATATCGGTTCATATTACATAATACAGCAACATTTCTTGAAATTTTGGCACATATTGTACCAGGGGCAAAAGCATCTTTGTAGGTCCCAGTTGACACAGTTAGCTCTCAAAATGCACTAGAGTCTCATATAGGGCAAAATATTTAGACCAAGTGTCATATAGGGAAGCAAAAAGTTTTGGGTGTCAAATAAGGAATCATATTTTAGAGTAGTGTCATATAAGGAATTAGCTCCATGATAAAAAAGATTTAGCCCATATTTTTAACAATCCCCATCATATCTCAAATTCCCATTTGAATATTTGTCAATCCTCGCTACTTGTTTATATGCCAGTATTTTAGCAGAGACTTCTAAGTTGAACTTCTACCTAGAGTCTTGAGATGTGTCTTTCAGCAACTTGAACAATGGACTAAGCCTTGAACTCTAAGTTTTGTGTGAATAGATTTCACTCAAAATCATAATTAGTACTTGGCTGTCAGTAGCCTACCCCGTGGGTGGAGCATATACACCGTACTTTCTGGTCTCTTCATGAGTTTACTAAAGAACACCCAAGTCTCATAGACTACAAAGTTTAATAGTCGGGCTCATATAGCTTAGCCTTGTTCATCTTCTTCTTCTTTTTGACAGATGTAGTCTTTTCAGGCTTATTGAAGGAGTGTTTGTGGTTCCCATTGTTCTTGCTGAAGGTTTTCTTTTACATCATGTTGGCGCTAGACTGACCCTCATCTTCTTTCGCAATAGTAACCTTAGCCTGACATGTCTCCTCAACATCAAGAGAAGCTATCAAGTTTTCAATTGATATCTCATGTCTCTTATGTTTGAGAGTTGTGGCAAATTTTCTCCATGAAGGGGAACTTTACAATAATGCACATAGTCATAAACTTATCGGGTAATACACACTGAAAGAGTTCAAGCTATTTTGCAATTCACATTATCTCATGAGCTTGCTCAACTATAGAATGGTTGTTCATCATCCTAATGTCATGGAATCTCTTTGTGATGTACAGTTCATTCTATGCATGTGTTACACCAAACTTAGCATTCAAAGCCTTCTAGATCTCTTTTCCATCTATGATGTGCATGTACACACGTGATAGTTTATTGTCAAGGACACTCAGAACGCATCCCACAAAGGCAACATTGGCTTCCTTAAACTTGTTCTGATCCTCGTCAAATATAGTTTTTTCAGGTAAGCCTTTACTACCCTCAAATACTTTTAGAGCTCGCAGCCAGAGTGTAGCCTTGTAGTGCCACCTATTAAAGTGTACTCCGGGGAACTTATCTGTCTTTAGTGCATCGGCAATGTTTATTTTAGGAAATTGTCTATAATAAGGTTTTTGAATTTTTGGATTAATAGGCAATATTTTCTTGATTAATTGTAGAATATAATTCATAATTACAAAAACTACGATGATGTAAAACTCTAACATACTAGATATATTAATCAACACTAGACTCCTCTTCGCGCTCCCGGGACACAGCGTTTAGGCAAAACGCTTGACTATTAAACGCAAAATGAGAGGCAAAACACTAAATTCGAAGTCGTACGGCACACATAACGTTTATAATATGGCTGCACCAATGATCGATATATTCTCTGTTCACATCAGAAGCATGGAAGACACACGTAATCGGATAGAGCATGCCTGGGCCGTATGTGCCACGTCATTCGTCCCAAAGGCGCGTGAATCAGAATCTGACATAACAAAACACTATGCAAGACTCTGGACGAGTATCATGTACATGCATACGGTTAAATATAATTTTGATTATTGGTTTTGAATACATGATAGAAGCGTAAGACCAATTTTGGAATGCTAAAATACATTTGATAAGACCGTGACGCTAACGATTGTGCAAAATACCTGCGCTGCGAGAGTACTCTCTGGGGCGCGCGTTCTGATAGTCTAAATAACTCATTAGTGTTACGACATGACGGTTATCATGTGCATGTCTAAATAGGCTCATGGCATCTGCACGTCTTGATTCGCGTGGAAACTGCATGTGTTACACTTGGTTGTCTTTTAAAGAGTTCATGGATTTTTTTTCTACAACTACAATAATTTTGCTTTCCTTGTATACCCGCTTGTTGCGTCATCTACATTACAATATAGATGACTAAACATTTTTAAATCTGAGGCATCAAGTCGATGTCAGATTGCAAGAGACAGACACACAGACGAATATTACTAATTGACTAATACTATATATTACACCTGTATACAAGGCAAAGCTTCTAAATTGCACACTACCACAGAACTAACAACAATCGTTGTACAATTTCTAAAACAATATTGGTACGTACACATTAAGATTTTGCCGACAGGCGAACTACACCATCAAGCGATGAAAAAAATACACCACTATCTTAGCGATAATGGTTGCATAATAAGAAAATAAAAGAAGAAGAATAGCAGTTGCTCATGCTCCACGTCTCTAAGGAACAACTCGCCTTGGTTCCTTGACGTGGGCAACCTCGCCGCCACGCCCGCGATGGTGAAGATCTAACATATCTGATTCTCGTAGTCACTCTTCTTCGTGTCGTCTATTTATTGCGAGATAGAGATAGATGTGAGAGAACGAAAAAAGGCAAAATTAGAGGAGGAAGATTGACAACCGGATGTGCATGTGCACTTTCACGTGAAGCTGTCAGTATCGCCCACGGGGCTTGAGGTCAGAAATATATCTTCTGACAATCTTGCCAGAAGGAACTTGGCACACCGCGGTGCTGCTATCGAGCAAAATCCTAGTCGGAGACGGTCGTCGTTCCCCCGCTGCCGCATATCAGATTACACGCGCTGGTTCGTCATCTAGTCTGATACAAAAAAATGGTTAGTGCTATGTGTATAGAGATAAAGAGAGATGGCGAACAACATGCTTACCGGGAGGGGCTTGTTCGTCTGCGGTACCAAAGTTGGCAGGTCGGCGCATGGCGGTACCTGAGTTGCCTGAAATTACCCCGTTTCGAAAAGTTGGGCCGCCAACTACTGAGAGGGGCCATTTCGAGAAAAACTCATCTCACCCCTGCCAAATACAAACATTCCGTTAAACCGCCCCATGAAGTAGACAGTCGGGACCCACATGTCGGTTATCTATCCATGACGTGGGCGCCAACGCGGCAACCTCTTAGGCAAATCGAGCAGCTAAGTGGATTGGATGCGTTGATCAATTTCACAAATCCATTCTCATCTTTCCTCTAGCACCGGCGGCGTCGGAATCCACCCTCCAGGCAGGACGATCCCTTCGGACATTTGACTTCCGGGGCCAAGTTGCTGCGCCCAGTTGCTGCGCCCAGTCGCAGATACCAAGCTCCAATGGCGCATCCCGTAGCTGCCGTTGCGAGGCTCTAGCTCGCCTTCGCCGCCGACGAGCCGAGCAGTTCGGAGGATGGCAGATCCTACTATCAAGGAAGAAGAAGTTCTGCCTACAAGCGGGTGAGCTACCCTTCTCTTTCCTATTCGCACTAATTACAACTGCTAGCTGGCTACTGAACCTCAAATTGTTCGTTAGCCCAACGTTGACAAACATATTTTGTCCACAGTTTTCTGTCAAGTGGGATCTGCGTGGACCCCTCTTACCTGGTTACGGTAGTCCTCTACAGGTACGACTCCAAGGGCAAGTGGTATGGAAGCCATTGTTTCACGATGGAAGAAGCGCCTGCGCAGATCTGCACTATATCTGGTATGGTTGCTGCTCTGCGTAATCATGTTGAAGTATGGCCGAAGCTGACTGCAAAGTTCAGCTTCATGGATGAACGTGGCATCCATGTTCCTATATCGTGTGACAGTCAGCTAATTGGGTTGATGAAAATGTATGCTTCGGATTGCATGTTTAAGCTAAATTGTGATGTACTAGATGTGGAAGCTGCTGCAACTGGGAGTCGCCCTTCTATTCTTGGACAGGGTGGTTGCTCGAACGCAATTAGCTCCTGGTAAGCAAAGGTCGCTTGGGGTTCGCATGTTTGTGCTGAATTGTAACTTTTGTTTTATTTACTCTGTAGATATTGGGCAGTTATGCAA
The DNA here is from genome assembly GCA_023614405.1 of Avena insularis. Lineage (NCBI taxonomy): Eukaryota > Viridiplantae > Streptophyta > Magnoliopsida > Poales > Poaceae > Avena > Avena insularis. The sequence continues at coordinate 194,813 of JAJUPC010000212.1, read as the reverse complement.
CATTCTTGTTTCTTTGATAGGAAGCGCCGCAAGGTTAGAAACATGACTGTTGGGTCAGTCATTTTGTTGGAAAGATGATGCTGGACACGATTCTGGTGCCCATTGTCCCGGCGATGCAGAGTACGTGTAACACCCTCGAATCGGCCCTATGCAAGTTTTAGCGCTTTCCGCCAAACCTGCATAGAAACGATTCAAGGACGCCCACCAGGCACTTGCGTGCGGGTGGAGAACGAAGTAATACCATTACACATTAGTCCATAATGAAACCCACAGAACATATATATATACAACAACGACTCCATGAGTCAAGAATACAGATATACTATACAAAGATCCAAATCACCTTGAAAACGATAGAGCGTCCGACTACGAACAAGATGCAAATGGGGCTAAGAGCCCTGAAGAATAACCAATAGCGTCCATAACCCTACCCAGGCCAAGCTGGAAGGGTAACCCTACTAACGATGTCGATCTCAAACCTGCTAAAAACAAAAGGGGTGCCGACAAAGGGCAAAGGAAAAAGAGGAGTGTCAGTACTGAGGCCAGTACACGGTGAGGCTAGAATTCGGCAGCTCTCGCCTACATAGGTATGGTGGACGGAAGCAGCAGCGAAGCATGCACTAAACAACCTATAGAGACTCAATAAAACTGGCGGCTATTAGAGAGGGATAAGAAAGACCTATTCGGATCCAACCTGATACTAACACCAAACATACCCATCCTGGCATATCCCCCTCGATACCAAACGAGGAAGTCAAAACTGAGGAACTCATACAGTTGGCAGTTTTATTCATTCCATTATAGTTGAAGCTCTTACTAATCAAATATAGATAGCATGAGTCATCCTGGTAGCATAAGTAGTGGGCAGTTTTTAATTAACCATTCAGTTGTGGTTGCGGTACTTACTAGTCAGATACAATTAGCATGTGACATCCCAAATCCAGCAGTCGTTGGCACTTTTATTTCATTCCATTGGAGTTGCGATACTTACTAGGCAGGTATAACATGACACGATACACCCTAGTTCCACCAGTTGTTGGCACTTTTATTATCCATTCCGTTGTAGTGAAGCTGATTACTAGTCACATATTAAGTCGAATTTATAGCACTACTTTAGTTATGCTTGTCTATGATCGAGATACTGTGCTCCAAGTCGTCCATAACCGCGGACACGGATTTCAGAAAGATTTACCCTGCAGGGGTGCACAAATAGCAACACACACACGATCAACCTCGGAAAAACCAAATCAAAACCCTACGAGGCTTTCACGATAAAGCAATCATAGGATTCATAAAATATTTCAGGAGGCCACCCCACTAAGCTACCCGCGATGAAGTTGGCCGGCTCCGAGACGGACCCAGGGTTTGTGTGGACGGCGGTAAACGACTGGGAACCCGAAAGTATGACTGGTCTTGTCGATATAGCGAAAACGTGTCACGGTCCTAAACAGTACAGGTGCTCCACGCACAATCGTAAATAAAGCAGTAAAGCATGGCATAAGTACAGGATAGTAATAAAGCCCCAAACTACTTTGTGGTCCCAAGAAATAAGAAATGAATCAAGCTCTGGCTAAGGGGATTCATGGTTCCATATGCGGATAGTGCGATAGTCAAGGAACAGGTATCAAGTACTCAGGGCCTACGGGACACAAGTGAGCGGTTAAAAACCAAATATTTGCTATTGCCCACCGATGCCTCTGCATTAGTTATATCTACTCCCAGCAATTAATCAAGTTGTATTTAAAGTCATGATCATCTCCACCATTAAGCATCTCCACCATTTATCATGTGCCAACTTATCGTCAACGGTGGAACGACAACGACGCGAAGCAACACATGAGCAAGCAACTATGACTCGCAAGGCCGACTATTTATCAAACAATAGGCAATAGGATGTGTCCAAGGCAATATAGGGGCTGCAAGGAATATAAATGGTGCACGGAAACTAAAGCATCGCAATATGGGTAGCAATAGATCAATAGGAGGAAGTAAAGACTATAAATGCAAAATAGGTAGAAAGGGGTAGAATGCTCGCCTGAGAAACACTGACGAAGATTCATCGGAGATCGGGTCGACACTCGCATCAACCCATCGGCCTAATCCGTGAAGAAGCGAAACACTAGAAGAAACACCGTATGCACTATTTAATACTACGGCAGAAGATCCGGCATGATTGTGATATGATGCATGGCATGGCAAAGATACGATGCTACTAGGCAATATTAAGCGGAACTGGGGTCCCGACAATTAATTAGATGGTTCAAGTTATTTAGCCACCCCGCAATTTAAATGTAGTATTAACATGTCAAAACATGGCATTGGTTCGCTACACAAATTTAAATGGAGCCGTTATAAGACTAGAATAGCCCGCATATAGACTCCATATTTAATTTAGGTGAACCGACTATTTAACCCAACCCACCAGATGACATGTATGCAAGCATGATGATTTAATGATCCGACAGGTATATGTCATATTATAAAAATAGAGGCTTGGGGTCACACATCTGGGTTCGGAAGAGCTTGGTTCCGGGGGTTCGGGGTTCGATAGGGTTTGACGGGGATCGGTCTCGGGGGAACGTTCTCGGACAACGGAGTAGATCTTGTCGCATCCATGGTCTTCGGGTCCGTGTAGACAGTCATGGCGTTCGAGGTGGAGAACTCGGCGTTCCGTGTAGGCGACCTTGGCGTCCGGTCCTCGGGCATCGGTGCGGGAAGGAGGTCTTGTTGTACCGGGGTCTCGGCGTCCTCGGATTCCAATTGGAGATCTTGGCGTTTCCGAGCGGTCTTATGCTCGGGTAGAAGTACTTGTCGCACCATGTCGGAGTCCTAGGGGTACTGCTCGCCCGCGCCGTTGGCACTCGGAAGATCTTGTCGGGGTTCTCGGCTTCAGGCTTGGGATGAAGACTTGGCGTCCTTGTAGCAGTTCTCAGTATCGGTGTCGGACTCGGTTCGTGTAGCCGGAGTAGATCTTGGCGACGAGATAAAATCCACGGATGCTAAGCTTGGCCACGAACGCGGGCGTCTTCTGAAGGGCTTGATGAAACATCTAGGCGCGCCTAGCCAGATGAGCAACCCATAGAAGAGATCGAACTAGGATCCAAGACAATCAACGCTGCAGAGAACAACACTGTGAAACCAACACAGCAGAGACAGAGCAACACTTGGCCGTGGTGGTTGGATACAGGGACCCGACGGCGAGCGATGCGTAGAGGAGGAGGTCATGGAGGTGGAGCCCTGGCGGCGGCCCGTAGCACAGCGGAGTGGCTTGGGGCGCGGGGAGAGGAGGTCCAGGACGGACTCGACGGTGGGGTTCTCTGCGGCAAGGAGGGGGGCCCGCGGCGCCGCGGCTCTCGGAGCAGAAGCGACACGGAAGCGGCGGCCGGCGATGAAGTCAAGGCCCAGCGAGGCGGCGCCGGCAGCAGGGTCGCACAAAGGCGGTTGATGGACGGTGGAGAGGAACCGGCGTCAGCGGGGGCTTGAGCGGTGGCGCTCGGAAGGAGGAAGCTGCGGTGGCGGCCGGGTCGAGCACGGCAGGGTCACCGCGTGGTCGGGCGCGGGGCGGCTCGATGGCGGAAACCTCGCCAGGGAGAGGAGAGGGCGCGGGAGCTTATGGGGAGATCAACGGTGGCCGGAGACATGGCACAAGGGTGGCGTCGAGGAGGCGCGCATCCGTGGGGCACTCGCATCGGAGCTGTGGCAGAGGCGCTGGTCGGGGTCGTGCCCATACAGCGAGGCGGTGGAAGCAGAAGCCGGCGGTGGCTCGCGAGGTGGGGCCCCGTGACGCAGACGGGCAGCCGGAAAGGACGAGGAGGACGGCATGGCTCAGTTGGCGGCGGCGACAGCGGGAGGCGAGGTCGCTCTAGAGAGGGCAAGGACGCACGCCGGTGGAGGGGAGCCCGCAAACGGCAGCTCGGGATCGATAGAGGGAGCACCTGGCGGCGGGGATCGAGAGGGAGGCAACGAGGTCGCGCGGTTGGTGGGGAAGCATTATCTGAGGCGTCTGAGGTGGGGTTGGAGATCGGCCTTCAGTCGCAGGCGAGAGGAGCCAGCGATGCACGGCTTGGGTGGCTCGCGTCTGGGTGGTGGGTGCAGCATGGCGTGCGGTGCACGGGAGGGTGGAGCGTGTCGGTCTAGTGGTGGGGCCCGAACGGTAGGTGGGGAGTACGAGGTGGCCCGGGTGTGGTGTGGGTGGTTGGCAGCGACAGCTGGGTAGGATTAGGGGTAGGTGGGGCGATGAAGATTAGTCTAGGGTTTGGTTTAGCGAGGTGGTAGGCTGGCTGGTTGGGCCTTTTGGGCCTGGCCGGCTGCCTCCCCTAAAAAAATACTTTTATTTCTTTATTTTTATTTTAGAATATTTTTGTAAATAGTTTTTAGACAAATAAAAGATCCACAAAAGACCGGGGTTTTTAATTTGAAATAAAGACGGGGGATATTAAGAAAACAAACATAGCCTTTTATAAAATAGTTTTAGACAAACTTATGCATGATGATGATGGTGCTCAAATGCAATGTGGCATGATGACATGAGCATGTGGTCATGATGATGCACAAAATAAAAACAACACGTGATTTTCTAGTAGTGATTTTATCGGGGCGCTACAGTACGTGAAGCTAAGAAAATTGGCACCGAGGAAGAGGAAGAAGGCAGGAAATGAAGAAGTCATTGGACGTGAAGGCTTGGCACCCAGGCTGCGGAAGAAGGTTGCTGGCAATGAAGATGCATAGTAGTGTGTTGAACTTGAACCTATATATGTAATTCTGTTAAATTCTGGAGCTCTGTGTGCGACACGTTGCTGGGTGAAACAATCTACCCATGTTCTCTGAGTAAAATGTAGCGCGGCTTAGGGTTTGGAAACGCCTGAGTCAGTAGTTGAATCCGAAATTGTGATTGTGCCACTGCTATCTGAAAACAAGGATCCACCAGTTCCACGATTGCTGAGGAGCAGGAGGTCTCCACTTTATAAATTATGGTTGTGCCATTTGCATGCGGCCAAATCCACGTAGATTACGTTTAAACAAACCACCAATGTCAGAATACACTAGTAGAAAAGGGGTCTTTGGTCCACAGTCACGTTCCCAATCCGGGACAGAGATCTAAATCGAGGTAGAAATTGATCTAAATCACAAATTCTTCCACAAATTCTTCGAGACAGAGATCTAAATTGAGCCATTTCATTAATTCAACCACAAATTCTTCTAAACAAAGGTGCGATTTCACATCCTACATTAATTCAACCAACTAGTCAACAATTTCACTTCCGCTGTCACTGTCCTCCGAACCGCTGGCTTCCTCGTCTTCGTTGGACGGAACCTCCACGATTTCTGCATTGTACACGAGACGGAGCACCTCTTCGTGGTGAGCAGCGGCGATGACGGTGAACTTGGTCCGTCCAGGGACAGACCAGAACCTCTCCCGCCCTTCTCGGTTGCGGAGATCCCGGTGCACCACGCGCCCGTAAATTATGCGGTGGCCAATCTTGGCCTTCCGCTCCTTCTTGAATAGCGCCGACCAGTACGGGCTGGCCGCCTCATACCGGGGCAGCGCCCTCTTCCATGCGGGCATCTGCGGTGGCGCGCCGCGATTTCGCTCTCCATCATGGATCCGCCAGGGAAGAGGAGCGGAGACACCGGCACCCCCGCATAGTTGATGCACCATTCGTGGGGCACCGTCGCGGCCGGCGGCGCGAGTATGTCAAAGTGCGAGAACATCACCGCCTCGTAGAAGTTCAGCGAGGACATCTCCATGGCGGCGCGGTGGAGATTGGAGAGGGAGCGAGGGGGTGGATGGCGCGGTGGAGATTGGAGAGGGCGAGGGGATGGGCGATGAAGCAATGAGCTGTGGCGCCTCCTATTTGTACACGAGGACGACGAAGCGACGGGCGGAATATCCAAGGGGCATTGGTCAGACAAAAGGAAGTAATGCAGCGTTAAGACAGATTAACTGGCTACCAATTTTTTTACTCCCAGGACTCTAGGGACAATAGTTCAGACCGCTAGGTCAACAAGTACAACTATTACAACTTAAAAAAGGCACGGGGCTTCAGCTAAATAGAACTAGTTAACACACATCTCCTTGATCTTCCTAATCTTAGCCCTATGCGCATCTTCCTGCGAGAGCAAGGATCGAATCGTCTGCTCCTTCCTTTTAGCATCTTCCTTGCATAGCTTCAATTGTTTCTCTTCATCTTTCCTCATGCACTTGTCAATACTCGTAGTTGTGAACTGCAGGACTTTGGCCTGGTGAAGATCCTTCCTTGCTTGAGTCAGTTCTTGCTCTGCTTAGCCTCAGAATAACGCCGCATCCCTCTCCTTCTCGACTTTGCTAACCTTGTCTTCCACCCTCATGAGATCTCGCTTATGCTTGGTCGTGTCAATTGGTTCCCATAGCTTCATCTCAACACTATCAAGAAGTGAGCTGAATGCGGATTCTTTCAACTCAACAGTCATTTCCCATAGTTTGTCCAGCGTTTTCTGCATCGATTTGGGCCACTCTAGATCTACCCATTTGACAACACCGCAACTTCCGCCTCGCATCATTGCACGATGTCCTTGACACCGTAGAAACCTCCTGCCTACGTTTCGTTCTTCGAACGCTACAAATTTAGCAGGCACATATCCATGTTTACATAGCAGAGGACTGTCTTCATCTGCTAAACTGTGATAGTCGGCGTCATACATCGTCTGGTTGGCCTAACACATCATACGCGCATGAGTAACCGGAGTAGATTTGGCTCAAAAAATAGATAACTGGCCACGGATGATAGAGATAGAGATGAGACGACTCACATCAAAATCACCGTCCCTGTCGTCATGACGCGTTTCCTCGTCGTCTCCCCTTGAACACATGGCGAGAGGGGGGGTGGCTACCGGAGAGGGGATTGGGATGGCGGCGCCATCGGCTTGCGGCTACGGCAGGATGGGAGTGAAGTGGGGAATGTGGCTTCGAGGGGAAGGAAGAGAAGTACGAGGAGGAAGAGAAGTAATGGGGACGTGACACTGGGATATGGCCCGCTCAACTCGTGAGTCGTGACACATGCAACAAGGGAGCCCCTGGTGTTGCCAGTTTATCCAGAGCAAGCGTGGCCAATCATGACGCAGAAAAGACTACTCGCGGATCGATCTCACGAAAACCATCCCAATCGTCCAAGCACCCCGATCGGACAGTATGTAACAATCGACAAGCAGAACAACTGTGTTAGGGCATGCCTTCTAGAAGACTCGGTCTAACGCTAAGGCTAGGGCTCTCCTATGGTTAATTAGTATCCATATGCGGTTTATGAAAAGAACATGCATCCAATGACACGGGTGGATCTAGCTGTGGTTAATGAAAAGAGCAGACATACAATGACACCGGTGATATGTGGTTTGTGGGAAGAACACACATGCAATGACTCTGGTGATATGTGGTTTGTGAGAAGAACACACATGCAATGACTCTAGCTGTGGTTCATGAAAAGAGCAGACATGCAATGACACCGGTGGATCCATGTGTGGTTCATGGGAAGGACACACATGCAATGACACTGGGTGTGGTTCATGATATGGTCTGTGAGAAGAACACACATGCAATGACTCTAGCTGTGGTTCATGAAAAGAGCAGACATGCGATGACTCTAAGTGTGGTTCATGAAAAGAGCAGACCTGCGATGCCACCGGTGGATCCATGTGTGGTCTATGAGAGGAACACACATGCAATTACGCTGGTGGATCCTTACGTGGTTTGTGAGAATAACACAGATGCAATGACACTGGTGGATCCATGTGTGGTTCATGGGAAGAACACACATGCAATGACACAGGTGATATGTGGTCTGTGAGAAGAACACACATGCAATGACTCTGGTGATATGTGGTTTGTGAAAAGAACACACATGCAATGACACTGGGTGTGGTTCATGGGAAGAACACACATGCAATGAATCTGGTGATATGTGGTTTGTGAAAAGAACAGACATGCAATGACTCTAGATGTGGTTAATGAGAAGAGCAGACATGCAATGACACCGGTGGATCCATGTGTGGTATGTGGGAAGAACACACATGCAATGACACTGGTGGATCCATGTGTGGTTCATGGGAAGAACTCACATGCATAGACACCGGTGATATATGGTTTTTGAGAAGAACACACATGCAAGGACTCTAGCTGTGGTTCATGAAAAGAGCAGACATGCAATGACACTGGTGGGTCCATGTGTGGTTCATGGGAAGAACACACATGCAATGACACTGGGTGTGGTTCATGATATGGTTTGTGAGAAGAACACACATGCAATGACACTGGTGGATCCATGTGTGCTCTGTGAGAAGAACACACATGCAATGACACTTGGTGTGGTTCATGATATGGTTTGTAGCAAGAACACACATGCAATGACACTGGTGGATCCATGTGTGGTCTTTGGGAAGAACACACATGCAATGACACTGGTGATATGTGGTCTGTGAGAAGAACACACATCAATGACTCTAGCTGTGGTTCATGAAAAGAGCAGACATGCAATGACACTGGTGGATCCATGTGTGGTTTATGGGAAGAACACACATGCGATGACACTTGGTGGATCCATGTGTCTAATGTGAGAAGAACACACATGCAATGACACTGGTGGATCCATGTGTGGTTCATGCGAAGAACACATAAGCAATGACTCTGGTGATATGTGGTTTGTGAAAAGAACAGACATGCAATGACTCTAGCTATGGTTAATGAGAAGAGCAGACATGCAATGACACCGGTGGATCCATGTGTGGTTTGTGAGAAGAACACACATGCAATGACACTGGGTGTGGTTCATGATATGGTTTGTAAGAAGAACACACATCCAACGACTCTAGCTGTGGTTCATGAAAAGAGCACGCATGCGATGACTCTAGCTGTGGTTCATGGGAAGAGAAGACATACAATGACACCGGTGGATCCATGTGTGGTTCATGGGAAGAACACACATGCAATGACACCGGTGGATCCATGTGTGGTATGTGGGAAGAACACACATGCAATGACACTGGTGGATCCATGTGTGTTTCATGGGAAGAACACACATGCAATGACACTGGGTGTGGTTCATCATATGGTTTGTGAGAAGAACACACATGCAATGACACTTGTGGATCCATGTGTGGTCTTTGGAATGAACACACATGCAATGACACTGGTGATATGTGGTCTGTGAGAAGAACACACATCCAATGACTAGCTGTGGTTCATGAAAAGAGCAGACATCCAATGACACTGGTGGATGCATGTGTGGTTCATGGGAAGAACACACATGCGATGACACTGGGTGGATCCATGTGTGGTTTGTGAGTAGAACAGACATGCAATGACACTGGTGGATCCATGTGTGGTTCGTGGGAAGAACACACATGCAATGAATCTGGTGATATGTGGTTTATAAAAAGAACAGACATGCAATGACTCTAGCTGTGGTTAATGAGAAGAGCAGACATGCAATGACACCAGTGGATCCATGTGTGGTTTGTGAGAAGAACACACATGCAAATGACACTGGGTGTGGTTCATGATATGGTTTGTAAGAAGAACACGCATGCAATGACTATAGCTGTGGTTTGTGAAAAGAGCACGGATGCGATAACTCTAGTTGTGGTTCATGGGAAGAGCAGACATACAATGACATCGGTGGATCCATGTGTGGTTCATGGGAAGAACACACATGCAACGACACCGGTGGATCCATGTGTGGTCTGTGGGAAGAACACACATGCAATGACACTGGTGGATCCATGTGTGGTTCATGGGAAGAACACACATGCAATGACACAGGTGATATGTGGTCTGTGAGAAGAACTCACATTCAATGACTCTAGTTGTGGTTAATGAAGAGAGCAGACATGCAATGACACCGGTGGATCCATGTGTGGTTAATGAAGAGAGCAGACATGCAATGACACTGGTGGATCCATGTGTGGTTCATGGGAAGAACACACATGCAATGACACTGGGTGTGGTTCATGATATGGTCTGTGAGAAGAACACACATGCAATGATACCGGTGGATCCATGTGTGGTCTTTGGGAAGAACACACATGCAATGACACCGGTGGATCCATGTGTGGTCTTTGGGAAGAACACACATGCAATGACACCGGTGCTATGTGGTTTGTGACAAGAACACACATGCAATGACTCTAGCTGTGGTTAATGAAAAGAGCAGACATGCAATGACACCGGTGGATCCATGTGTGGTTTATGGGAAGAACACACATCAAATGACACTGGGTGTGGTTCATGATATGGTTTGTCAGAAGAACACACATGCAATGTCAGTGGTGGATCCATGTGTGGCCTGGTAGAAGAACACACATGCAATGACACTGGGTGTGGTTCATGATATGGTTTGTGAGAAGAACACACATGCAATGACACTTGTGGATCCATGTGTGGTCTTTGGGAAGAACACACATGCAATGACACTGGTGATATGTGGTCTGTGAGAAGAACACACATCCGATGACTCTAGCTGTGGTTCATGAAAAGAGCAGACATGCAATGACACTGGTAGATCCATGTGTGGTTCATGGGAAGAACACACATGCAATGACACCGGTGGATCCATGTGTGGTCTGTGGGAAGAACATACATGCAATAACACTGGTGGATCCATGTGTGGTTCATGGGAAGAACACACACGAAATGACTCTGGTGATATGTGGTTTGTGAAAAGAACAGACATGCAATGACTCTAGCTGTGGTTAATGAGAAGAGCAGACATAAAATGACACCGGTGGATCCATGTGTGGTTTGTGAGAAGAACACACATGCAATGACACTAGGTGTGGTTCATGATATGGTTTGTAAGAAGAACACACATCCAATGACTCTAGTTGTGGTTCATGAAAAGAGCACGCATGCGATGACTCTAGTTGTGCTTCATGGGAAGAGCAGACATACAATGACACTGGTGGATCCATGTGTGGTTCATGGGAAGAACACACATGCAACGACACAGGTGTATCCATGTGTGTTCTGTGGGAAGAACACACATGCAATGACACTGGTGGATCCATGTGTGGTCTTTGGGAAGAACACACATGCAATGACATCGGTGATATGTGGTTTGTGAGAAGAACACACATGCAATGACTCTAGCTGTGGTTAATGAAAAGAGCAGACATGCAATGACACCGGTGGATCCATGTGTGGTTTATGGGAAGAACACACATGCAATGACACTGGGTGTGGTTCATGATATGGTTTGTGAGAAGAACACACATGCAATGATAGTGGTGGATCCATGTGTTGTCTGGGAGAAGAACACACATGCAATGACCCTGGGTGTGGTTCATGATATGGTTTGTGAGAAGAACACACATGCAATGACACTTGTGGATCCATGTGTGGTCTTTGGGAAAAACACACATGCAATGAAACTGGTGATATGTGGTCTGTGAGAAGAACACACATCCGATGACTCTAGCTGTGGTTCATGAAAAGAGCAGACATGCAATGACACTGGTGGATCCATGTGTGGTTCATGGGAAGAACACAAATGCAATGACGCCGGTGGATCCATGTGTGGTATGTGGGAAGAACACACATGCAAGGACACTGGTGGATCCATGTGTGGTTCATGGGAAGAACACACATGCAATGACACCGGTGGATCCATGTGTGGTTTGTGAGAAGAACACACATGTAATGACACTGGGTGTGGTTCATGATATGGTTTGTAAGAAGAACACACATCCAATGACTCTAGTTGTGGTTCATGAAAAGAACACGCATGCGATGATTCTAGTTGTGGTTCTTGGGAAGAGCAGACATACAATGACACCGGTGGATCCATGTGTGGTTCATGGGAAGAACACACATGCAATGACACCGGTGGATCCATGTGTGGTCTATGGGAAGAACACACATGCAATGACACTGGTGGATCCATGTGTGGTCTTTGGGAAGAACACACATGCAATGACACAGGTGATATGTGGTATGTGAGAAGAACACACATGCAATGACTCTCGTGATATGTGGTTTGTGAAAAGAACACACGTGCAATGACACTGGTGGATCCATGTGTGGTTCATGGGAAGAACACACATGCAATGACACATATGATATGTGGTCTGTGAGAAGAACACACATGCAATGACTCTTGTGATATGTGGTTTGTGAAAAGAACACACATGCAATGACACTGGTGGATCCATGTGTGGTTCATGAGAAGAACACACATGCAATGACACTGGTGGATCCATGTGTGGTCTTTTGGAAGAACAGACATGCAATGACACTGGTGGATCCATGTGTGGTTTATGGGAAGAACACACATGCAATGACACTGGGTGTGGTTCATGATATGGTTTGTGAGAAGAACACACATGAAATGACATTGGTGGATCCATGTGTGGTCTATGAGAAGAACACACATGCAATGACACTGGATATGGTTCATGATATGGTTTGTGAGAAGAACACACATGCAATGACACTGGTGGATCCATGTGTGGTCTTTGGGAAGAACACACATGCAATGACACTGGTGATATGTGGTCTGTGAGAAGAACACACATCCGATGACTCTAGTTGTGGTTCATGAAAAGAGCAGACATGCAATGACACTGGTGGATCCATGTGTGGTTCATGGGAAGAACACACATGCAATGACACCGGTGGATCCATGTGTGGTTCATGGGAAGAACACACATGCAATGACACTGGTGGATCCATGCATGGTCTGTGGGAAGAACACACATGCAATGACACTGGTGGATCCATGTGTGGTTCATGGGAAGAACACACATGCGATGACACTAGTGATATGTGGTTTGTGAAAAGAACAGACATGCAATGACTCTAGTTGTGGTTAATGAGAAGAGCAGACATGCAATGACACCGGTGGATCCATGTGTGGTTTGTGAGAAGAACACACATGCAATGACACTGGGTGTGGTTCATGATATGGTTTGTAAGAAGAACACACATCCAATGACTCTAGTTGTGGTTCATGAAAAGAGCACGCATGCGATGACTCTAGTTGTGCTTCATGGGAAGAGCAGACATACAATGACACTGGTGGATCCATGTGTGGTTCATGGGAAGAACACACATGCAATGACACAGGTGATATGTGGTCTATGAGAAGAACACACATGCAATGACTCTAGCTGTGGTTAATGAAAGAGCAGACATGCAATGACACCGGTGGATCCATGTGTGGTTCATGGGAAGAACACACATGCAATGACACTGGGTGTGGTTCATGATATGGTTTGTGAGAAGAACACACATGCAATGACAGTGGTGGATCCATGTGTGGTCTGGGAGAAGAACACACATGCAATGACACTGGGTGTGGTTCATGATATGGTTTGTGAGAAGAACACACATGCAATGACACTTGTGGATCCATGTGTGGTCTTTGGGAAGAACACACATGCAATGACACTGGTGATATGTGGTCTGTGACAAGAAATCGCATCCGATGACTCTAGCTGTGGTTCATGAAAAGAGCAGACATGCAATGACACTGGTGGATCCATGTGTGGTTCATGGGAAGAACACACATGCAATGACACCGGTGGATCCATGTGTTGTCTGTTGGAAGAACACACATGCAATGACACTGGTGGATCCATGTGTGGTTCATGGGAAGAACACACACGTAATGACTCTAGTGATATGTGGTTTGTGAAAAGAACAGACATGCAATGACTCTAGCTGTGGTTAATGATATGGTTTGTGAGAAGAGCAGACATGCAATGACACCGGTGGATCCATGTGTGGTTTGTGAGAAGAACACACATGCAATGACACTGGGTGTGGTTCATGATATGGTTTGTAAGAAGAACACACATCCAATGACTCTAGGTGTGGTTCGTGAAAAGAGCATGCATGCGATGACTCTGATTGGTGGATCCATGTGTGGTCTATGAGAGGAACACAAATGCAATTACACCGGTGGATCCTTACATGGTTTGTGATAATAACACACATGCAATGACACTGGTGGATCCATGTGTGGTTCATGGGAAGAACACACATGCAATGACACAGGTGATATGTGGTCTGTGAGAAGAACACACATGCAATGACTCTGGTGATATGTGGTTTGTGAAAAGAACACACATGCAATGACTCTAGTTGTGGTTAATGAAAAGAGCAGACATGCAATGACACCGGGGGATCCATGTGGGGTTAATGAGAAGAACACACATGCAATGACACTGGGTGTGGTTCATGGGAAGAACACACATGCAATGACTCTGGTGATATGTGGTTTGTGAAAAGAACAGACATGCAATGACTCTAGCTGTGGTTAATGAGAAGAGCAGACATGCAATGACACCGGTGGATCTATGTGTGGTCTGTGGGAAGAACACACATGCAATGACACTGGTGGATCCATGTGTGGTTCATGGGAAGAACACACATGCAATGACACAGGTGATATGTGGTCTATGAGAAGAACACACATGCAATGACTCTAGCTGTGGTTAATGAAAAGAGCAGACATGCAATTACACCGGTGGATCCATGTGTGGTTCATGGGAAGAACACACATGCAATGACACTGGGTGTGGTTCATGATATGGTCTGTGAGAAGAACACACATGCAATGACACTGGTGGATCCATGTGTGGTCTGTGAGAAGAACACACATGCAATGACATTGGGTGTGGTTCATGATATGGTTTGTGAGAAGAACACACATGCAATGACACTGGTGGATCCATGTGTGGTCTTTGGGAAGAACACACATGTAATGACACTGGTGATATGTGGTCTGTGAGAAGAACACACATCCAATGACTCTAGATGTGGTTCATGAAAAGAGCAGACATGCAATGACACTAGTGGATCCATATGTGGTTCATGGGAAGAACACCCATGCAATGACACTGGGTGTGGTTCATGATATGGTTTGTGAGAAGAACACACATGCAATGACACTGGTGGATCCATGTGTGGTTCATGGGAAGAACACACATGCAATGACTCTGGTGATATGTGGTTTGTGAAAAGAACAGACATGCAATGACTCTAGCTGTGGTTAATGAGAAGAGCAGACATGCAATGACACCGGTGGATCCATGTGTGGTTTGTGAGAAGAACACACACGCAATGACACTGGGTGTGGTTCATGATATGGTTTGTAAGAAGAATACACATGCAATGACTCTAGCTGTGGTTTGTGAAAAGAGCACGCATGCGATGACTCTAGCTGTTATTCATGGGAAAAGCAGGCATACAATGACACCGGTGGATCCATGTGTGGTTCATGGGAAGAACACACATGCAACGACACCGGTGGATCCATGTGTGGTCTGTGGGAAGAACACACATGCAATGACACTGGTGGATCCATGTGTGGTTCATGGGAAGAACACACATGCAATGACACAGGTGATATGTGGTCTGTGAGAAGAACACACATGCAATGACTCTAGCTGTGGTTAATGAAAAGAGCAGACATGCAATGACACCGGTGGATCCATGTGTGGTTCATGGGAAGAACACACATGCAATGACACTGGGTGTGGTTCATGATATGGTCTGTGAGAAGAACACACATGCAATGAGACTGGTGGATCCATGTGTGGTCTGTGAGAAGAACACACGTGCAATGACACTAGGTGTGGTTCATGATATGTTTTGTGAGACGAACACACATGCAATGACACGGGTGGATCCATGTGTGGTCTTTGGGAAGAACACACATGCAATGACACTGGTGATATGTGGTCTGTGAGAAGAACACACATCCAATGACTCTAGCTGTGGTTCATGAAAAGAGCAGACATGCAATGACACTGGTGGATCCATGTGTGGTTCATGGGAAGAACACAAAAGCAATGACACTGGTGGATCCATGTGTGGTCTGTGGGAAGAACACACATGCAATGACACTGGTGGATCCATGTGTGGTCTGTGAGAAGAACACACATACAATGACACTGGGTGTGGTTCATGATATGGTTTGTGAGAAGAACACACATGCAATGACACTGGTGGATCCATGTGTGGTCTTTGGGAAGAACACACATGCAATGACACTGGTGATATGTTGTCTGTGAGAAGAACACACATCCAATGACTCTAGCTGTGGTTCATGAGAAGAGCAGACATGCAATGACACTAGTGGATCCATGTGTGGTTCATGGGAAGAACACACATGCGATGACACTGGGTGGATCCATGTGTGGTTTGTGAGAAGAACACACATGCAACGACACTGGTGGATCCATGTGTGGTTCATGGGAAGAACACACATGCAATGACTCTGGTGATATGTGGTTTGTCAAAAGAATAGACATGCAATGACTCTAGCTGTGGTTAATGAGAAGAGCAGACATGCAATGACACCGGTGGATCCATGTGTGGTTTGTGAGAAGATAACACATGTAATGACACTGGGTGTGGTTCATGATATGGTTTGTAAGAAGAACGCACATCCAATGACTCTAGTCGTGGTTCATGAAAAGAGCACGCATGCGATGATTCTAGCTGTGGTTCATGGGAAGAGCAGACACACAATGACACCGGTGGATCCATGTGTGGTTCATGGGAATAACACACATGCAATGACACCGGTGGATCCATGTGTGGTGTATGGGAAGAACACACATGCAATGACACTGGTGGATCCATGTGTGGTTCATGGGAAGAACACACATGCAATGACACAGGTGATATGTGGCATGTGAGAAGAACACACATGCAATGACTCTCGTGATATGTGGTTTGTGAAAAGAACACACATGCAATGACACTGGTGGATCCATGTGTGGTTCATAGGAAGAACACACATGAAATGACACATGTGATATGTGATTTGTGAGAAAAACACACATGCAATGACACTGGTGGATCCATGTGTGGTCTTTGGGAAGAACACACATGCAATGACACATGTGATATGTGGTATGTGAGAAGAACACACATGCAATGACTCTCGTGATATGTGGTTTGTGAAAAGAACACACATGCAATGACACTGGTGGATCCATGTGTGGTTCATGGGAAGAACACACATGCAATGACACAGGTGATATGTGGTATGTGAGAAGAACACGCATGCAATGACTCTCGTGATATGTGGTTTGTGAAAGGAACACACATGCAATGACACTGGTGGATCCATGTGTGGTTCATGGGAAGAACACACATGCAATGACACTGGTGGATCCATGTGTGGTTTGTGGGAAGAACAGACATGCAATGACACTGGTGGATCCATGTGTGGTTCATGGGAAGAACACACATGCAATGACACTGGGTGTGGTTCATGATATGGTTTGTGAGAAGAACACACATGAAATGACACTGGTGGATCCATGTGTGGTCTTTGGGAAGAACACACATGCAATGACACTGATGATATGTGGTCTGTGAGAAGAACACACATCCAATGACTCTAGCTGTGGTTCATGACAAGAGTATACATGCAATGACACTGGTGGATCCATGTGTGGTTCATGGGAAGAACACACATGCAATGACACTGGTGGATCCATGTGTGGTCTGTGGGAAGAACACACATGCAATGACACTGGTGGATCCTTGTGTGGTTCATGGGAAATACACACATGCGATGACACTAGTGATATGTGGTTTGTGAAAAGAATAGACATGCAATGACTCTAGTTGTGGTTAATGAGAAGAGAAGACATGCAATGACACCGGTGGATCCATGTGTGGTTTGTGGGAAGAACACACATGCAATGACACTGGGTGTGGTTCATGATATGGTTTGTAAGAAGAACACACATCCAATGACTCTAGTTGTGGTTCATGAAAAGAGCACGCATGCGATGACTCTAGTTGTGCTTCATGGGAAGAGCAGACATACAATGACACTGGTGGATCCATGTGTGGTTCATGGGAAGAACACACATGCAACGACAACGGTGGATCCATGTGTGGTCTGTGGGAAGAACACACATGCAATGACACTGGTGGATCCAAGTGTGGTCTTTGGGAAGAACACACATGCAATGACACCGGTGATATGTGCTTTGTGAGAAGAACACACATGCAATGACTCTAGCTGTGGTTAATGAAAAGAGCAGACATGCAATGACACCGGTGGATCCATGTGTGGTTTATGGGAAGAACACACATGCAATGACACTGGGTGTGGTTCATGATATGGTTTGTGAGAAGAACACACATGCAATGACATTGGTGGATCCATGTGTGGTCTGTGAGAAGAACACACATGCAATGACACTGGTGATATGTGGTCTGTGAGAAGAACACACATCCAATGACTCTAGCTGTGGTTCATGAAAAGAGCAGACATGCAATGACACTGGTGGATCCATCTGTGGATCATGGGAAGAACACACATGCGATGACACTGGTGGATCCATGTGTGGTCTGTGGGAAGAACAGACATGCAATGACACTAGTGGATCCATGTGTGGTTCATGGGAAGAACACACACGCAATGACTCTGGTGATATGTGGTTTGTGAAAAGAACAGACATGCAATGACTCTAGTTGTGGTTAATGAGAAGAGCAGACATGCAATGACACCGGTGGATCCATGTGTGGTTTGTGAGAAGAACACACATGCAATGACACTGGGTGTGTTTCATGATATGGTTTGTAAGAAGAACACACATCCAATGACTCTAGTTGTGGTTCATGAAAAGAGCACGCATGCGATGACTCTAGTTGTGCTTCATGAGAAGAGCAGACATGCAATGACACCGGTGGATCCATGTGTGGTTTGTGAGAAGAACACACACGCAATGACACTGGGTGTGGTTCATGATATGGTTTGTAAGAAGAATACACATCCAATGACTCTAGGTGTGGTTTGTGAAAAGAGCATGCATGCGATGGTCTGGTTCATGGGAAGAACACATGCAATGACACTGTGGATCCATGTGTGGTCTATGAGAGGAACACACATGCAATTACACCGGTGGATCCTTACGTGGTTTGTGAGAATAACACACATACAATGACACTGGTGGATCCATGTGTGGTTCATGGGAAGAACACACATGCAATGACACAGGTGATATGTGGTCTGTGAGAAGAACACACATGCAATGACTCTGGTGATATGTGGTTTGTGAAAAGAAAACACATGCAATGACACGGTGGATCCATGTGTGGTTCATGGAAGAACACACATGCAATGACACTGGTGTGGTTCATGATAAAACAGGATATGCAATGACTCTAGCTGTGGTTAATGAGAAGAACACACATGCAATGACACTGGTGGATCTATGTGTGGTCTGGGAAGAACACACATGCAATGACATCGGGATCCATGTGGTTCATGGGAAGAACACACATGCAATGACACAGGTGATATGTGGTCTATGAGAAGAACACACATGCAATGACTCTAGCGGTGGTTAATGAAAAGAGCAGACATGCAATGACACCGGTGGATCCATGTGTGGTTCATGGGAAGAACACACATGCAATGACACTGGGTGTGGTTCATTATATGGTCTGTGAGAAGAACACACATGCAATGACACTGGTGGATCCATGTGTGGTCTATGAGGAGAACACACATGCAATGACATTGGGTGTGGTTCATGATATGGTTTGTGAGAAGAACACCCATGCAATGACACTGGTGGATCCGTGTGTGGTCTTTCGGAAGAACACACATGCAATGACACTGGTGATATGTGGTCTGTGAGAAGAACACACGTGCAATGACTCTAGATGTGGTTCATGAAAAGAGCAGACATGCAATGACACTGGTGGATCCATGTGTGGTTCATGGGAAGAACACACATGCGATGACAGTTGGTGGATCCATGTGTGGTTTGTGAGAAGAACACACATGCAAAGACACTAGTGGATCCATGTGTGGTTCATGGGAAGAACACACATGCAATGACTCTGATGATATGTGGTTTGTGAAAAGAACGGACATGCAATGACTCTAGCTGTGGTTAATGAGAAGAGCAGACATGCAATGACACCGGTGGATCCATGTGTGGTTTGTGAGAAGAACACACACGCAATGACACTGGGTGTGGTTCATGATATGGTTTGTAAGAAGAATACACATGCAATGACTCTAGCTGTGGTTTGTGAAAAGAGCACGCATGCGATGACTCTAGCTGTGGTTCATGGGAAGAGAAGGCATACAATGACACTGGTGGATCCATGTGTGGTTCATGGGAAGAACACACATGCAACGACACCGGTGGATCCATTTGTGGTATGTGGGAAGAACACACATGCAATGACACTGGTGGATCCATGTGTGGTTCATGGGAAGAACACACATGCAATGACACAGGTGATATTTTGTCTGTGAGAAGAACACACATGCAATGACTCTAGCTGTGGTTAATGAAAAGAGCAGACATGCAATGACACCGGTGGATCCATGTGTGGTTCATGGGAAGAACACATATGCAATGACACTGGGTGTGGTTCATGATATGGTCTGTGAAAAGAACACACATGCAATGAGACTGGTGGATCCATGTGTGGTTCATGGGAAGAACACACATGCAATGACACTGGTGGATCCATGCATGGTCTGTGGGAAGAACACACATGCAATGACACTGGTGGATCCATGTGTGGTTCATGGGAAGAACACACATGCGATGACACTAGTGATATGTGGTTTGTGAAAAGAACAGACATGCAATGACTCTAGTTGTGGTTAATGAGAAGAGCAGACATGCAATGACACCGGTGGATCCATGTGTGGTTTGTGAGAAGAACACACATGCAATGACACTGGGTGTGGTTCATGATATGGTTTGTAAGAAGAACACACATCCAATGACTCTAGTTGTGGTTCATGAAAAGAGCACGCATGCGATGACTCTAGTTGTGCTTCATGGGAAGAGCAGACATACAATGACACTGGTGGATCCATGTGTGGTTCATGGGAAGAACACACATGCAACGACAACGGTGGATCCATGCGTGGTCTATGGGAAGAATACACATGCAATGACACTAGTGGATCCATGTGTGGTCTTTGGGAAGAACACACATGCAATGACACCGGTGATATGTGGTTTGTGAGAAGAACACACATGCAATGACTCTAGCTGTGGTTAATGAAACTAGCAGACATGCAATGACACCGGTGGATCCATGTGTGGTTTATGGGAAGAACACACATGCAATGACACTGGGTGTGGTTCATGATATGGTTTGTGAGAAGAACACACATGCAATGACATTGGTGGATCCATGTGTGGTCTGTGAGAAGAACACACATGCAACGACACTGGGTGTGGTTCATGATATGGTTTTTGAGAAGAACACACATGCAATGACATTGGTGGATCCATTTGTGGTCTTTGGGAAGAACACACATGCAATGACACTGGTAATATGTGGTCTGTGAGAAGAACACACATCCAATGACTCTAGCTATGGTTCATGAAAAGAGCAGACATCCAATGACACTGGTGGATCCATGTGTGGTTCATGGGAAGAACACACATGCGATGACACTGGTGGATCCATGTGTGGTCTGTGGGAAGAACAGACATGCAATGACACTAGTGGATCCATGTGTGGTTCATGGGAAGAACACACACGCAATGACTCTGGTGATATGTGGTTTGTGAAAAGAACAGACATGCAATGACTCTAGCTGTGGTTAATGAGAAGAGCAGACATGCAATGACACCGGTGGATCCATGTGTGGTTTTTGAGAAGAACACACATGCAATGAAAATGGGTGTGGTTCATGATATGGTTTGTAAGAAGAACACACATCCAATGACTCTAGGTGTGGTTCGTGAAAAGAGCATGCATGCGATGACTCTAGCTGTGGTTCATGGGAAGAGCAGACCTACGATGCCACCGGTGGATCCATGTGTGGTCTATGAGAGGAACACACATGCAATTACACCGGTGGATCCTTACGTGGTTTGTGAGAATAACACACATGCAATGACACTGGTGGATCCATGTGTGGTTCATGGGAAGAACGCACATGCAATGACACAGGTGATATGTGGTATGTGAGAAGAACACACATGCAATGACTCTGGTGATATGTGGTTTGTGAAAAGAAAACACATGCAATGACTCTAGCTGTGGTTAATGAAAAGAGCAGACATGCAATGACACCGGGGGATCCATGTGGGTTGATGAGAAGAACACACATGCAATGACTCTAGCTGTGGTTAATGAAAAGAGCAGACATGCAATGACACCAGTGGATCCATGTGTGCTTCATGGGAAGAACACACATGCAATGACACTGGGTGTGGTTCATGATATGGTCTGTGAGAAGAACACACATGCAATGACACTGGTGGATCCATGTGTGGTCTGTGAGAAGAACACACATGCAATGACATTGGGTGTGGTTCATGATATGGTTTGTGAGAAGAACACCCATGCAATGACACTGGTGGATCCATGTGTGGTATTTCGGAAGAACACACATGCAATGACACTGGTGATATGTGGTCTGTGAGAAGAACACACATCCAATGACTCTAGATGTGGTTCATGAAAAGAGCAGACATGCAATGACACTGGTGGATCCATGTGTGGTTCATGGGAAGAACACACATGAGATGACACTGGTGGATCCATGTGTGGTCTGTGAGAAGAACAGACATGCAATGACACTAGTGGATCCATGTGTGGTTCATGGGAAGAACCCACATGCACTGACTCTAGTGATATGTGGTTTGTGAAAAGGACAGACATGCAATGACTCTAGCTATGGTTAATGAGAAGAGCAGACATGCAATGACACTGATGGATCCATGTGTGGTTTGTGAGAAGAACACACACGCAATGACACTGGGTGTGGTTCATGATATGGTTTGTAAGAAGAATACACATGCAATGACTCTAGCTGTGGTTTGTGAAAAGAGCACGCATGCGATGACTCTAGCTGTGGTTCATGGGAAGAGCAGGCATACAATGACACCGGTGGATCCATGTATGGTTCATGGGAAGAACACACATGCAACGACACCGGAGGATCCATGTGTGGTATGTGGGAAGAACACACATGCAATGACACTGGTGGATCCATGTGTGGTTCATGGGAAGAACACACATGCAATGACACAGGTGATATGTGGTCTGTGAGAAGAACACACATGCAATGACTCTAGCTGTGGTTAATGAAAAGAGCAGACATGCAATGACACCGGTGGATCCATGTGTGGTTCATGGGAAGAACACATATGCAATGACAATGGGTGTGGTTCATGATATGGTCTGTGAAAAGAACACACATGCAATGAGACTGGTGGATCCATGTGTGGTCTGTGAGAAGAACACACGTGCAATGACACTAGGTGTGGTTCATGATATGTTTTGTGAGACGAACACACATGAAATGACACTGGTGGATCCATGTGTGGTCTTTGGGAAGAACACACACGCAATGACACTGGTGATATGTGGTCTGTGAGAAGAACACACATCCAATGACTCTAGTTATGGTTCATGAAAAGAGCAGACATGCAATGACACTGGTGGATCCATGTGTGGTTCATGGGAAGAACACACATGCAATGACACTGGTGGATCCATGTGTGGTCTATGGGAAGAACACACATGCAATGACACTGGTGGATCCATGTGTGGTCTGTGAGAAGAACACACATACAATGACACTGGGTGTGGTTCATGATATGGTTTGTGAGAAGAACACACATGCAATGACACTGGTGGATCCATGTGTGGTCTTTGGGAAGAACACACATTCAATGACACTGGTGATATGTTGTCTGTGAGAAGAACACACATCCAATGACTCTGGTTCATTAAAAGTGCAGACATGCAATGACACTTGTGGATCCATGTGTGGTTCATGGGAAGAACACACATGCGATGACACTGGGTGGATCCATGTGTAGTCTGTGAGAAGAACACACATGCAATGACACTGGTGGATCCATGTGTGGTTCATGGGAAGAACACACATGCAATGACTCTGGTGATATGTGGTTTGTGAAAGGAACAGACATGCAATGACGCTAGCTATGGTTAATGAGAAGAGCAGACATGCAATGACACCGGTGGATCCATGTGTGGTTTGTGAGAAGAACACACATGCAATGACACTGGGTGTGGTTCATGATATGGTTTGTAAGAAGAACACACATGCAATGACTCTATCTGTGGTTTGTGAAAAGAGCACGCATGCGATGACTCTAGTTGTGGTTCAGGGGAAGAGCTGACATACAATGACACCGGTGGATCCATGTGTGGTTCATGGGAAGAACACACATGCGACGACACCGGTGGATCCATGTGTGGTCTGTGGGAAGAACACACATCCAATGACACTGGTGGATCCATGTGTGGTTCATGGGAAGAATACACATGCAATGACATAGGTGATATGTGATATGTGAGAAGAACACACATCCAATGACTCTAGCTGTGGTTCATGAAAAGAGCAGACATGCAATGCCACTGGTGGATCCATGTGTGGTTCATGGGAAGAACACACATGCAATGACACTGGTGGATCCATGTGTGGTCTGTGGGAAGAACACACATGCAATGACTCTAGCTGTGGTTAATGAAAAGAGCAAACATGCAATGACACCGGTGGATCCATGTGTGGTTCATGGGAAGAACACACATTCAATGACGCTGGGTGTGGTTCATGATATGGTTTGTGAGAAGAACACACATGCAAGGACACTGGTGGATCCATGTGTGGTCTTTGGGAAGAACACACATGCAATGACACTGGTGATATGTGGTCTGTGAGAAGAACACACATCCAATGACTCTAGCTGTGGTTCATGAAAAGAGCAGACATGCAATGACACTGGTGGATCCATGTGTGGTTCATAGGAAGAACACACATGCAATGACACTGGTGGATCCATGTGTGGTCTGTGGGAAGAACACACATGCAATGACACTGGTGGATCCATGTGTGGTTCATGGGAAGAACACACATGCAATGACACTGGTCGATCCATGTGTGGTTCATGGGAAGAACACACATGCAATGACACTGGTGATATGTGGTTTTTGAAATGAACAGACATGCAATGACTCTAGCTGTGGTTAATGAGAAGAGCAGACATGCAATGACACCGGTGGATCCATGTGTGGTTTGTGAGGAGAACACACATGCAATGGCACTGGGTGTGGTTCATGATATGGTTTGTAAGAAGAACACACATCCAATGACTCTAGATGTGGTTCATGAAAAGAGCACGCATGTGATGACTCTAGCTGTGGTTCATGGGAAGAGCAGATATACAATGACACCGGTGGATCCCTGTGTGGTTCATAGGGAGAACACACATGCAACGACACCAGTGGATCCATGTGTGGTCTGTGGGAAGAACACACATGCAATGACACTGGTGGATCCATGTGTGGTCTTTGGAAAGAACACACATGCAATGACACTGGGTGTGGTTCATGATATGGTTTGTGAGTAGAACACACATGCAATGACACTGGTGGATCCATGTGTGGTCTGCGAGAAGAACACACATGCAATGACTCTGGGTGTGGTTCATGATATGGTTTGTGAGTAGAACACACATGCAATGACACTGGTGGATCCATGTGTAGTCTTTGGGAAGAACACACATGCAATGACACTGGTGATATGTGGTCTGTGAGAAGAACACACATCCAATGACTCTAGCTGTGGTTCATAAAAAGAGCAGACATGCAATGACACTGGTGGATCCATGTGTGGTTCATGGAAGAACACACATGCGATGACACTGGTGGATCCATGTGTGGTCTGTGAGAAGAATAGACATGCAATGACACTAGTGGATCCATGTGTGGTTCATGGGAAGAACCCACAGGCAATGACTCTGGTGATATGTGGTTTGTGAAAAGGATAGACATGCAATGACTCTAGTTATGGTTAATGAGAAGAGCAGACATGCAATGACACCGGTGGATCCATGTGTGGTTTGTGAGAAGAACACACATGCAATGACACTGGGTGTGGTTCATGATATGGTTTGTAAGAAGAAGACACATACAATGACTCTAGCTATGGTTTGTGAAAAGAGCACGCATGCGATGACTCTAGTTGTTGTTCATGGGAAGAGCGGACATACAATGACACCGGTGGATCCATGTGTGGTTCATGGGAAGAACACGCACGCAACGACACCGGTGGATCCATGTGTGGTCTGTGGAAAGAACACACATGCAATGACACTGGTGGATCCATGTGTGGTTCATGGGAAGAACACACATGCAATGACACAGGTGATATGTGGTCTGTGAGAAGAACACACATGCAATGACTCTAGTGATATGTGGTTTGTGAAAAGAACACACATGCAATGACACTGGTGGATCCATGTGTGGTTCATGGGAAGAACACACATGCAATGACACAGGTGATATGTGGTCTGTGAGAAGAACACACATGCAATGACTCCGGTGATATGTGGTTTGTGAAAAGAACACACACGCAATGAATCTAGCTGTGGTTAATGAAAAGAGCAGACATGCAATGACACCAGTGGATCCATGTGGGGTTAATGAGAAGAACACACATGCAGTGACACTGGGTGTGGTTCATGATATGGTCTATGAGAAGAACACACATTTAATGACACTGGTGGATCCATGTGTGGTCTGTGAGAAGAACACACATGCAATGACACTGGGTGTGGTTCATGATATGGTTTGTGAGAAGAACACACATGCAATGACATGAGTGGATCCATATGTGGTCTTTGGGAAGAACACACATGAAATGAGACTGGTGATATGTGGTCTGTGAGAAGAACACACATCCAATGGCTCTAGCTGTGGTTCATGAAAAGAGCAGACATGCAATGACACTGGTGGATCCATGTGTGGTTCATGGGAAGAACACACATGCAATGAAACTGGTGGATCCATGTGTGGTCTGTGGGAAGATCAAACATGCAATGACACCGGTGGATCCATGTGTGGTTCATGGGAGAACACACATGCAATGACACTAGGTGTGGTTCATGATATGGTCTGTGAGAAGAACACACATGCAATGACACTGGTGGATCCATGTGTGGTCTGTAAGAAGAACACACATGAAATGACACTGGGTGTGGTTCATGATATGGTTTGTGAGAAGAAAACACATGCAATGACACTGGTGGATCAATGTGTGGTCTTTGGGAAGAACACACATGCAATGACACTGGTGATATGTGGTCTGTGAGAAGAACAAACATCCAATGACTCTAGCTATGGTTCATGAAAAGAGCAGACATGCAATGACACTGGTGGATCCATGTGTGGTTCATGGGAAGAACACACATGCAATAACACTGGTGGATCCATGTGTGGTTTGTGGGAATAACAGACATGCAATGACACTGGTGGATCCATGTGTGGTTCATGGGAAGAACACACGTGCAATGACACTGGGTGTGGTTCATGATATGGTTTGTGAGAAGAACACACATGCAATGACGCTGGTGGATCCATGTGTGGTCTGTGAGAAGAAAACACATGCAATGACAGTGGGTGTGGTTCATGATATGGTTTGTGACAAGAACACACATGCAATGACACTGGTGGATCCATGTGTGGTCTTTGGGAAGAACACACATGCAATGACACTGGTGATATGTGGTCTGTGAGAAGAACACACATCCAGCTGTGGTTCATGAAAAGAGCAGACATGCAATGACACAGGTGGATCCATGTGTGGTTCATAGGAAGAACACACATGCAATGACACTGGTGGATCCATGTGTGGTCTGTGGGAAGAACACACATGCAATGACACTGGTGGATCCATGTGTGGTTCATGGGAAGAACACACATGCAATGACACTGGTGGATCCATGTGTGGTTCATGGGAAGAACACACATGCAATGACACTGGTGATATGTGGTTTTTAAAATGAACAGACATCCAATGACTCTAGCTGTGGTTAATGAGAAGAGCAGACATGCAATGACACCGGTGGATCCATGTGTGGTTTGTGAGGAGAACACACATGCCATGGCACTGGGTGTGGTTCATGATATGGTTTGTAAGAAGAACACACATCCAATGACTCTAGATGTGGTTCATGAAAAGAGCACGCATGTGATAACTCTAGCTGTGGTTCATGGGAAGAGCAGATATACAATGACACCGGTGGATCCCTGTGTGGTTCATAGGGAGAACACACATGCAACGACACCAGTGGATCCATGTGTGGTCTGTGGGAAGAACACACATGCAATGACACTGGTGGATCCATGTGTGGTCTTTGGAAAGAACACACATGCAATGACACTGGGTGTGGTTCATGATATGGTTTGTGAGTAGAACACACATGCAATGACACTGGTGGATCCATGTGTGGTCTGCGAGAAGAACACACATGCATTGACACTGGGTGTGGTTCATGATATGGTTTGTGAGTAGAACACACATGCAATGACACTGGTGGATCCATGTGTAGTCTTTGGGAAGAACACACATGCAATGACACTGGTGATATGTGGTCTGTGAGAAGAACACACATCCAATGACTCTAGCTGTGGTTCATGAAAAGAGCAGACATGCAATAACACTGGTCGATCCATGTGTGGTTCATGGAAGAACACACATGCGATGACACTGGTGGATCCATGTGTTGTCTGTGAGAAGAACAGACATGCAATGACACTAGTGGATCCATGTGTGGTTCATGGGAAGAACACACATGCAATGACTCTGGTGATATGTGGTTTGTGAAAAGGACAGACATGCAATGACTCTAGCTATGGTTAATGAGAAGAGCAGACATGCAATGACACCGGTGGATCCATGTGTGGTTTCTGAGCAGAATACACATGCAATGACACTGGGTGTGGTTCATGATATGGTTTGTAAGAAGAAGACACATACAATGACTCTAGCTGTGGTTTGTGAAAAGAGCACGCATGCGATGACTCTAGTTGTTGTTCATGGGAAGGGCGGACATACAATGACACCGGTGGATCCATGTGTGGTTCATGGGAAGAACACGCATGCAACGACACCGGTGGATCCATGTGTGGTTTGTGGAAAGAACACACATGCAATGACACTGGTGGATCCATGTGTGGTTCATGGGAAGAACACACATGCAATGACACAGGTGATATGTGGTCTGTGAGAAGAACACACATGAAATGACTCTAGTGATATGTGGTTTGTGAAAAGAACACACATGCAATGACACTGGTGGATCCATGTGTGGTTCATGGGAAGAACACTCATGCAATGACACAGGTGATATGTGGTCTGTGAGAAGAACACACATGTAATGACTCCGGTGATATGTGGTTTGTGAAAAGAACACACACGCAATGATTCTAGCTGTGGTTAATGAAAAGAGCAGACATGCAATGACACCGGTGGATCCATGTGGGGTTAATGAGAAGAACACACATGCAATGACACTGGGTGTGGTTCATGATATGGTCTGTGAGAAGAACACACATTTAATGGCACTGGTGGATCCATGTGTGGTCTGTGAGAAGAACACACATGCAATGACACTGGGTGTGGTTCATGATATGGTTTGTGAGAAGAACACACATGCAATGACACTAGTGGATCCATATGTGGTCTTTGGGAAGAACACACATGAAATGAGACTGGTGATATGTGGTCTGTGAGAAGAACACACATCCAATGGCTCTAGCTGTGGTTCATGAAAAGAGCAGACATGCAATGACACTGGTGGATCCATGTGTGGTTCATGGGAAGAACACACATGCAATGAAACTGGTGGATCCATGTGTGGTCTGTGGGAAGAGCAAACATGCAATGACACCGGTGGATCCATGTGTGGTTCATGGGAGAACACACATGCAATGACACTAGGTGTGGTTCATGATATGGTCTGTGAGAAGAACACACATGCAATGACACTGGTGGATCCATGTGTGGTCTGTAAGAAGAACACACATGCAATGACACTGGGTGTGGTTCATGATATGGTTTGTGAGAAGAAAACACATGCAATGACACTGGTGGATCCATGTGTGGTCTTTGGGAAGAACACACATGCAATGACACTGGTGATATGTGGTCTGTGAGAAGAACAAACATCCAATGACTCTAGCTATGGTTCATGAAAAGAGCAGACATGCAATGACACTGGTGGATCCATGTATGGTTCATGGGAAGAACACACATGTAATAACACTGGTGGATCCATGTGTGGTCTGTGGGAAGAATAGACATGCAATGACACTGGTGGATCCATGTGTGGTTCATGGGAAGAACACACGTGCAATGACACAGGGTGTGGTTCATGATATGGTTTGTGAGAAGAACACACATGCAATGACACTGGTGGATCCATGTGTGGTCTGTGAGAAGAAAACACATGCAATGACACTGGGTGTGGTTCATGATATGGTTTGTGACAAGAACACACATGCAATGACACTGGTGGATCCATGTGTGGTCTTCGGGAAGAACACACATGCAATGACACTGGTGATATGTGGTATGTGAGAAGACCCACATCCAATGACTCTCGCTGTGGTTCATGAAAAGAGCAGACATGCAATGACACTGGTGGATCCATGTGTGGTTCATAGGAAGAACACACATGCAATGACACTGGTGGATCCATGTGTGGTCTGTGGGAAGAACACACATGCAATGACACTGGTTCATGGGAAGAACACACATGCAATGACACTGGTGGATCCATGTGTGGTTCATGGGAAGAACACACATGCAATGACACTGGTGATATGTGGTTTTTGAAATGAACAGACATGCAATGACTCTAGCTGTGGTTAATGAGAAGAGCAGACATGCAATGACACCGGTGGATCCATGTGTGGTTTGTGAGGAGAACACACATGCAATGGCACTGGGTGTGGTTCATGATATGGTTTGTAAGAAGAACACACATCCAATGACTCTAGATGTGGTTCATGAAAAGAGCACGCATGTGATGACTCTAGCTGTGGTTCATGGGAAGAGCAGATATACAATGACACCGGTGGATCCCTGTGTGGTTCATAGGGAGAACACACATGCAACGACACCAGTGGATCCATGTGTGGTCTGTGGGAAGAACACACATGCAATGACACTGGTGGATCCATGTGTGGTCTTTGGAAAGAACACACATGCAATGACACTGGGTGTGGTTCATGATATGGTTTGTGAGTAGAACACACATGCAATGACACTGGTGGATCCATGTGTGGTCTGCAAGAAGAACACACATGCAATGACTCTGGGTGTGGTTCATGATATGGTTTGTGAGTAGAACACACATGCAATGACACTGGTGGATCCATGTGTAGTCTTTGGGAAGAACACACATGCAATGACACTGGTGATATATGGTCTGTGAGAAGAACACACATCCAATGACTCTAGCTGTGGTTCATGAAAAGAGCAGACATGCAATGACACTGGTGGATCCATGTGTGGTTCATGGAAGAACACACATGCGATGACACTGGTGGAACCATGTGTGGTCGGTGAGAAGAATAGACATGCAATGACACTAGTGGATCCATGTGTGGTTCATGGGAAGAACCCACATGCAATGACTCTGGTGATATGTGGTTTGTGAAAAGGACAGACATGCAATGACTCTAGCTATGGTTAATGAGAAGAGCAGACATGCAATGACACCGGTGGATCCATGTGTGGTTTTTGAGAAGAATACACATGCAATGACACTGGGTGTGGTTCATGATATGGTTTGTAAGAAGAAGACACATACAATGACTCTAGCTGTGGTTTCTGAAAAGAGCACGCATGCGATGACTCTAGTTGTTGTTCATGGGAAGAGCGGACATACAATGACACCGGAAGATCCATGTGTGGTTCATGGGAAGAACACGCATGCAACGACACCGGTGGATCCATGTGTGGTCTGTGGAAAGAACACACATGCAATGACACTGGTGGATCCATGTGTGGTTCATGGGAAGAACACACATGCAATGACACAGGTGATATGTGGTCTGTGAGAAGAACACACATGCAATGACTCTAGTGATATGTGGTTTGTGAAAAGAACACACATGCAATGACACTGGTGGATCCATGTGTGGTTCATGGGAAGAACACTCATGCAATGACACAGGTGATATGTGGTCTGTGAGAAGAACACACATGCAATGACTCCGGTGATATGTGGTTTGTGAAAAGAACACACACGCAATGAATCTAGCTGTGGTTAATGAAAAGAGCAGACATGCAATGACACCGGTGGATCCATGTGGGGTTAATGAGAAGAACACACATGCAATGACACTGGGTGTGGTTCATGATATGGTCTGTGAGAAGAACACACATTTAATGGCACTGGTGGATCCATGTGTGGTCTGTGAGAAGAACACACATGCAATGACACTAGGTGTGGTTCATGATATGGTTTGTGAGAAGAACACACATGCAATGACACTAGTGGATCCATATGTGGTCTTTGGGAAGAACACACATGAAATGAGACAGGTGATATGTGGTCTGTGAGAAGAACACACATCCAGTGGCTCTAGCTGTGGTTCATGAAAAGAGCAGACATGCAATGACACTGGTGGATCCATGTGTGGTTCATGGGAAGAACACACATGCAATGAAACTGGTGGATCCATGTGTGGTATGTGGGAAGAGCAAACATGCAATGACACCGATGGATCCATGTGTGGTTCATGGGAGAACACACATGCAATGACACTAGGTGTGGTTCATGATATGGTCTGTGAGAAGAACACACATGCAATGACACTGGTGGATCCATATGTGGTCTGTAAGAAGAACACACATGCAATGACACTAGGTGTGGTTCATGATATGGTTTGTGAGAAGAAAACACATGCAATGACACTGGTGGATCCATGTGTGGTCTTTGGGAAGAACACACATGCAATGACACTGGTGATATGTGGTCTGTGAGAAGAACAAACATCCAATGACTCTAGCTATGGTTCATGAAAAGAGCAGACATGCAATGACACGGGTGGATCCATGTGTGGTTCATGGGAAGAACACACATGCAATGAAACTGGTGGATCCATGTGTGGTCTGTGGGAAGAGCAAACATGCAATGACACTAGTGGATCCATGTGTGGTTCATGGGAAGAACACACGTGCAATGACACTGGTGGATCCATGTGTGGTCTGTGAGAAGAAAACACATGCAATGACACTGGGTGTGGTTCATGATATGGTTTGTGACAAGAACACACATGCAATGACACTGGTGGATCCATGTGTGGTCTTTGTGAAGAACACACATGCAATGACACTGGTGATATGTGGTCTGTGAGAAGAACACACATCCAATGACTCTAGCTGTGGTTCATGAAAAGAGCAGACATGCAATGACACTGGTGGATCCATGTGGTTCATAGGAAGAACACACATGCAATGACACTGGTGGATCCATGTGTGGTCTGTGGGAAGAACACACATGCAATGACACTGGTGGATCCATGTGTGGTTCATGGGAAGAACACACATGCAATGACACTGGTGGATCCATGTGTGGTTCATGGGAAGAACACACATGCAATGACACTGGTGATATGTGGTTTTTGAAATGAACAGACATGCAATGACTCTAGCTGTGGTTAATGAGAAGAGCAGACATGCAATGACACCGGTGGATCCATGTGTGGTTTGTGAGGAGAACACACATGCAATGGCACTGGGTGTGGTTCATGATATGGTTTGTAAGAAGAACACACATCCAATGACTCTAGCTGTGGTTCATGAAAAGAGCACGCATGTGATGACTCTAGCTGTGGTTCATGGGAAGAGCAGATATACAATGACACCGGTGGATCCCTGTGTGGTTCATAGGGAGAACACACATGCAACGACACCAGTGGATCCATGTGTGGTCTGTGGGAAGAACACACATGCAATGACACTGGTGGATCCATGTGTGGTCTTTGGAAAGAACACACATGCAATGACACTGGGTGTGGTTCATGATATGGTTTGTGAGTAGAACACACATGCAATGACACTGGTGGATCCATGTGTGGTCTGCGAGAAGAACACACATGCAATGACACTGGGTGTGGTTCATGATATGGTTTGTGAGTAGAACACACATGCAATGACACTGGTGGATCCATGTGTAGTCTTTGGGAAGAACACACATGCAATGACACTGGTGATATGTGGTCTGTGAGAAGAACACACATGCAATGACACTGGTGGATCCATGTGTGGTTCATGGAAGAACACACATGCGATGACACTGGTGGATCCATGTGTGGTCTGTGAGAAGAATAGACATGCAATGACACTAGTGGATCCATGTGTGGTTCATGGGAAGAAGCGGACATACAATGACACTGGTGGATCCATCGGTGGTTCATGAGAAGACCACACATGCAATGACACTGGTGGATCCATGTGTGGTCTGTGGAAAGAACACACATGCAATGACACTGGTGGATCCATGTGTGGTTCATGGGAAGAAGACACATGCAATGACATGTGATATGTGGTGCTGAGAGAAGAACACACATGCAATGACTCTAGTGATATGTGGTTTGTGAAAAGAACACACATGGTGGATCCATGTGTGGTTCATGGGCACACATGCAATAACTCTAGCTGTGGTTAATGAGAAGAACACACATGCAATGACACTGGTGGATCCATGCGTGGTCTGTGAGAAGAACACACATGCAATGACACTGGGTGTGGTTCATGATATGGTTTGTGAGAAGAACACACATGCAATGACACTGGGTGTGGTTCATGATATGGTTTGTGAGAAGAACACACATGCAATGACACTGGTGGATCCATATGTGGTCTTTGGGAAGAACACACATGAAATGAGACTGGTGATATGTGGTCTGTGAGAAGAACACACATCCAATGGCTCTAGCTGTGGTTCATGAAAAGAGCAGACATGCAATGACACTGGTGGATCCATGTGTGGTTCATGGGAAGAACACACATGCAATGAAACTGGTGGATCCATGTGTGGTCTGCGGGAAGAGCAAACATGCAATGACACCGGTGGATCCATGTGTGGTTCATGGGAGAACACACATGCAATGACACTAGGTGTGGTTAATGATATGGTCTGTGAGAAGAACACACATGCAATGACACTGGTGGATCCATGTGTGGTCTGTAAGAAGAACGAACATGCAATGACACTGGGTGTGGTTCATGATAAGGTTTGTGAGAAGAAAACACATGCAATGACACTGGTGGATCCATGTGTGGTCTTTGGGAAGAACACACATACAATGACACTGCTAATATGTGGTCTGTGAGAAGAACAAACATCCAATGACTCGAGCTATGGTTCATGAAAAGAGCAGACATGCAATGACACTGGTGGATCCATGTGTGGTTCATGGGAAGAACACACATGCAATGACCTGGATCTGACAAACCTTTGGTGGATGTGTGGTTGGTTCTTAGGAAACACACCGTCTGAAACCACTGTGTGGTTCATGATATGGTTTGTGAGAAGAACACATGCAATGACTTGGTGGATCCATGTGTGGTCTGTGAGAAGAAAACACATGCAATGACACTGGGTGTGGTTCATGATATGGTTTGTGACAAGAACACACATGCAATGACACTGGTGGATCGATTTGTGGTCTTTGGGAAGAACACACATGCAATAACACTGGTGGATCCATGTGTGGTTTGTGGGAAGAACAGACATGCAATGACACTGGTGGATCCATGTGTGGTTCATGGGAAGAACACACGTGCAATGACACTGGGTGTGGTTCATGATATGGTTTGTGAGAAGAACACACATGCAATGACACTGGTGGATCCATGTGTGGTCTGTGAGAAGAAAACACATGCAATGACACTGGGTGTGGTTCATGATATGGTTTGTGACAAGAACACACATGCAATGACACTGGTGGATCCATTTGTGGTCTTTGGGAAGAACACACATGCAATGACACTGGTGATATGTGGTATGTGAGAAGAACACACATCCAATGACTCTAGCTGTGGTTCATGAAAAGAGCAGACATGCAATGACACTAGTGGATCCATGTGTGGTTCATGGGAAGAACACACATGCAATGACACTGGTGGATCCATGTGTGGTCTGTGGGAAGAACACACATGCAATGACACTGGTGGATCCATGTGTGGTTCATGGGAAGAACACACATGCAATGACACTGGTGGATCCATGTGTGGTTCATGGGAAGAACACACATGCAATGACACTAGTGATATGTGGTTTTCGAAATGAACAGACATGCAATGACTCTAGCTGTGGTTAATGAGAAGAGCAGACATGCAATGACACCGGTGGATCCATGTGTGGTTTGTGAGGAGAACACACATGCAATGGCACTGGGTGTGGTTCATGATATGGTTTGTAAGAAGAACATGTAGGGGTTCGTAGCATGGAAAACAAAAATTTTCTATCGCATACAAACAAACAAGCCAACATCTATCTACTAGATTGTAGCAACGAGTCGATGGAATAACTCACCCTTGAAGATTCCAAAGTGTTTAACGAGAGCAGATTCTCGTGGGTGATGTAGTCGTACTCTTTCCGATCTCAAGATCGCGTAGACGATCCTTCGGCGCTCCTCATAGCGCTCCTTGATCGGTCACACGCTCGGTACTGACGAAGACCTTCCTCTCCCTTGTTCCAAGGCAATGGGAGGTTGTAGCACTCTCCTCGCGATTCCGGCAAAGACAACGGCGTGGTACCGAGATAGAGGAAATCCGCAGGCTTCTTTAAGCCGAAGTGAGTATGGTGGAGCTTATGAGAGAGGCTATTAGTGGTCTAGTAATTAGACACACCAATTAGAAGGCTCTAAACCAATTAGAAGGCTCTAAGCAAATAGCTCTAAACAGGGGTCTAGATCTAGGGTTTAGTTTAGAGGATAGGAAACTTGTTGTGTCTGGGAGGGAGCCCTGCCCTCCTTATATAGGTGGAGGGCTGGCGGCCAAGGGGAGGAGTTCCTCCCAACTCGGCCTAGGGAGGTGCGCCGCCAAGGGAGGAACCTCCTCCAACTCGGCCTCCACCTCTCCTCCTCTTTCCCACTTCCCAAAACTGCCGTTTGACTTTCAAACTGCCGTTTGACTTTTCAATTTAGGATTTAAATAAATCCTTTATTTGGGACAAGAACACTTAGTACATGATGCAATCATTCCAACATGCAATGACACATTCATGTACCCTTCCCCCGGAGTGGGACATTCGGGACCTTCTAGAATGTTCCAGATGAAAACACCTAACCATTCCCCAACTCAAATGGGACTTTCCTTATATGAATCTTATTCTCCGGACCATTCCGGATCTCCTCGTGATATCCGGATCCCATCCGAGACTCAACAACATTCGGTCTCTTTCATAATACCATAACTACTCAAAACAACGCGAATCCTTAAGTGTGTCTCCCTACGGTTCGTGAATTATGCGGACATGATCGAGACACTTCTAACAATAACCAATAGAGGAATCTGAAATTCATATGGCTCCACATATTTCTACGATTACTGCGATCGAATGAACCACTTACATACGATACCAATTTCCCTTTGTCTCACGATATGTTACTTATCCGAGGTTATGATCGTCGGTATCTCGCATACCTAGTTCATCCTCGTTCGATAAGTACTCTTTTCTCGTTCATGATATGTGATCCCTTGTGACCAAGTCACATGCTTGCAAGCTAATTGATGACATTTCACCGAGAGGGCCAGAGAATATCTATCCGTCATGTGGATGGACAAATCCCACTCTTGATCCATGTGTTTCAACCAATACTTTCCAAACACTCAATGCCACCTTTATAGCCACCGTTACGGTGGTGTTTGATGACATCAAAGCATCCATCCAGTAAAGGTGATATGCATGATCTCATGGTCGAAGGAATTAGGTTACTATGTATCGTAAAGCATATAGCAATTGAACTATTGAAATGAAAAGATCTATAAGCTACGCTTGTCTATAGGAGTATGTCCACCAAAACAATCTACTAACGATATGATATTTTTTTAGATAACATCTCAATGTTCATGATAGAGAAACCACAAACATCAATCAACCAACAAGCTAGTGAAGGATAGAGGCTATACTAGGGACTTCAAATTAAGTTTACAAATCAAACAAGTATTAATGGTTTACATGTTAATACTATTATATCATGAATGTAAACATTTATCATCAACACAAAGATATATAATAATAAATACATTTATTATTACCTCTAGGGCATTTATCCAACAGTCTCCCACTTGCACTAGAGTCATCTTATCTAGATTACATTGTAATATACAACACCCATGGCAGTTTGGTGTTGGTCATGTTTTGCCCTCGAGAGGTTTAGTCAACGGATCCGCCACATTCAGATCTGTGTGTACTTTGCAAATCTTTATATCCCCATCCCGGATATGTTCTCGAATAGCGTGAAAGCAGCTTGATATGCTTGACTTCTTGTGTGACCTTGGTTCTTGCGCATTGGCTATGGCGCCCATGTTATCACAAAGAGATATACATTGGGTCCAGCGCACTTGTAACCACACCCAGCTCTTTAATGAACGCTTTCATCCATAGCGCTTCATGTGAAGCCTCCTAAGCATCCATGTATTCCGATTCAGTTGAAGATCTCGCCACAACGGTTTGCTTTGCACTCCTCCCGCTAAGTGCTGCACCATTCAAAATAAATACGATCCAGATTGTGATTTAGAATCATCCGGATCGGTGTTCCAACTAACATCGGTGTAACCATTAACAACGAGCTGTTCATCACCTCCATAAGAAAGAACCATATCCTTAGTTTTCTCAAGTACTTAAGGATGTTTTGATCAGCTGTCCAATGATCCACTCGGATCACTTTGATATCTGCTAGTTAGACTAACAAGATATGCGATGTCGGGTCTAGTACATAGCATGGCATACATTAGAGATCCTATGGCTGAGGCATAGGAGTCTTACTCATCCTTTCTCTATCTTCCGATGTCGGACTTTGAGTTTTACTCAAGGTCGATTAGCAACATGGGCAAGAACCCTTTCTTGCTATCTTCCATTCCAAACCTCTTTAGAACTTTGTCCAAATATGTACTTTGTTACAATGATATTTGGCGTTTCGATCTATCTCTATAAATCTTTATGCCTAATATGTAAGCTGCTTCGCCAAGATCCTTCATTGAAAAACTATTATTCAAATACTCTTTGACACTATTAAGAAGGTCTACATCATTCCCAATCAACAATATGTCATCCACATACGATTAAGAATGCTACAAAGCTCCCACTCACTTTCTTGTAAATACAAGCTTCTCCATAAGTTTGTATAAAACCAAAACTTTTGATTACCTTATCAAAACGTTGATTCCAACTTTGGGATGCTTGCTTCAATCCATAGATGGACCGTTGAAGCTTGCATACCTTGTTAGCATCTTTAGGATCGACAAAACCTTTGGGTTGTATCATATACAACTCTTCATCAATGTCTCCATTGAGGAATGCTGTTTTGACATCCATCGCCATATCTCATAATCATAATATGCAGCGATTGCTAACATAATCCTCAGACTTTTAGCTTCGCTACGGTGAGAAAGTCTCATCGTAGTCAACTCCTTGAATTTGTCGAAACCCTTTGCGACAAGTCGAGCTTTATAGACAGTAACATTACCATCAAAGATCTGCTTTTCTTGAAAATCCATTTGTTCTCGACAGCCTTCCGCCATCCGTAAGTCCACCAAAGTCCATACTTGGTTTTCGTACATGGATCCAATCTCGGATTTCATGGCTTCTTGCCATTTATTGGAATCGGGCTCATCATCGCCTCATATGTCTCGGGTCATCGTGTTGTCCACCAACATGACATTCATAACGGAATCATACCAATCTGGAGTGGTACGAGTTCTTGTTGACCTCCGAGGTTACAGAGCAACTTCAACCAAGTTTCATGATCACCATCATTAGCTTCCTCTCTTATTGGTGCAGGCACCACAGAACTTCTTCCGTCTTGCGCTACTCGCAATTCGAGAGAAGGTTCGACAACCTCGCCGAAGTTCTACTTTCCTTCCAGTCACTTCTTTCGAGAGAAATTCTTCTCTAGAAAGGATCCATTCTTGGCAACAAAGATTTTGCCTTCGATCTATGATAGAAGGTATACCCAACATTTCCTTTGGGTATCCTATGAAGACGATTTTCCGCTTTGGGTTCAAGCTTGTCCCAGTAACTTCTTTACATAGGCTTGATCCCCAAACTTTAAGGAACGACAATTTAGGTTTCTTCCCAAACCATAATTCATACGGTGTCGTTTCAACGGATTTAGACGGTGCCCTATTTAAAGTGAATGCGGTGTTTCTAATGCATAACCCCAAAATGATAGTGGTAAATCTGTAAGTGACATCATAGAACGAACCATATCTAAGAGAGTTCGATTACGACGTTCGGACACACCATTACTGTGGTGTTCTGGCGGTGTCAATCTGTAAAGTATTCCACATTTCCTTAAATGCTCGCCAAACTCGTGAATTAGATATTCACCTCCACGATCGAACGTAGAAATTTAATCTTCTTGTTACGTTGATTCTCTACCTCACTTTGAAACTCCTTAAACTTCTCGAAAGTTTCGGACTTATGTTTCATGAAATAGATATACCCATATCTACTCAAATCATCCGTGAAGGTAAGAACATAACGATAACCATCATGATGCTACACTCATTGGACCACATACATCGGTATGTATGATTTCCAATAAGTCCGTAGCTCCATCATACTGTAAAATGGAGTCTTAGTCATTTTACCCATCGACATGCTTCGCATCTTTCAAGTGATTCAAAATCAAGTGATTCAAGAAGTCCATCGAATGGAGTTTCTTCATACGCTTCACTCCAATGTGACCAAGACGACGATTGCCACATATAGGTCGAGTTATCGCTGATTTCAAGCGTTTAGCTTCAATGTTATTAATATGTGTATTTCCATCGAGATTCAATATGAATAGACCATCTATCAAAGGTGCATGTGCATGAAACATGTTACTCATATAAATCGAACAACCATGATTCTCGGAATTAAACAAGTAAACGTATCTCAATAAACAATATCACGATATAATGTTCATGATTAAAGAAGGCACAAAATAACAATTATTTAAGTATAAAACTAATCCTGATGGTATATGAAGGTGTAGCGTCGACCGCGATCACATCAACCTTTGATCCGCTTCCCACGCGCATCGTCACCTCGTTCTTCGCTAGCTTCCGTTTATTCGCAGCTCTGTTTGAGTTACAAATATGAGCAACCGAACCAGTATCAAATACCCAGCACTACTACGAATACTAGTGAGATACACATCAATAACATGTATATCAGATATACCTTTCTTCTTGATGTTGCCGTTCTTCAAATCTGCCAAGTACCTTGGGCAATTCCGCTTCGGACCTTCTCCCTTGCGGAAAAGCATTCAGTTTCAGGCTTAGGTCCAGCCTTGGTCTTCTTCGTCGGCATGGTAACTTTCTTACCACCCTTCTTGAAGTGTCCCTTTTAGACTTGCCTTTCTTGAATTTGGTGGTCTTATTGACCATCAACACTTGGTGCTCTTTCTTGATCTCCTCTTCGCAGATTTTAACATAGCAAATAGTTACAGCAACTCTTTGTTCATGTTATGCATGTTGTAGTTCATCACAAAGTTCTTGTAACTTGGTGGTAGTGATAGGAGGATGCGGTAAACACCCAAAGTATTAGGAATCACTAAACCCAAACTTTGAAGTTTATTTGCGTGCCTAGACATCTTAAGCACATGCTCACTGACGGAGCTACCCTCTTCCATCTTGCGCTTAAAGAACTTTTCGAAGCTTCATAACTTTCAATTGCCGCATGAGTCTCAAAGATTAATTTGAGATCCTCGACAATATCATATGGATCGACTCTTCAAACCTTTTCTCAAGCTCGATTCTAAACCATACAAGATAGCACATCGAACTATGGAGTCTTGATTCTTCCGAGCGAGGTAAACATTCTTTACTTCATCGGTAGCATCACCGCAGTGGGGTCACCCAGCGGTGCATCCAGCACATAGGTCAAATTACCACCTGTGAGGACAATCCTCAAATTGCGGAACCAATCCGCGAAGTTGCTTCCATTGTTTTTCAACTTTTCTTTCTCTAGGAACGCATTAAAATTGATGGTAGGGGCTGCCATTGATCTACAACTTATTTGCAATAGTTTAGACTAAGTTTATGACAAATTGAGTTCAAATTAATTAATGAAATTAAACTAGGTGAACTCCCACTCAAAACAACATCCCTCACATTGTTTTTGTGATCACACGAACCAAATCCACTACATCAACACCGATCATCACGAGAGTTGATATAGTTTTAATGGCGAACATTCATCATGTTCATCATATCTAATATATGAGTCATTCTTTACCTTCGGCGATCCGTGTTCACGAGGCCATATACGTACATGCTAGGCTCGTCAAGATCAAACCTTAGCTACCGCATAAGCAAATCTGCTTGCTTACGTTGTATTCACCGGAATCAAAGACACCCGATCATCACGTGGTGCTTCGAAGCAGCAAGCTTTGGCAACGGTGCATACTAAGGGTGAACACTTTAGAACTTGAAATTTATGTGTATGAGGGATCATCTTATAATGCTACCGTCATCTACTAAGCAATACAAGATGCATAAAGGATTAACATCACATGCAATTCATAATATGTGATATGATATGGCCTTTCTTCTTTGTGCTTCCGATCTCCATCTTCAAGCACGAATATGATCTCCATCATCACCGGCATAGCATCAAGGTCAATGACGCTTCTTCATGGTTGTCGTCCACCAGCTTCAACTATTACAACTATTTTGAATAGACACGCAGGTCTTAACAGAAATTAAAGACAACCATATGGCTCGCCGTTGCCAACTTACAATAAGGAACATTGCATACATCAAATATAATCACAATCATGGCCATATCACATCATCAGACACCCCTGCAAAACAAAGTTAGACGCCTCTACTTTCTTTGCATATTTTACGTGGTTTGGGGCTTTCCATAGGTGTCGTTCTAACCTACGAACAAGAACCACAACATTGATACTAGCATTGTTGATCACCCGTTGTAAATTGGATCTTTACTATGCTAGGAGAAACAGGCACCCGCAAAGCCACTTATGCAAAACGAGTTGCATGTCAAGCGTGGAGCAAGTCTCATGAACGATGTCATGTAAGGGTAGCGGGCCGCTTCATCCCAACATACCGCAAGATGCAAAGTACACGAAAAGCAATCTACAATAAAAGCATCAACGCCCACAATGACCATTGTGTTCATCTCGTGCAACAGATCTACATATAGACACGGCTCTGATACCACTGTAGGGGTTCGTAGCATGGAAAACAAAAATTTTCTATCGCATACAAACAAACAAGCCAAGATCTATCTACTAGATTGTAGCAACGAGTCGATGGAATAACTCACCCTTGAAGATTCCAAAGTGTTTAACGAGAGCAGATTCTCGTGGGTGATGTAGTCGTACTCTTTCCGATCTCAAGATCGAGAGCGATCCTTCGCGCCGCTGCCTCAAGCGCTCCGCAGATCGGTCACACGCGTTCGATTGACGAAGACCTTCCTCTCCTTGTTCCAGCAGTGACGGAGGTTGTAGCACTCTCGCGATTCCGCAAAGACAACGGCGTGGTACGGAGATAGAGGGAAATCCGCAGGCTTCGCCTTAAGCCAAAGTAGTATGGTGGAGCTTATGAGAGAGGCTATTAGTGGTCTAGTAATTAGACACACCAATTAGAAGGCTCTAAACCGAAATAGCTCTAAACCGGGGTCTAGATCTAGGGTTTAGTTTAGAGGATAGGAAACTTGTTGTGTCTAGGAGGGGAGCCCTGCCCCTCCTTATATAGGTGGGAGGGCTGGCCGGCCAAGGGGAGGAGTTCCTCCCCAACTCGGCCTAGGGAGGTGCGCCGGCCAAGGGGAGGAATTCCCCTCCAACTCGGCCTCCACCTCTCCTCTTTTCCCACTTCCCAAAACTGCCGTTTGACTTTCAAACTGGCCGTTTGACTTTTCAATTTAGGATTTAAATAAATCCTTTATTTGGGACAGCAAGAACACTTAGTACATGATGCAATCATTCCAACATGCAATGACACATTCATGTACCCCTTCCCCCCCGGAGTGCCGGACATTCCGGGACCTTCTAGAATGTTCCCGATGAAAACACCGGAACCATTCCCCAACTCCGAAATGGGACTTTCCTTATATGAATCTTATTCTCCGGACCATTCCGGATCTCCTCGTGATATCCCGGATCCCATCCGAGACTCCGAACAACATTCGGTCTCTTTCTCATAATACCATAACTACTCAAAACAACGTCGAATCCTTAAGTGTGTCTCCCTACGGTTCGTGAATTATGCGGACATGATCGAGACACTTCTCCGAACAATAACCAATAGAGGAATCTGGAAATTCATATGGCTCCCACATATTTCTACGATTACTTTGCGATCGAATGAACCACTTACATACGATACCAATTTCCTTTGTCTCACGATATGTTACTTATCCGAGGTTATGATCGGTATCTCCGCATACCTAGTTCATCCTCACATCGATAAGTACTCTTTTCTCGCTCCGTGATATGTGATCCCTTGTGACCAAGTCACATGCTTGCAAGCTAATTGGATGACATTTCACCGAGAGGGCCCAGAGAATATCTATCCGTCATGTGGATGGACAAATCCCACTCTTGATCCATGTGTTTCAACCAATACTTTCCAAACACTCAATGCCACCTTTA
The DNA here is from genome assembly GCA_023614405.1 of Avena insularis. NCBI lineage: Eukaryota > Viridiplantae > Streptophyta > Magnoliopsida > Poales > Poaceae > Avena > Avena insularis. The sequence goes on along the minus strand of JAJUPC010000212.1, from coordinate 150,157 downwards.
TAGCCACCCTGTTACGGTGTGGTGTTTGATGACATCAAAGCATCCATCCAGTAAAGGTGATATGCATGATCTCATGGTCGAAGGAATTAGGTTACTATGTATCAGAAAGCATATAGCAATTGAACTATTGAAATGACTTGATCTTTATGCTACGCTTGTCTATAGGAGTATGTCCACCATATCATTCTCCTAACGATATGATCTTGTTGTTGATAACATCTCAATGTTCATGATAGAGAAACCACAATCATCAATCAACCAACAAGCTAGTGAAGTATAGAGGCTATACTAGGGACTTCAAATTAAGTTTACAAATCACACAAGTATTAATGGTTTCCTTGTTAATACTATTATAGCATGAATGTAAACATTTATCATAAACACAAAGATATATAATAATAAATACATTTATTATTACCTCTAGGGCATATCTCCAACAGAACACACATCCAATGACTCTAGCTGTGGTTCATGAAAAGAGCACGCATGTGATGACTCTAGCTGTGGTTCATGGGAAGAGCAGATATACAATGACACCGGTGGATCCCTGTGTGGTTCATAGGGAGAACACACATGCAATGACACCAGTGGATCCATGTGTAGTCTGTGGGAAGAACACACATGCAATGACACTGGTGGATCCATGTGTGGTCTTTGGAAAGAACACACATGCAATGACACAGGTGATATGGGGTCTGTGAGAAGAACACACATGCAATCACTCTAGCTGTGGTTAATGAAAAGAGCAGACATGCAATGACAGCTGTGGATCCATGTGTGGTTCATGGGAAGAACACACATGCAATGACACTGGGTGTGGTTCATGATATGGTCTGTGAGAAGAACACACATGCAATGACACTGTTGGATCCATGTGTGGCCTATGAGAAGAACACACATGAAATGACACTGGGTGTGGTTCATGATATGGTTTGTGAGAAGAACACACATGCAATGACACTAGTGGATCCATGTGTGGTCTTTGGGAAGAACACACATGCAATGACACTGGTAATATGTGGTCTGTGAGAAGAACACACATCCAATGACTCTAGTTGTGGTTCATGAAAAGAGCAGGCATGCAATGACACTGGTGGATCCATGTGTGGTTCATGGGAAGAACACACATGCAATGACACAGGTGGATCCATGTGTGGTTTGTGGGAAGAACATACATGCAATGACACTGGTGGATCCATGTGTGGTTCATGGGAAGAACACACATGTAATGACACTAGGTGTGGTTCATGATATGGTTTGTGAGAAGAACACACGTGCAATAACACTGGTGGAGCCATGTGTGGTCTGTGAGAAGAACACACATGCAATGACACTGGGTGTGGTTCATGATATGGTTTGTGAGAAGAACACACATGCAATGACACTGGTGGATCTATGTGTGGTCTTTGGGAAGAACACACATGCAATGACACACTTGATATGTGGTCTGTGAGAAGAACACACATCCGATGACTCTAGCTGTGGTTCATGAAAAGAGCAGACATGCAATGACACTGGTGGATCCATGTGTGGTTCATGGGAAGAACACACATGCTATGACACTGGTGGATCCATGTGTGGTCTGTGGGAATAACACACATGCAATGACACTAGTGATATGTGGTTTGTGACAAGAACACACATCCAATGACTCTAGTGGATCCTTACGTGGTTTATGAGTGGTTTATGAGAAGAACACACATCCAATGAACTCTTGTGGATCTATCTTGGCATAATTTGATGTATGCCATGATGTATTTCATTGTGCAAGATAATCACTTTCCATTTTTATACTACTCAGTATCTCCCTTGGTTTTATGTGGTACTACTCAGTTTTTCCCCCCACCTCTCTATCTTTCGTAGAAGCACAAATCTGTGCTCACCCTGTCTGCTACTCCCTGATTGGTTATCACAGTTGTCACGCAGATCGTGCGCACCAACCGTTGATTCTGTGCGATCCAACGATGATCGTTGCACACGTCGTGCCATTCACAGTACAACGTGAGACAGCACGGACGTCTCCCTCAGCGAGACCTCTACAAGAAGGAACACGATGCCGTCCATGGAAAAAGTCGTCGAGTGGTCATGTCATGTTTAATCAAGTCTGAAAAGCCTACTACTGCTACTACTACGCCACAACGCATGCGTCATCGAGTGCACGGTCGTTGATGGACAGCTATAATTTATTGCCACTTGATTTTAATAAGACATATCCCATTTTTTACGCAGCGGCTCTTAATCGCCAATTTTAGGGCCGTGTCAAACTTCATACATAGAAATGATGTGTGCGCCCTTTGCATGCGGCTCAATACAGAACTGCCATGCATGGCCCAGGAAAAAACGTGACGTACCGTGCGCGTGTCACGGTGCACGGTGTAGTCGACTGCGCGGCGCGTTGCACGGTGGTGCAACGAAACGTGACTTGCTTCTATCCACCTTATAGAGCCCCTCTCTACATACCCACTCCCACTCTCGCTCACTGTCCCCACGCAACCCTCTCCACTATCCCACCAGCATCCGCAAACTCCCAAGAATACCCCGTCCATGCCGGCGATGGCCGAGGAGGATAAGGTGGCCATTGTCGCCTCCGTGGCCGCCGGCGAGGAGGCCCTCGTCTCCTCGCCGGTCCTCTTCGATGCGTTGAAAGCAGCCGTTGTCCCTGTCCAAGCCTTAGTGGAGGCATCGATGGCAGCCACCGTTCCCGTCCACGCCCTCGTCCCAGCTACCGATGGAGCCGCCGAAGAGGATCCCCCCGCCGGTCACAAGCAGATCACGCACTTCTTGGGCACCTACTATCTAGATAAGTATATCGCTCCACTGAACCCCTACGACACCGGCATCGACGACCTATGGTCGGAGGTAACTAGGGTTTGCTCCCCTCCCCTGGTTCTTCTACCGTTTCTTAGAAATAATGGGCTAATCTATTTAAAATTTAGCTGGTATTGTCATGTTTAATATTCTGGAATTAATCATGGAAATTGTGCCTAATTATCCAACACCGTTCCCATCGTTGGATGCTAGATCTTGGTTTATTAGGATTCGCTTGTTTGCATTTCGATTGCTCGATCTTCTTAGACCATCTACTCCCCCATTTTCCCTTTCTTCCAATAGGTTTCCGGCAGAGATGTCTGCTGCGATGACGAGTCCATTCACACCAAGGCTCGTCAGGTGCTAAGGAGGCTGCGGGCCAGCAAGTACGACGGCTTCCTCACGGGCCCCTACTACAGCTTTCCCTTCCACAAGGGGGCGCTTCATCTTTGACGAGTCGAAGGCCATGCACCGTCTTGAACACCTTACTGAAGCATGCAGAGGCCGCGGGCTCCGGCATCCACAAAAACGGCAAGCCCGAGCCCACGAACATCAACGCCTACATCACCAAACAACGTGCTCTCGGCATTCACCTCCGAAACCTCTAGCGGGTGGCCATCAAAGAGGGTCGCATGCCTCCAATCAGGCCCAAGGCCCCCAAGTCTAAGAAACTGGGCAGCAAGAAGTGGCGGAGGCGCTAGAGGGAGATGGAGGCGCTGGCGAATGAACGGGTTGGATGTCTCCTTGAATGTATCTGCATCTGGCATGGCTGCTGCTACTAAGCAGCTTCTTTTGATTTTCTATATTTTGCTTGCATCCTATTTCTGGCTGAATGCATCGAACCTCGTTAAGCAACCTACTACTTTCTATCGCTATATCCTATTTAGCTGCGCACAACTATATCTATATTTGTTTTGTTTTCTGAATGAATGTATTCTGCCTGGTGTGATTTGCTGCTTTAGATTTGCTACCTGGTCGGAGGGAAAAAGAGGTCCAAAAGGGAACGAATTATCGAAGAGAGAATCTTCTCTAGATTTGCTACCAATTTGGGCAAAATGAAACATATCTGTTTAGCGAGAGAGGAAAAGGGTACTCTTTCAAACTGCCAGTTAACGAGCTACCATCTTGACGAGGCCCCATCTTGACGTCTCCCTCTACAAGAAGGAATAAGATGCCGTCCATAGAAAAAGTCGTTGAGCGGTCTTGTCACGTTTAATCAAGTCTGGAAAGCCTACTACTGCTACTACTACGCCACAACACATGCGTCATCGAGTGCACGGTCGTCGATGGACAGCTGCAGTTTATTACCTCTTGATTTTAATAAGACACATCCCATTTTTACGCAGCGGCTCTCAATCTCACTTCCAACTGGGGCCCACCGTAAGAAGCTTGGACGCGCTAGCCGGAGGCCGAACAGCTGAGCTCGACGAGACCTAACGTCTCCAGTTCATCGCATCACTCGCAGCCATCAACACATCCCTTTACCGAATGTATCACAACCCCACAAATCTCGCCGTACAGCCACCTACCTTCCCCTCTACATTTCCACTTTTAACTATCGCCAATTTTAGGGCCGTGCCAAACTTCGTACATAGAAATTGTGTGTGCGCCCTTTGCATGCGGCTCAATATAGAACTGCCATGCATGGCCCAGGAAAAAACGTGACGTATCGTGCGCGTGTCGCGGTGCACGGTGCAGTCGACTGCGCGGCACGTTGCACGGTGGTGCAACAAAACGTGCCTTGCTTCTATCCACCTTATAGAGCCCCTCTCCGCACACCCACTCCCACTCTCGCTCACTGTCCGCACGCAACCCTCTCCACTGTCCCACCAGCATCCGCAAACTCCCGAGAATACCCCGTCCGCGCCGGTGATGGCCGAGGAGGATAAGGTGGCCATCGTCGCCTCCGTGGCCACCGGGGAGGAGGCCCCCGTCTCCTCGCCGGTCCCCCTATACGCGTTGAAAGCAGCCGCTGTCCCTGTCCAGGCCCCAGTGGAGGCATCGATGGCAGCCGCCGTGCCCGTCGACCCCGTTCCAGCCGCCGAAGAGGAGCCCCCCGCCGGCGAGGAGGCCCCCGCCGGTCACAAGCAGATCACGCACTTCTTGGGCACCTATGATCCAGATAAGTGCATCGCTCCGCTGAACCCCTACGACACTGGCATCGATGACCAATGGTCGGAGGTAACTTGGGTTTGCTCCCCTCCCCTGGTTCTTCTACCGTTTGTTAAAAATAATGGGCTAATCTGTTTAAAATTTAGCTAGTATTTTCATGTTTAATATTCTGGAATTAATAATGGAAATTGTGCCTAATTATCCAACACCGTTCCTATCGTTGGATGCTAGATCTTGGTTTATTAGGATTCGCTTGTTCGCATTTCGATTGATCGATCTTCTTACACCATCTACTCCCCCATTTCCCCTTTCTTCCAATAGGTTTCCGGCAGCGACGTCTGCAGTGATGATGAGTCCATTCACACCAAGGCTCCTCAGGTGCTGAGGAGGCTGCGGGCCGGCAAGTACGACGGCTTCCTTAGGGACCCCTACAGCTACCCCTTCTGCAAGGGGGGCGTCTACTGCTTGACGAGTCGTGCCACCGGAGGCACCATCTTGAACACCTTACTGAAGCATGCAGAGGCCGCTGGCTCCAGCATCCACAAAAGCGGCAAGCCCGAGCCCGCAAACATCAACGCCTACATCGTTGAACACTGTTCTCTCTGCATTCACCTCCGAAACCTCCAGCGGGTGGCCATCAAAGAGGGTCGCATACCTCCAATCAAGCCCAAGGCCCCCAAGTCCAAGAAACTGGGCAGCAAGAAGTGGCAGAAGGACCAGAGGGAGATGGCGGAGGCATGGGCGCTTGCAGGATGTGCCTGTAGCTGCGGCGGCTGCCCCTGCTGCTAAGTAGCTTCTTTCTAGCTATATCCTATTTCTGGCTGAATGCATCGAACCTCGTTAAGCAACCTACTTTCTATCGCTATATCCTATTTAGCTGCGCACAGCTATATCTTCATTTGTTTTGTTTTCTGAATGAATGTATTCTGCCTGGTGTGATTTGGTGCTCTAGATTTGCTACCTGGTCGGAGGCAAAAAGAGGTCCAAAAGGGAATGAAATATCAAAGTGAGAATCTTCTCTAGATTTGCTACCAATTTGGGCAAAATGAAACATATATGTTTAGCGAGAGAGGAAAAGGGCACTGTTTCAAACTGCCAGTTAAGAAGCTACCATCTTGACAAGCTACAAGACACATACATAAACATAACACAACGAGGGTTAAATTTATTTTACTAGTATCACTTGATGCGCTAGACATCTTGGCAAGCTAACTGGTGTTCCACAAAACAGAAACATAACACTGACAAGTAAAATTTAATTCACTCCTCATCAGACCACTTGACGCGCTTGCCATCATTATAGGTACTCCACATCCGACGAACTGCTTTGTCCCAAATGGCATCTGACTTGGCTTTCCTATCTTCAGCGTCCTGCGGCACAATTAGCGGTGCACCACAGGCCTGATTGTTGCCGCTAGAAGATGTCGCCTCTTTGTTTTCTGCTTCAGCTACAGCCTCTCTGTCAGCTGCTTCTTCAGCTAAGCTTCTATCACCGCTTCGCAGCCTTCTCATCACCGCTTCAGATGCAGCCAATTTTTTTGCATATTCAACTTCAAACTCAGTTATTCGGCATTTTCTACAAAGGACTCCCCTAAGCTCGTCTTCCCTCTTGCAAATAGGGAAAAACATGAGGTAACGTTGAGAAAAATGGATCTTCTTGTACAGCTGATAGGTCACGTAAGCATCTATGGCTGCATACTTCAGGTTTATATCAGACAACGACCACTCGTTCCAGAAATCGTGCCTATCCGTAGAGAAATCTTCCTTCATTGTGACGTACGACTCATCGAGGATTCTAGTTGCGAGTGATGTCATTTCATCCTTCTTCCTGCCCCCTAGGATCTTGATAAGATGCTGAACATCGATCTAGTTGTGCGAAGGAATTATAATTTCCTCTTGATAAAATTTTGAAAAATCAGTTGTTGTGTCGACAGTGCAAAAAATAATTCCCTTTTTTTCAAGGAACTGGCGCAGCGCCGGACTTTTCCTGTCAGTCCTAAAAGTATGTAGTTTATCATCACCAAAATTTGTAACTGCAAATATTTTGTCAATGCAAGATCATCATCTCAATATAATTTTGAAAAGTTTAGTAAATGCAAGATCAATACTCTCAACATTGTATTGTCATAATTTATTCGGTTTTACTATTTCTCAGTCGACTGAACGAGTTGCACATTTCTTTTAACTACGGTTGTACTTTTCTTAGGTGATTGAGACTAAAGAAAGTCTCAGTCGATTGAGACATAGGCAAACCCTAATTTATTTGGTCCTAAGTAAAATCCAGTACTTGCAAGATGAGCAAGTGGATAAAGAACAAGAGGAGAAAACCCTAAAAGCGGTTAGCTACAGAGAGCAGATCTACAAACCGGGAGAGGTGGTAGACGAGGACGTGTTTCCGCATGGCAAGTTGAACGACGGTGACTTCATTCACTTCATATGGGTGCTCCGGGGTGTACTCGAGGTCCAATCCCACAAACTTATCCTCGTCTATCCCAAGCCAACCCTCGTACATCCTCAGGACACGCACCACTGTCTCCTCCTCGTTGGTGTAGACAACGTCTATCTTCTTGTTGTCATGGGTAGTGAAGCTTGTCTCTAGAGTGCGTAGATCTTCCATGGCGGCAAGGAGAAGACGGGAAGAAGATAGTAGATGACAGGAAGAAGAAGAGTGGTTTCTGCGAGGCAGGGGAGCGGTGGAACCGTCAATACGCTTTTATGGTAGGGGTTAACAATTGGGATGGAAGTCCAAGGAGAGACGCGTGGCGGTGGCCGTTCCAGCTTCTGAGTAAACAAAAAATAATTATAACGCCGATACATGGGCCCTGTTTTGTCTCGTCAATACACTGGGTAGGGGGCGTTGTCATATCCACTGTGACAACGCTGCAAGCCTACGTGAAAGCCAACCCGCCTAAGCGACAGGAGCGACATAACATCGAACTGACAGGGGGGGCCCAACTTGACGCCCGTTAGCCTGATTTTTTGTATTGAAACGTAAAGTTAAATTCGTGCCAAAAAGACCCTCTGAGTATTTGGCACACCAACTGTAGTCATCCTGGCTGATTTCAGGGAACTTGGTTACCGCGTTGCCTGTACACCCCAACATTCGGGGCGCAAAGTGATAATCTCTACCGGGAGGCCTTTAGCAGATGCGGGCCATGTCTCCATACCGTGAGAAAGTTGAGGGCATGCAAGGAAGCTGAAACGGTGGATGGAATACGATGCATGGTCTGCCGATATGAACGATAATAGCGACGAACTCGCATCCCTGCACCGAAAAAGCGATAGAAGAGAATACCCGTAGGCCGTAGAGAACAGTGGTTGAGTTTATGCTCACCTTATTATCGCAGGGGGTGGCTGCGCGACGCCTTCTTGCTTTCCAACGGTGTGACGAAGGCCACCACTAAAGTTGTCTATTGCCCTGAGGACGACCGCCACCACTCGTTGCCAGTATAGCTGAGGACACCCACTCCGTTGCAACTCGCTTTATGTTGTCTACACGTCGTAGAGAAAAACACGGTGCAATGTTGCTGGCATCTTCTTGCGAACTCGACATCCACAACACGGTGCCACATGTCTGCCCATGTCAACGCTCGTTATATGGCGCTGGCTCCAGAAAAATTACCGGAGGAGCAGAGGCAGATGACGACGATAGCAGAAGGTAAGCGGGAGGAGAGAAGTTAGCAATGAACCGCACGGTGTTTTCTGCTCACGCCCGTGGGTATAGGCATCGCTGGCTCCGGGTATGGTCACTAGAGCGATGCACGCCACTGACGACACTAGCGAGAGGAAACATTGCGGAGGTGGTGGGAGGGGATATCACATGGAGGACAAAAGCTTTTATATTTGAAAGGAGCGGCATGCAAATCCTGATCTGTTCTCTCTTGCGAGCGGGAACCACCACATTCACGATCTCGCTGTGACCGTCTATAGCCCGTATGATGTCAGCTCTTCTCTCTGCCACGAGAACCCACACGCGCCTAAATTATATGCCTAGGCCATCTATAGTCTACTTTGCCGGCTCAGATAAACGTCGCGAGAAAATCCTCACGCCTACAGTCTACAACGACATGTCAGCTCTCTGCCTGCGAGAAGTCGTGTTGTCTACGGCGTGCTCTGATAGACGGCATGGGTTTACATATCCACATCGGCTCTAGACGGCCCCACATCTACGACGAATCACGGTCGGCATGGGCTTACGGTGACACGTTGGTTCTGGATGGGTCCCACGTCCATGAGAAACTGTGGATGGTATGGGCCCACATCGCCACGTCTGCTATAGGTGGTTCCACCACATGGCGTGTGATGAGGCTCGCACCTGAAACACATTCGACAGAGAAAAACTTTGCCCGCATACGCTGACGGCGGGCCCATGGCATGCGTGGGGTCCACCATCCTGCGATACGTGTACGACGGCGAGCGTGACACTCGTCAGCGGTAGGGAATCAGTTGGGTTTGAGCACCTGAAAACAATAATTTTTCCTACGCAAACCACCGACTTCCAGGATCTAACTAGGAGTAATGCGGTAACGGGATGGGATTTTTACGAACTTACTGAGTTTAAGACCGAAAAGCTTTGTCAATGTTCGGGAGAACATGGATGATGTAGCCATACCAATGCCGACCTCAAGGTCGTTCTGAACTTGGATGGCTCCACCAGCTCTAGATCCACCGGATCCTATGAATTCGATGGCTCGAACAACTCAAGTACCACAAGTACGGCACCTCGTAGTGGTCACACACATACGATGTTTGATGACGACTCCCGAACTCTGATCCATCAGAGGTTGCGGAAGTAGATCTTCTGAATCCGGAATCCCTACAGCGCAACGGTGCTCCGTGGTGAAGAACTCTCTTGTTCACACAGTCCTTACAGTGGGGCCGAGGTCATAAGAGAGAGAGGGAGAGAGGAGGGCACTTGGAGGGGGAAGCCTCAAAGCTTGGGATTTGTTAAATCCCTCCCTATGCCCTTCCTTATAGAGGAGAAGGGGAGCCCCCAAGTCTATTTCCTTAGCAATATGGGAGTAAACAAAGGGGAGAAGAGGAGGGGCCTGGCCAGCCACCCCAGGTGGGCTTAGTATGCCACCAGGTGGCCCAGCCGGCCACCAAGTGGTCCAGCCGGCAACTCCTCCCATTTCCCTCATAGGTCATTTTCCCTTTAGGAAGTTGGCCCATTATCCATGAGTTGTCCATTAAATCATATTTAAATCATTAAATAAATATAAAAAAATGTACAATTCAATAATTAACATATAATTACAAATTATTTAATTCCCGTTGCATTAGAACTCCTTCCGGACAACTCCAGACACCCGCCGGACTTTCTCAGAACCTTTCTGGTTTCCCCTTCTATTTTCTTCGGTGACTCCTATGATACCAAATCGATCTTCGAGCATTGTCAAACCCTTAACCCTGATGGTTTGGGAACAATCCATACATGGTCGAGACTCCTCTCGGACCAATGATCATCAGCTGGACCTAGATACCCATAATGACCCATGTGCATTCCACAAGAATATTTGTCGTTGAACCATTTAAACATAGAGTTCTATTCCCTTTGTTACTTTGATACTTTACTTGTCCGAGAAGTAATCAATGTCATCGACAGGTCGGGTTCAATCTCGTTACTGACAAGTACAACTTTACTTTCCAAGCTATGTCATCCTCGTCACCTAGTCACATGCTGCAGCTTTACGGATGTCATGTCTCCGAGCAGGCCTAGAGTATCTCTCTGTCATAGAGAATAACAAATCCCGCTCTTGACACATACGCGTCTACATGCCCCTCTGAATACCTGAAGAAACCTTTATGATCACCATTTTACCGAGTGACGTTTGATGCAAACAAGTCACTCTTGGGTGATAGTGATTAAATATGGTCTCGCGATATAAGGAATTGGTTACTATGTTTTCCAGTCATTATAACGGTGAAATTAGTTACTTGATTGTGTTATAATTCCTGTATTAGGTATGTCTATCACTTTCATTCACCTAATGAAAAGACCCTATTATCAATTGACATAAATGTCCATGATCGGAAAACGTCGATCATCGATTGGCCAATGAAGTAGTGTCTAGAGAATCACTAGGGACTCTGGTGGTTTACATATCACACATGTATTGACGTTCCTATCAATATAGTTATAGCATGATATAAAACCTATTATGAACTTAATGAAATATGTCAATAATCTATGTTATTATTTGCCTTTAGGGCATATGTCCAACAGAATATGCCACGCTGGTCCATAATGGGGACCCCCTCCTGGAAGAGCAGGGCTATGTTGTGATGGAACCACGTGTCCTTTCCAGCGTCTATCCCATAATCGAAAAGAATCAGAACGGCGTGGATAGCATTTTGAGCTGAAACAATCTAGCGCTATTATTTACTCTAATAAACAGTACCAGTGCATACATAATAACATCCATAATATAAGAACAAAACGGATCACAATATACATATTGATCGGTTGCAGTGGTAACGTTGTTGATGATAATGTTCGTGAAGACCGGCCGAAGGAGACAACGGTATGCAGCACCGTCCGACTTGGATGGTAGACGACCCATAATGAAGAAGCGAGCAGTCGCACTAGGCGCTTCCCAAAAACCTTATTCGCTCTCTCTCTCTCGTACAGTATCTCAAAGGCGAGTGGTTCCAGAGACATGCTCTCCCGTTCACCAGTGCACGGCTATGCTTAGGATGGGATACACTACTATGGTGGCACAAGAAGAGAGGTGGAAAAACCCTAGAATGTTTTTAAGTATATGGTGCGGTGAAAGACGTCCAGGCGCTTATATAGAGCAGTTTGAGAAAACTCCGTAATGGGCACAACGTGTGCCGAGTCCACGCCATGGACGTTACAATAGTCCACAATCCGGGAACGACCGAACCGACTAATTGTTGACACGTATATCAAAAGCGCAACTAGTTTCCTGAGCAGTAAAAAGATAAACTCGGCTCGAAACTCATTCCATAAACCACGGCACACACGTTGTGACAGGCGGGCGGGCGAGCAACGTCGTCGTGGAAGGAAGAGCGTGCGTGTAGCAATCCTATTCTCACTCACTTACAAAGTGGTGGAACACTGGTGGTGCAACTCTTCTCCAACTTTTTATGTCGAAATAAATTTTAACTCCTACTCCTCTTATGACACACATATGAACTACCACCAACTTAGGCTGCTTCATATATTAGTTTTCACACACATGAGCAGTTTTGAGATTGAGGAAAAATCCACTATAACACGGACGTCGGGTCCTAGCGCTTATAGACGCTGAAGAACACGCATAGTCGCCGCACTCGCGGTGGCGCAACAAAAAATCCGTCGGGGTAATTACGTTGGGGTAAGTGCAACAGCGACGCTTTTTTTTGTCTTGGCACAACGTGATCCGCCGACCTAGCGCTTTCGCGATGGGACGGATGATGCGCCTGGTACACTTGATCACGACGCATTATGTTAGTGCCGTGACATACACAATATTCTCCCCTATATCGTATACCATTCGGCGGCACATTAATATTAATTACAATCAGTATAAACAAATTATTTTGGTCATGCCATTCAACTCGAAATTTTGATGAAATTTTGATATATTTAATTTCCATTATAGATTTGAGCCCCTCTCTATTCCCACTACAAAACCAAAAAAAGAGAAAATTAAAATTACGATATCTCCTTTTATCTCATCACATGGGCAAAATGTGTCGATAGTGAGGCTTTGGGGAACATTTTCTTTTGTTAATTTCCTTTAACGAATGCATGGTAACCATGATTGTTTTTTTCTATTGACGGCACATTCTATCCATTGGGATTGTAACCTGTGGAATATGCTGCACGCTGAATATTAATACATACTCCCTCAGTTTCAAAATATAAGATGTTTTAGCTTTATAAAAAGAGTGTATCTAGACCTCTTTTAGTGTCTAGGTTCACTCTAAATCTAGATGAACCTAGACACTAAAAGAGATCTAGATACATTTCATTCACAAAGCTAAAATATCTTATATTTTAAAACGGAGGGAGTACATCCAAGCTGCATTTGCGTTATAGAAACGGGCTGGACGAGTATCTTTACTATTAAATGGGAGTTGGTGATCGTAGGTCGTCATCAAACATCAAATATTGGAGCAATTCTAAGTGTTTGATGTACATCCGAGGGTACAAGAAATCACCCAAATATTTAGGTTAGTTAATTACATGTCTTTGCCACCGCTAAGAAAAAATGCCCCAGATTACCTAAAAAGAAATGGAGACGAGGACCTACCCATCCTCTCCCGGCCTACTTCCATTAACCCTAGCACAGTATCCAGTGACGCCGCCCCCGTCTGTCCCTGCCCTAGCCGCCCTCTTGCCGCCTCAAACATCTTGAGAACCTACAAGGAAGATGCCCTCCGCTCGTCGCGGTGGAGAGAGGTGGAAGACGGGGCTGGTGCTCTAGGCGCGCAGGATTGGCTGCGCCACCGCATTCCTCTGGAGGATGCCGCCCCATGCCCGGAGCGAGGTGAGGTCCCTGATGTTGCGCTGCTGTCGGCATCTTCCAGGGAGGCGAGGTTAGGTCCCTGATGTTGCACTGCCATCGGTAACTTCCCTCGACCTCCAGTCCACCTCCTCTTCCTTCGTCGAGTCATGGACCGGATCCAGACCAAAGACCCTCGGCGCGGCCCGTTGATACATTGAGAATGTATCTATAATTTTTGATGTTCCATGCTTGGTTTTATCCACTTTCTTGTGTTTTGTTCCAACTTTGGAATACTTTTCATATGATTTCTTGGACTAACCTATTAACAAGAGCCACAGTGCCAGCTGCCTGTTTTCTGCTGTTTTTGGTTCCAGGAAAGTCAAAAAATGAATATTCTCGGAATTGGACGGGACAAAAGCCAAAGTGCCTATTTTTGCGGAAGGGATCAAGTGCCAGAATACGAGACGGAGAAGGGCCAGGGAGCCACCACACCACCTGGCCTCGCGGCCAGGCCTGGCCCGCGCCAGGGGGTGGTGTGGCCTCTCCCGGCACCCCCTCGTCCTCTCCTTCTGCCTATAAGTTTCCCTCGGGACGAAAACCCTAAGTACCCGATCAAAATCCACGAAAGAGTGCAGAGCGCCGTCATCTCCATCCCTAGATCGGGAGGATCTGAAGCTCTTCGGCACCGCCGGAGAGGTGAATTCACCGAGGCATTCTTCATCACCATGCAAGCCTCCGGTGTGATGCGTGAGTAGTTCATCCTTGGACTACGGATCCATGTAGTAGTTTGATGGCTGGTTTCTCCTCCTTTGTGCTTTCATGTTTAGATCTTGTGAGCTCCGTTCATGATCAAGATCATCTATTTGTAATTCATACATGTTGTGTTTGCAGGGATCCGATGGATATTGAGATGCTATTTCAGATTGATTATTGATTTTATCATGTCTTTGTTATTTGAGATCTTGCATGCTTTCCGTTGTTAGTAGCTATCTTGGCCAAGTAGATGCTAGCAACTCCAAGAGTTAGTATTTATGCTCGATAGTGGGTTCATGCCTCTGGTAATCTAGGGAAGTGACAGAAATCTCTAAGGTACTAGATGTGATGTTGTTACTAGGGAGAAAACAACAATCCTTTGTTCATAGAACAATCGTATTGTTTACTTTACACGCAGTTCGTAAAGCAATAATCTGTTGCTTGCAACTTAATACTAGAGGGGGTTCGGATGATAAACTGAAGGTGGATTATTAGTCATAGATGCAGTTGGATGGCGGTCTATGTATTATGTTGTAATGCCCAATCAAGTCTCAGAGGAGTCAAGATGATTAGTATATGCATGTATTGCTTTCTCGGTGTTTGTCAATTGCCCCGCTGTAATTTGTTCACCCAGCATGTTATCTATCTAAGGAGAGCCACCTATAGTGAACTATGGATCCCGGTCCTTTTACTTTACATACAATCTACAATATTTTACTTCTTTGTGTTTACTTTCTGCAAACTTTTACTTCTTTCCATTCGATACGTTTAATCCTTTGTTTTCCGGAAAACACGGTGAGATTGACAACCTCATCGCAAGTTGGGGACAAAGTTTTGTGGTTGTGTTGTGCAGGTCTCCACGTTGCTACTAGCACCGGTAGTGCGCCCAGCCAAAGCTTAGCTAGTAACACCTTTGGGGTGTTTCCTTGCTCCTACTGGTTCGATTAAACCTTGGTTTCATAACTGAGGAAAAACTTGCTGCTATATTCATCGTACCTTCCTCTTGGGGTTCCCAACGAGATCTATGTCGAAAGTCGAGGGCATCAAGATTTTCTGGCGCCGTTGCCGGGACTGAATAAGAAGAAGAAGCTCCCACGTCAACCACGCGCCAACAAAGATTTTCTAGTGCCGTTGCCGGGAGTCAAGGACATCTTCACAAGGGGAGTCCCTCATAACCAATCTCTTTACTTTGTTGTTTTTGTTTTGCTTAGTTTCTTTTTGCTTTGTTTGCTTGTTTTGCTTTTCAAAAACACAAAAAAATTAGTTCCTTTCTTAAGTTGCCTTTATGACTAGATCTGCTCAAATCACTATTTCATTATGGATAGCTCACTCAGTTTCCTATTTGGGAACAATATTATGACTGCCAAGGTAATAGATGAACCACCGCCTGCTAGAACCTCAATGGAAGAAGAAATTGCTGAACATGAAAGCTCATTAGATGAAAAAGAGGAGGAGAGTGATGGACAAAAGGAGGAAGAATGGATCTACCCATGCCTACCTTCTAATGAGAGTAACTATTTATCCCTTACATTATTTGATTGTCCCCCATGCTTATCAAAGGAGGGTGAATGTTATGTTCCCGAGGATTCTTTTGAAAATGTTTATAATAAAGCTCTAGTGCTTGTAGATCATGAAAAGCGTGCCTTATGTGATAGTTATATTGTTGAGTTTATTCATGAGGCTACTGAAAATTATTATGAGAGAGGAAAATATGGTTGTAGAAGTTTTTATGGTAATGAAACACCTCTCTATGTGCTGAAAGTTTTGAAGTTACTTTTGGTTTATCTTCCTATGCCTGTCACTTTGCTCTTTGTGCATTTATTTGCATACAAGATTCCTATGCATAGGAAGTGGGTTAGACTTAAATGTGTTTTGAATTTGCTTCTTGATGCTCTCTTTTACTTCAATTCATATTTCCTATAAGAGCATCTTCTCAAATTTCATGCCTAACTTAAAGGCATTAAAGAAAAGTACTTGTTGGGAGATAACCCAAGAGTTTTAGATGAGTATTGGAAGTTATTACCTCTGTAATAACCTCTCATTATCCTTTTTATTTTATTTTTGTGCCAAGAGTAACCTCTAATGAGAGAGAAGTAATGATTGGGAAAGTTGCTGTCCCGAAACAGATTTTTGTGCTTCACCGTAAACATTCCTGAGAGAGCTCTGTATGTCGGATTGAGCTATAATTGTTTGTACTTCTTCCCCAGGTTGTTATATAACTTTTATTAGTTCAACACTTTTTGATTTGAGCAACATAAGGTCTTCGAAAAAATTCGTCTTTACCTGCTGGTCTGTTTTGACAGATTTCTGCCATTTTCTACATTTGCTTCTTGTTAGTTCCTTCTTGAGTTCCTTTGGGGAATTGAGCTTTTTGAGGGAAGTGCTATAGTATCTAGTGTTCTAATGGAAGTTTATTTGGTGTTAGAACTGAACATTGAGACTTATTTATCTTAAGTGCACTAATGTTGCTAATGAGATTGTGTGAAGTTTTGTATGAAGGAAAAATTTCAGGTGTATGGAAGGAACGAGTAATGAGATAAAGGATGGACTAAAGCTCAAGCTTGGGGATGCCACGCGTGTCACCCCAATAAATATCCAAGAAGTACAAGCGTCAAAGCTTGGGTATGCCCAAGGCATCCCCCTTCTTCATCAATAAAAATTTCAGGTTTCTTCCAAACGCTTCATTTTTATTGTCTCATGAACAGTTGTGTTTTTCTTGGAGCGTCTTCTTTTTCATTTTTGTTTTGGTTTTTAGTTTTCTTAGTTTTCTGAATAAGTTGGTTTGACCCCCTCTTTCACACTTTGGTTTGCGAATAGTTTGGTTTGGTTTGGAAAAGAGTAGGAAAGTTCATGCTTATGTGGTAAAAAGAGCTTGTTTTTGACTGTGGTTATGCTTTGTCATGCCATGCTTGATATTATTTTGGATTTATGCTTAGTATTCTTTGTTGTAGCATGACTTGTTATAAACAATTGAGATTGCTTAATGTGCCTTGGATGAATCATGCGTTGTTTTAGCATATTAAAGCATAGTATAGTGGTATTCTCCTTTGATGCTTTATTTGGGTTGACTTGGCACATGCTCACACCATGTTATGACTATCTCAAGTCACCATAGCCTTTATGATCTTTTAGTTTTCAACTTGTAGTATCACTTTATGCTTTGATCAATGATGTTTTGTCGCTCTACATGATTATGGCCATTATTTCTCTCTTAGTTTGTCGCTCCCAGTCTTTTGCTAGCCTCCACAACCAAGTATGAGTTCCACTCATGCATCCAACTCCCTAAACCAAGTTATTCCAAAGAGTCCACCATACCTGCCTACTAGATTATGCTATTCCAAGTATATTTCTTTTGTTTACCTTCCTCTTGTTATAAGAAAACTAGTGATTAAAGCTCTCACGAACTTGATGGCACACCTTACTTTACTTGCCTTTAATAAACTTGAACCATTGTGTCTTCTATGTTGTATATGCTTGCACTTATTTGTTGGGAATTAGCAGAACCATGCTTTCATGGGGAACGCTTTCAACATTGCACTTGGTACTTGTACCTAGTTGATATCATGCTCTTTTGTATATGGATGTCGTCAGTGTGAAATGAAAGGGGAGCTTGTAAGTCCATGGAGTTATGTATATGTGTTAGAGAAACGCCTAGGCCGCTGGTCTAATCCATGCTAACATGGTGGAAACCTGCAGCGTAACCATAATGAGCTGTCTATGAAGCATTCTTCTTATAAAAAAGAGTCCTATATTGAGAAAAAAAAGAGAAAATAAAAGAAAAAAGAGATACTATGAAAAGAGGAAAGAGAGAAAAAAGCACCATATTCCCATGGTAAATAAGAAGAATGCTGAGATGTTCGTTGTCTGCTTGCCTTGTCATTTTGATATGGGGATTCTTCCGTATCATCGGGCAAGGGGTACCCCGTTGGCGGTTCTCAATGATACACATGTACTTACGATGACAAGAACTTACCGGTGACTAAACTTGAGTAGCATGAGGAGCGGCCCTCGTATACAAGGGACATGAGATTTCTGACTTATACTTCGTCAAGCATGTACACCATAGTTTGTTCACTTTAACCTTAATCACTTCAAGATGCTTATGATAGGGGCAATGAGAGCTGAAAGCTATAAGTACCATAATTTTTGGAAGCTCTTTATGATACTTGAATCCCTACTTCCTTTTACAAAAGGCCTTTCTTCCACCATTATATGGAGTCTCCACCTTCTAACTTTATGCACCTACTTTGAGAGCACAGTGGCCATTCTTAGTTCTATGTGCATTGTCCCAAGACTAGTTGATTGATGCATAACTTGTTATTGCTTGTTTGAAGCCATTGTATCAAGTCACTCTTATGAACTTTGAAGGTGTCCTATGCATTTATATTTGCTACTCTATTGAGGGACAAGATGAATACTTTTATGCTATGTTTTCTTTATGTGAAACAAACAAACGTCTTGCAAAGCATGTTATTCATAGTCTTTCATGTTATGATTGAAGTACTATGATCCCATCCTTGAATGTTTTGCAAATACTTTGATCAAGTCTTTGATGGTGCATGTCACCTCAAAAATTATTTCTTTTTATCACTTACCTACTCGAGGACGAGCAGGAGTTAAGCTTGGGGATGTTGATACATTGCAAATGTATCTATAATTTTTGATGTTCCATGCTTGGTTTTATCCACTTTCTTGTGTTTTGTTCCAACTTTGGAGTACTTTTCATATGATTTCTTGGACTAACCTATTAACAAGAGCCACAGTGCCAGCTGCCTGTTTTCTGCTGTTTTTGGTTCCAGGAAAGTCAGAAAATGAATATTCTCGGAATTGGACGGGACAAAAGCCAAAGTGCCTATTTTTCCGGAAGGGATCAAGTGCCAGAATACGAGACGGAGAGGGGCCAGGGGCCGGCCACATCACCTGGCAGCGGCCAGCCTGGCCCGCCAGGGGTGGTGTGGCCCCGGCACCCCCGACCTCTCCTTCCGCCTATAAGTTGCCCTCGGGACGAAAACCCTAAGTACAGATAAAAATCCACGAAAGAGTCTCAGAGCCACCGTCATCTCCATCCCTAGATCGGGAGGGATCTGAAGCTCTTCCCGGCACCCTGCCGGAGAGGTGAATTCACCCTGGAGGCCTTCTTCATCACCATGCAAGCCTCCGGTGTGATGCGTGAGTAGTTCATCCTTGGACTACGGATCCATGTAGTAGTTTGATGGCTGGTTTCTCCTCCTTTGTGCTTTCATGTTTAGATCTTGTGAGCTCCGTTCATGATCAAGATCATCTATTTGTAATTCATACATGTTGTGTTTATGGGATCCGATGGATATTGAGATGCTATTTCAGATTGATTATTGATTTTATCATGTCTTTGTTATTTGAGATCTTGCATGCTTTCCGTTGTTAGTAGCTATCTTGGCCAAGTAGATGCTAGCAACTCCAAGAGTTAGTATTTATGCTCGATAGTGGGTTCATGCCTCTGGTAATCTAGGGAAGTGACAGAAATCTCTAAGGTACTAGATGTGATGTTGTTACTAGGGAGAAAACAACAATCCTTTGTTCATAGAACAATCGTATTGTTTACTTTACACGCAGTTCGTAAAGCAATAATCTGTTGCTTGCAACTTAATACTAGAGTGGGTTCGATGATAAACCAAGGTGGATTATTAGTCATAGATGCAGTTGGATGGCGGTCTATGTATTATGTTGTAATGCCCAATCAAGTCTCAGAGGAGTCAAGATGATTAGTATATGCATGTATTGCTTTCTCGGTGTTTGTCAATTGCCCCGCTGTAATTTGTTCACCCAGCATGTTATCTATCTAAGGAGAGCCACCTATAGTGAACTATGGATCCCGGTCCTTTTACTTTACATACAATCTACAATATTTTACTTCTTTGTGTTTACTTTCTGCAAACTTTTACTTCTTTCCATTCGATTCGTTTAATCCTTTGTTTTCCGGAAAACACGGTGAGATTGATAACCTCATCGCAAGTTGGGGACAAAGTTCTGTGGTTGTGTTGTGCAGGTTTCCACGTTGCTACTAGCACCGGTAGTGCGCCCTGCCAAAGCTCAGCTAGTAACACCTTTGGGGTGTTTCCTTTCTCCTACTGGTTCGATTAAACCTTGGTTTCATAACTGAGGGAAAATTGCTGCTATATTCATCGTACCTTCCTCTTGGGGTTCCCAACGAGCTCTACGTCGAAAGTTGAGCGCATCGCCCGTCCCCATGGCCGCACAGCTCCCCAGTTTTACGCGTGTTCTGCGCTGCCATACCGGTTACCCTGCCCTCATTCCTTGCAACCACCGAAATCGTGCCCCGCTGCCAGGCCACAAGTTGGCCAGCTGCCGAGGATGGCCTGCAACTCTCTAAAACAAACCAGGAGGAACCAGCGGAGACTAATCCCTCGAGTCTCCCGGCCTAACCTCGAGATCAGAGTGGATGACGACGCCATGTCCTCCAACCTGCCCCCACCACGGCCTCAAGGCCTCTGAAACGGCGATGCGCATCGAGTTTGGTGGGCGGGGGGATCGCTGGGCCGCTGATCCAGTCGGCAACAGCGTCCACGATGTCCTCGAGTGCCTGGTCTGCACAACTCCATGTATCCCCATATCCACCAGGTTAGCCTCTTATATGTTTCTTGATTCCCTCCAGGATCCTGGGCAGATCTTGACAATTTGTGAAATTTGGTTGATCTGTACGATAGGGAATATGGACATTGGTTGCTTATTTGGGTTCTTGGTCCAAGGCGGACGCCCTCCTCCTTCCAGAGAGCCGCCAGCCCAACATGGTCTAAGATTGCGGCCGGTGACCTTTCCTAGCCCATCAAGGAGGATCTACTTTAGCAAGACATGTGCAAACTAGCGCAAGAGTGGAGGTATCCATACAAGTTGTCTTAGGAGCGCCAATTGGACTTCGGGACCAGCGGCGATTAGATAATTTATCTATTAGAGTATTGGCAGTGTTTGATTTCTTACGTATATAAGATTTGGGACCCTAGCTAGATGAAGAATGAGCATGTTACTAAACATAATTTATCATGCTTTCCCATGCCCGAAGCTAGACGGAACACGAATTTGTGAATGCAGAGCTGCTGAACACTAGCGACATAGTTTAGAACATCGACCTATAGTCTACGACTGCCAGTGACAAGGTTGGGCAGGTACTCTCACTATACTAATTTTGTTAACGCCACAAAGACATTGAGAAAGCAACCATGATATCTCTAATAAATTTCTATTAAAAACAGGAGCAGTTGGAAGTAGTTGATTGCGCTAGCTACTCAACTTTTCCAGGAATGAAGATAACTATTTGTGTATTAAATTTTCTGAGGTGTATGCTCATAAGTTGAGTTAGACTTTGAAAATTGAAGAGATATACTGCTTGTTCCGCATAATCTTTATGACAATATTTTGGCTATTGATTTTCTGAATTCTTGAATCTGATGAGGTGATGAGCTTTCTCGTTTACCTTTTTAATCTCAATAATCTACACAAACATTGGGACATTCTTTATTTAGAACCTGTATATGATAAAAAAAATCTTGTTTTGTTTTACAAAGATTGCATATGGTATAAAAGGTATTGGAACTGAAAATCTAAGCTCTGCACCTAAGGCAAAAAGGATTCCTCATTTCTGAACAGGAGTCCTTAAAAAAGTTAAAGACAACTACATTAATAACACCACATCAAGGCTTCTCTCATTCTAAGCATGATAATCCACACTATACAACCTGGGATTGCCAACATAGTGTAATGCCTCTAAAATAATGCTCCATGGTATGCCTAATCGTATAAAGCTAAGTGGAGATTACACATCTGTATTGGATGGGCCGGGAGGCACTTCTGTTACCAATAAGAGCAGCTTTTGCATGGTGAGTGATAGCTCATCCTCTCATATATGTTTTCAGAACAATTTTCTCCCAATGGTGATGACTTCCTGTTATTTTGTATGCCTCTATTTGTATTGATATTTTTTTTGAAATTGTGGCATGGGATTAATAAATATTCTTAGGCTTGTAAAATGATTTCTCTTCTATCAATGAATCGATACGCAAAGTTTCGTGAAAAAAAATATGTGCATTGTATTGTTCTAAGTGCTTGGAATATTGCGAGTGAGACTCTAAGCCTTGGCTGTAGCTACTAGCTAGCTTCATGTTTTTTTCAAGAGCATTAGCTACAACAAAGGGTAATTACGAACCAAGGTAATTGATGCAAAATATACCACCCATACTTCTTGAGAACTCTTTTCCTGCCCAATGTAGCAACCCATAGACTAGTAGAAAACCAAGTCATCAAAGATCGTGATTAGCTTGATTTGGAGGCATATACTGTTGGCGTGTTGTATTTATTTAGGCGTTAAGCTATGGATGTAGATAGCTTGGTCTGGAGTTGCACTTATTTGTATCTTAGTTTGTTCTTAAAGTGTACTTTCCTCATCATTCAGGTAAAAAATAAAATAAAGGCGCAAGCATCCAAAGCTAAGTCCCATATTGTTCGATCGGAGTTTACTGGTGCAAAATTTACCAAATTTAATCCATCTAATAACTTTTTATTTTTCTTGGAGTTGTTATACATTAACTGTTGCAGAAACTTCTCAATAATATTCATATACGTTCTGACGTGACCATCCGTTTCATAGCTGCAATAGGGAAACCAATTCCAAAGTTCAATATAATTATGGAAAGTAAAGTTGGCATATAATATTGTCTTCTAACAAAAAATTCATGCTCCCGTTTCAGTAGAGATCTGATCATATTTATTGATTTGATTTGGTCTTTGTGTTACTCTCAGTGTCTCTTGACTAAAATAGGCTCCAAGCAGCAAGAAAATTATGTTTAAATACAAGTGTGCTATGAGTATTTTATACCATTGATTTTAATTTTAATTATTGATTACTGTACATGTACCTATATCTTTCAATATGTCCTATTAGTACAAATTATGTCATTCTAAAAGCTTGAGCTTTTTCACAGCTCTCATTTACAAATATACGACGGTGTGCCTTCACGAATTCACGCAAAAAGTAGTGGTCGTGGATGTCTATTTGATTGTTAGGATAGAGGCTTTAGCATGTAGCTATCCATTTTTTATAGGTAGGAGTACTTGGAGATACTAATTTATTGTCTTGGCCCAATACTTATAACGGGTAGAAAGAACACTTCATCTAACCTAATCTATCTGCGCATGTTAGTTGTGATTAGCTTTTATGAGATATTAGATTTCTAACTTATCGCACTGCCATGATTTTTGTAAGGCGTTCCTTTTCTCAAATGTTCTAAATCAGAACTGATCTGTAAGAAAATCATCTCAGCTGCCACTCAAGGTATGGTGATGATGTGAGATGTAGGTTGTCCCATAGTTTTAATTGTTTGATAGGACCGTACTTTAATTTGTGCTGAGCTATATATGTATGTTTTAGTGTATAGCTACTCAAAGAAAGTGCACTTATGTCTAGAAATGTACATATGGTTTTACTGTCCTTTTGCTGCCATTTGAATAGGCTTATCTTCTATCAGCTTTAGTTCCATTGTTCTACTTGTATCTTGGAACTTACGAACCGGTAATTGTGAATCAAGAGAAATCTACAGCAAATGTTATTGCTAATGAAGATTGTCAATAGTATAGTCAATAGGTCAATAAGAGGTATCAGTGTGATATTGATTTGCTTCATTTTGATTAGCCTCTTCTGAAATGATATCTACATATAAACCCTGGTGGGTTGGAGAGGAGTTACAAGCATATGACTCTCTTTTGAATTAAAAATTGCACTAAGGTAGATAGTTTCAAACAGATGGATGCTACCTCACTAGAAGCATAATAGCTTAGTGCTCACTAGGTGAATCCTGATGAAGAGGTGTTTATGTTTCTTTAGAAACTATGTTGGTCACTGAGTGATATGGATACCACTACAACAATTTACCCAGAATTTGTTTGCAAGCACAAAGAATGTTCGTGCACCTACAATGACCACCTATATTACTATACTTGGATACATGTGAGGGGTTTCTTTCAGGTTAGAACCCCAAAACAGAGTCAGACATTGCTTGTATGGTTAGTGAATCTTGTCTCAATACTTTTGTCTGGTATAATTAAACCTTCTTTTAGATAAATTGTGTTTCAATTGAAGGTCGTACTTTGCACAACCACACCATAGGACGTGTCATTCACCATGTGCAGGCACCGCTGTCCCCATCCCCTAGCAGACATTACCATCCTCGCATAGTCGATGAGTTTCCCAACCTGGTTGTGGTGCTGATACTATTTCTTGTTGCTGTGTTTTTATATGCACAATATGGTATTTCGCACATCTCTGATGGCTATTGTAGCGACGACGCCATATTGAGGCGGAGACAACGCAACAAGGGTGATGCGGTGGCGCATCATGGCTTGTGGTGGGAGGTGAGTCCATTCCAACCCCAACTGCACCATTGCCCCTCCCTCTCCAGTTATATCTCGTCACCTGAAGTGGAAGCTTCGTCGGGCCGAGGGGGAGTTGGACGACAGCACGGGACGAGCACACTAGCATTGTGCCCTTTATCCTTGCTCTAGTTCCTCCAGTTCTATCTCTGTACACGGTGATTTGGGGAAAGCAGCCATCGCAACTTCCATTTCTTGTTATGGTCTTAGATTAGTTAATGCTCCCATTCTTTTTCTAAATCATGCATTTGATATTAAGTTTTCTTCATGGTGGAGTTAATTGGTCCTGTTATTGCGGTCCCTTCTCTCATGACCCTTTCATTTTTTTATGATTCTGATGAATTCTGCATTGGTTAGTTCGATTCATTTATTGGATATTTTATCCCACTCAATAATTGGCCCCGTACTTATGTATAGGATATTCTGGTGAAGTTATATCTACAAATACCAAGTAAAATTGACAAGGGAGTCTGAGATAAACTATTATTTTCTTACAGTAAGTACATTTAGAGATATAAGCACGGGGAAACTTAGCTATGTTAAATATTTGGAATTGATTATTGAAATGATATGATGAACAATAAAGAGAGATTTTATTAAGAATGACAAGATGCGCCAATAGACAAGTTGGATTGAAACTTTCAACTTGAAGCTTTCAACCTTGATTCCTCATCATCGGTATGTCCTATCAATCTTGCAAAATGAGCTGACTCATTTCTGTATTTTGTGGAAGATATTAGTGCCCATTTATGAAGCATCCAATCTTAGTGTACTGTTGGCAGGTAGGCTTGTAAAATAACATTACACTTTCTTGAAAAGAACATCTGGTTGTGTGATGTAGCAACGTCAACATGGTAGAGAATGTGTCATGCTTCATGAGCGAAACCGGCAAAAGATTTACCTTTGGTTATACTTAGCATTACTTTAAGATAACATACCTGGATCTCCTTGCATTTGGTATATTAAACTCATTTTATCAGTTGAATGTCGCACAATTTCCAGTGATAGTTTTGCTGCTTAAATTACATGTTTTGTCTTTTTTCTCAAAGAAATTACACATCTTGAGTGTTAGGTGCAACTTAAAGTTATGGAAAATAGCGTACTAAAAATGCTGGCCCCTAATACAATTCAGATGTATGGATTTAGATAATTTTTGTCCTATGTGTTTTAGAATGGTTAAGTGTGGTAGTCATTGTTGTCCTATGTGTTTTAGGATAGCTCAACAACATATATCAGATTGTAGCTTACATTATGCCTAGATTCTTTGAACTTATGTGAAGAAATCCTGTGAATAAATCATAGAGTAATTTTATTGCTCTGGCTTTGGTGGCATGATAGGAATAAGGTGAACAGAAGAGAAGTAATTAGAAGTCATGACAACATTTATTTTTCTATGAATTATCATTTATCAAACTGTATGAAGGTGAATCACAAGTCTAGCGAATTAATCTGCGAGAGGGCCCAAAGATGGTCTCCACCATCAGGCGACATCCTAAAGATCAACACAGACGATGCATTTAAAAAAGCATCTTGTGCAGGTGGATGGGGTTTTACCATCTGCAATGAACATGGCTTCCTGATTGCAGCTGGAGCAGGCATGCAACCTGGAGCGAGCTTGTGATGCTCTCCATGCTCAATTATAGGCCATGTTACGGGGAACGTTCGTAGCTTCTCATATATAGGCTATCAAAATATTCTTTTTTTGGTTTTCGTCCTGTTTGTTAATTAACTTAGCATTGTCTTCTAAATTAATGGATCAGGCAAATCTTTTGCCTGCATTTAAAAAAAGGAATGTTATGTTTGAAACTGATTGTGTTGTGTTGTGTTAAAGAAGACTACCACGACCGAAGACTATGAGATGTCCTTGCTAGGATCCATCTTCAGAGAAATTATTTTTCATTTGTTCACGGCTTTGAAGAAGTTGTGCATGGTGTACTTATGGAAGCTGGCCATTATGAAACTTGGCTTGTTGGTTTCAAAATTTTGTAAAAGAAATTTGTCAATAATTGGGATATATGATATCAAAGTTTTTTATCCATCAAGTTACAGCTGCATACATGACAACAATGAGGACATTCAGATGCACGCGTTGATTCAAATTAAACACTTCCTATCATAGTCCGATGAGAAATGATTCACCGGACTAGCATCTGGTCATTCCTTCGGAGCAAGGCAAGCGCATGCTTGGGCTATATAAGTACCCTCGACAATGAGCCCTACTCACCTCGCCTACACATGTGTCGTCGATCCTCTGCAATCTGGATTTTGCCCTCGTTACTCACGACTGACTCAACATGCTCCAGGTTGGCTAATGGCAGAGATCATGTCCGCGTATGAAAGATGGGCGAGCATGTCAGTGTTTGCCTAATCAGGCCTTCCCTAAAACGTCGTCTACACCGCATCGCCATCTACGACGCCTTCTCGACATTCGCCACTTCTCCATTATTTTCGTCTCTATCCTTGTCGCCGCTGCTCCACCCTCGCCGTGCTTGGTCTGACGGAATCACCAAATAAGTCGCCATCCTGCTACCAAATCGATGCCACATGACTGCTTCCTAACCCAAATCCTTTATACTTCATGCTAAAAAGGCGTTGCTGCATGGAACAACAGTGCTTCAGATCATGCGCCAACATGCTTCTTTACAATCAAGTGATGTGATTCCGAGAGTCCAATATTGCTGCACGCCTCCCAGACATGGATTCTACTATTGTCACATGTGCTTCCTACTACTTATTTATCTCCAAATCTAAAATAATTACGTCTCTCAAAATTAAAAGCTACTGATGTAATATTGCCATGCTTCTCGCATAAAAATTGTGCTTCACACAACCATTACATGAAACTCAATCTCATGTGTCTAGCTTTTCCCTGTTTTTGGGAACAATCTTTTCTCATTTCCCGAGAAAGAAAGGAAAGAGCGGCATTTGGACGTGTATTACAGGAGTAGTTAACAGGATCGTTTCTATAGCTAAGTTAACCAGAGCAGTTATTAATAAACAATCAACTAACGAAAGGAAACTAATAGATTGGACGCCCCCCTGCTTCCAATCCTACGGCCCAAGATTGGTCCGATGGGAAGCTAGGTATGGAGCGCCGATTCGTAGGAGTGTCCATTATACACACGACTATGTATCTTATCGTTTTCTATACACACGAATTTTTATGTCCATTATATTTACACGCAATTCGAGTAATAAAAATAAAACTAAGTGACCATAGCAACGCACGAGCATTCAACTAGTACTAGTACTTCCATAAAAATCATGTTCTCTTTTTTCACCTGACCGCGAGATTTGATTGGGATGAGAGACTACTTTTTTTTTTTTTTTTTTTTTTTTTGCATAGAAGCTCTGGAGTTTATTATTTCAAAGGGTTCAGCTTACAATCAGTCATCAGACTACTAACAAGAAATGCAGGGCTCTCGCTAAGCCAGCTGCTCGTCACCTCTAGTGTACTAGCAAGCTTCGCACACAAATGAGCCGAGTAATTCGCCTCTCTCATAACATGCTTTATTGAAAACGAAGAGAACTGGCTCACCATATCTCCAATTTCTTCTAGGATTGGCGCCACAACAGAACGCGAGTTGTAGCGTGAGGTCCAGAGATCCACCACCTCTAGACAGTCCGTCTCGATCACCAAATGCGAAAAGCCCCTTAGTCTTGCAAAGATAACACCATCACGAAGGGACAACGCTTCCACGATGAGAGGATCAGTAACCCCATCATAGGGTTTGCTCCAAGCTCCCAAAAAGGCTGTATGTGATCTTGCAACACCACCTCCCCCTCCTTTGAGTTCTTGAGCTGAGACAGCACCATCTGTGTTTATTTTCACCCAGCCTGGGTCCGGTGGCCGCCAGCACTGACCATCCCGGATTGCCATCTGTTTGACAGGAACTTCCAACAATGCCAAGGTTTCTTTTGCTTTTTTCATAGAAACCACAGGATCATAAGCCTCTTTATCATGTGTCCAACGATTTCGAGACGTCCATATTGACCATATTATCGTTATAATCTGGCATCGTTCTCTCTCAGTAAACATTTGGTCACAAAGTATATCTCTGTTCCATGTTCTTGGATGTAGCCGAGGTAGTTTGAGGTGAAAAACTTCCCCCGCTGCAGCCCAAAAATTCTGTGCATGCGAGCAGTGTACTAACGCATGCATCAGGTCCTCCTCCATGGCCCCACATATCTCACATGTGCCATTTTCTTTGATGTGTCTATAGTTGAGAGTAACTGAATCTGGAAGAATTCCTCGAAGTACTCTCCACCAAAACACACGAATCTTTGGCATGACATTCAATTTCCATAGAGAATTCCACATCTGTTCTTCCGAAGTTGAAGATCCCATTACCGTCCCTTCCTCTAGAGCTCGAAGCTCGTTTTGAGTCACCAGAGCACGGTATGCTGTTTTAACAGAGTAGTTACCCGATTTCTCGAACGCCCAAGCCATATAATCCTCCCCTCCACCCAATCTCAGCGGTATATTGAGAATTGCATCGGCATCGGGTGGTAGGAAATTATTTCTAACCACTGCCACTTTCCAGGTCCAGCTATCAGTGTCAATGAGACTTGCTACATTGTCTAGTACAGCTTCTCCTTTTCTACCTATTGGTGCCATCGTGGCTGTGTTGGGAATCCATTTATCACTCCATGTGGAAATAGACCTCCCATTCCCCACACGCTTAATCAGGCCCGTTTGTAATGCCCTCCTCCCAGCTATAATAGCTCTCCATGTAGCTGAAGACTTTTTCGGTGCTGTTGCATGCATGAAGTCTGTTTGCTGGAAATACTTGCCCTTCAAAACTCTTTAAGACAGGGAGGTTGAGTCCATTTGCAGTCGCCATCCTTGCTTACCAAGGAGCGCCAAATTAAATAATTCAAGATCCCTAAACCCCATCCCTCCCTTGCACTTTGGTACCGTGAGTTGCTCCCATGATATCCAATGAAGTGATCTTTTATCCAGTGAGCTACTCCACCAAAATCTGGCCATATATGCAGTAAGCTGCTTATACACCTTCTTTGTCAACTTAAAACAGGTCATGCTATATGTGGGAATGGCCTGAATGACTGTTTTCAAAAGCACTTCTTTTCCCGCACATGAGTTCAACCTTTTTTCTGTCCATCCTTGCATCTTGCTCCTCAACCTCTCACCAATATGATCAAAAGTGCCGCTGGTGATCCTACCAACTGCCGTTGGGAGGCCTAGGTAACGCTCTGAAAAAGCCTCAACTTCAATGCCCAAGGTATTCTTCATAGCAATTCTCAGCGGGTTTGAAGTGTTTGGACTAAAGTACACTGAACTCTTCTCCCGGTTAACTGCCTGACCCGAGCAGTCGGCATAAATCCGGATAATTTCATTCAAACGCTCACCACTCTGTATCTTTGCATTCACAAAAATTAGACAATCATCCGCAAAGAGCAGGTGGTTAATCCACGGTGAGTTCACGCTTACTCGAACTCCCCTGTTCACGTACGCTCCACCAAAATTATTCAAGAGTGTTGTGAGAGACTACTACTATGCCTTCTAAAGATGGAAAGTAAATCGTGTACGGTTTTGAACAGTAGAGATGTACGTACAGTACATGCATTTCCATCAACTTGTTTGCGTGCAAAAAAATCGACTACTATGCTTTTGCATTGACTTATTAAAAGTACGTGGGTTGGGGTGGCAATTCAGCAAAATGCACGTACTACACCTTATTTAACGAACACTGTTTGCTTGAATGTGCACGTACTACCTTTGTCCGCTCACCTTTTGTTGTTGTAGCGGATGAGTAGATTCCCAGATATCTCCGGAGGAGGTATTTAGCCCTGCACGACAGAGCCTTGCTTAATACATACTCCCTCCATTTCAAAATATAAGATATTTTACCTTTTGTGAAACAAATGTATCTAGATATTTTTTAGTCTGTAGGTTTAAAGTGAACCATATACTAAAAAGCGTCTAGATACATTTGTTTCATAAAAACTAAAACATCTTATATTATAAAATAGAGAGAGTAGCAAATATTAGAGTTTTCATTTTATATTCCCTGAAAATAAGTGATTTATATTTGTCTAGGTTCGTATATACTAAGTTGCGTCTAGAATAGATATGAATCTAGACTAATGCAAGTCATTTAATTATTTTCGGCTGAAGATAGTACACCAATTGAAGATTTTAGGGCCTAGTACAGTATACTAGTTAGACGACATATAAGAGCCTGAACTCTTTGATGGATGTATCAGCTTAGCTGTTTTTCAAAGAATCGATAAAGGCCTCTATTTAGAAAAAAATACTCCCTCCGAACAGAAGTAATTGACTTCCATTTGTCTAGTTTCGGATGACATGTTTTAGTGTATAAATATATGAGAATTTAAACAAATATAAGTCACTTATTTTTGTATGAAGGGAGTACTAGCCTCCGTCTGAATTACTTGTCACATATTTATCCAGACATACGTGTATTTATACATTATAAAATACGTGTAGAAATATGCTTATCGGGGCGAAGGAGGTATTATAAATACTAGCAGAGTGCCCGTGCGTTTGCTACGGATCTTAGAAAAACAACCTATTATTAATTTTTACTTATTGTTGCCTGATATACCATCTGATTTCACCAACTGATACCCCAATTAAAATCAACAAAGTGCTCAACATATCTCAAACCTGAAAGTGATTCTCGTTTTTAAACCTAAAAGTGCAGCCAGACAAGACATACACGTGGCCTCACCTATGCTCATGATATCACAAGACATATGAGTTTCATGTACTGAACATTAAAACTAAGCAACAATGTTTCGTAGCATTCATTTGATGATGCATTCATAATTTATGGGTTCAGAGCATTTAATAATGCTCAAGCAGCCTTTCATCTAAATCTGCATGTTTAGGAACCTGCAATTCATCTGAATGATATCATGCAATCTGCACCAGTGTGATATGTCAATCTGAAACTCATCAAAATGGTACCCCATGATAATGTGTGACCCTAAGGCCGCATTACACCAAGTGCAAAACCTATTGTCTACCTTGATTGTGAGGACAAACAGTTATGTTTCCTTTGATTTTCGTTGCACATAAAAACTGATAATGCAATGTTCTTCGATCAACATTAGTCTCGAACATCAGTAAGGAATGACCTCCCAGAGCTGATAACAAAATAGAAACTACACATCAAACGAATATGTAACAACCAATACATTGTTTCCCTTCCATTTTTTACTTACCAAACCTCATAACCAGAAGCTCTAACAAAAACTACACAATAATCTTTACGGTGTGAAAAAGTCACCATCCCTCGTCATCCTCTTTTTTCTCCAGAACTGACTCCCCGCCAGGTAAATAAATTAGGTTAATCGTCTTAACAAAGGAGCCTATCCGTGTGGTTCTTATTTCCCTTTCATATATCCTCTCTAGTTTTCCTAAGTAGGCTTTCCAAGCTTGGAAAGATCAAACTTTAGTGCAAAACAACAGTTAAATTAGACGTCTATAAACTGATAACCGATTCCTGATTTTCTATATTTGAAGGAAATTATACCTTTTCTTAATTAGCAGTGTTTTCATCAGAAATATCTGCTTCAGCTCCTTGTAAGTGTGAACACTGCTATAGGTTTATTTCACGGTTTCCAGCCAAACCATTTTTGCACGTCCCTGCCAATAATAATGCCAAAATAATCTGACGTAAAATGAACATCCTTTTATTTTCAAGGACAAAAGAACAACCTGGCAGGCCATCCACTGTAATATGAATGTAGTGCGTGGACAGCGATTTACACTCCAAATGATAGGAATAAAGTCTAGTAGTTATCTTCTTTGCATCACTAATTTACATAACCAATATGACGTGGGGAACATCAAATTATTTGCATATGTTCACTGATTGAGAATATACAACGGATTAACAAGATATGTAGGAAGCATGTACACAAAAGCAAATAAGGAATCATGGTATACTATATATTCGAATTAAACGAGCCTACACAAGAAACAAATTGGTATCCATAGATGAATCAAATAAACTTTTTCTGTAGTATCACTTTTCACTTTCCACAAAAATTGGGGAGAAAAATAGATGGATCAAACTGCAAAGTGGATGTGGTGGACTCATATGGCACTTGCACATCATTATTGGGACCAATTCCAGATCTTGTGCCACCATGTTTGTGTAGGCATGTGATGCATGATCTTGTGCCACCATGTTTTTGTAGACATCAGCGAGCTATCAAGGAGAATTCTGTATACAAATAAAAATCTAGTCAATCTACAAAGCTAGCTAGTTTAAACCCTTGCAACTCGGCTGAAACCATCTGAACCAGATAAACAATCTCTAAGACTCCATGTACACCTAAACAAGAGAAGCTGTTTCACGGTTCAGAGGCACCTGAACGAGTCAGGGGAAAGTAGAGCAACTGCTATAGCTGTTCACGACGACCATGTAGCCGGATCAGACCTGATGGAATCAACCAGCGGCGGGGACGATGGGCTTCCGGTGGCTGAGAATTTGGTGGCACCGGTGAGTGTTGTGGCCGATCTAGGAGGCGCACTCTGCGGGGGAACTCTTCGGCGCCACTTCGCCTCGGACGACGCCGCCTGCTCTGCTTCCCTGGAGCACCATTGTCATGGGCAGCAACACATGCGCCATCAGCAACCCGTCCTCTTCGGTGCCGCTGCACAGGCCGGTGACACCCCGTCGTGGTCGTACGCCGCTAGCTCATACGCGTGGCTCCATCGGGCAGACGGTGACCGTGGACGCACGGCGCCGCGCATCCGAGGGGACCGGGTCTGGGAGGTCGGGTACACAGGGAATGGGGGAAGCCATCAAAGTACGGCGACCGGCGCTGGCGCTAACCAGCCTGTTCCGTCTCGATTCAGGCAACTACGAGGAGGAATCCGATGGAATTAGATGGATAGGTTCGATTCTAGCCTCCAGTAAATCGATTTAGTCTCCGTAGGTCTCAATTCACCGTGGCGGTGAGGTTTTCGGGGCGTGGTGGTTCCGTTCCACTTGTCGGAGGAGGTGGGGAGCGCCGCGCAGGGGAAGATGGGCGGCGGTGGTGCGGGGCTTGGGGAGGTGCCGGGCGGACAGAGGCCTGGGGGGAGGGGGAGGGAGGCGGTCAGCGGCCAGATAGAGACGGGGCTCTCTGAAGCAGAGTCCAGTCGGGGGGCGTCCGCCATGGCTCCGCTCAGCACTGCGGTCCTCATCGCCTGCACGAGGCCGACTACCACAACCCGCTCCGCCGCCGCGAAGGTCCCGCCATGATGCTCCACGACCGGGTCGGGTGGACCTTTTTTTTCTGTTCGAACTGTTCACTTCGGCGATGGCATCGGTGGGAAAACGTATTTTTGGCTGACGAAACCTACCGCAACGTAAATTAGTAGATAGAAGATAGAATATAGATATACTACTCCCCGGTCTTATATAAAATAAATATCGGAAACTTTTCAAAATTTAGATGTATCTATATATTAAATAGTGTCTAGATTTATTTAAATTTTGACAAATCCGGGATACCTATTTTAAGACGGAGAAATTACACAGATTAACAAAACGGTTCCCGACCTCATCACCCAGGGTTGACATGTGACCGGAGGTACACCCGCATCGATGATTACTGAGCACATAGTAATTATGGAAATTCAGAACTTAGAAATTTGATATACTCCACACGATCCACCGTTTGGACAGAAAATCAAACCACTGTTTTCATACCGTGGGAGTGGGATTGATAATTAGCCTTGGCTTCTCAGGATCACACTTTGTTTAGGTAAGGAATAACCATCCCAGTCCCACCCTCATTCCCGGGAGAAAACCTAGTGCATGTCATGATCATCATGCTTCCATAAAAAGCAAAAGGTGCCTCCCGCCTACATGGCATGACAAAAAATCTAGTGCATGCAGAAGTGAAGCCGCGGGTTTTCTTTGCGTTTGAATGACTTGATGGGTCTGGATAATAACAAGAAGACTCAAGGTAGCGAAAGTGCTTTAATTTAAGCTAGTGCTAATGGTGAAGGAAATCAAATGGCAGAGAAGACACGGATTCAGACTTCTTTTTTTTTAATAGCCCTTGGTCTGATTGATCGAGACGCCTCAAGGCCACCGGAGGAGAAATAGTGATAGCAACTATATCAAGTTTTTGTTGGGAAGATACTGGCAACTAGATCGGCTTACAAATGGTTATAATGGTAGTAAAGAAGAATGCATTCATTCAGGGTTACTCGAAGGTAATAATATGTGGATAAAGGTGGCAACCCTATGCACTGTCGGACAACCGACCGGATTCAAGCCCTAACGCCTCAACTCGGCAAGCTAGATGTCTCGACTGCGCACTTTTCTTCGCTCGCGATGTGGCGAAAAAGACTAATTCAACGAAATATGCCATGCCAGCTTTCAGATTTAAAATGTGTCGTCTACTTCCAGGAAATGTTCGGAACACCACTTCACAGAATGAATAATTCGTTTTCTAACACAAGTGGGTCAAGCTGTCCTCGTAACTGACCCGGGTTGAAGAGAAAGAGTTGACCAGCAAGAACAAAGGCCGCAAAATCAATATCAATATAGTGAATCGACTTCTTCTCGATGATGGACATTTCACAGGCATTTCTAGTCAGATTCATGTGCAGCCCATCGAAACAATGCGAATTCACATTTCTAAAATAGCTTCCCTTTGTTCGGGTACTCCTTTCAGGTGAGAGGCAGGCGCGAGGCTAGGCAGTCGGAAGAGTTTAGGTAAGACTTTCAAAGAAACTCTCGATGGGAGAATCGAGTCTCCCTCCGGTGGCCTTGAGGCGTCTCGATCAATCGGACTCGAGGGCGCTCGGGCTCGATCTCGGCGGCGACGCGCAGGATGGGCGCGATGCTGCTGAGCATGGATGTGACGACCTTGTTGTCGAACACCTCCATGGAGAAGGTCACTGGTCGCAAGACCGAAACTCAAAGGAATTGACGGAGGCCTGCACAAGCGCTGCCCTCAGGGATGGAGTGCCTAAACTAACCTTCCTGAACAACAAACTTTTTGTGGGTGAGCCAAAAGAAATACATGTTTTTTGAAATTGGGGTCAGCAACCGTTTTGGGGCGCAAGCATAGGCAATACAGGAATCCGTTATTCCTAAACGAGTCATGAAGGGAATGACGAACATACCTTGTCTCCACATTGGATCCAGAACGGGATCAGAGGGATCAAAAACTGCAGGGCGGCTTGTCCTAAGAGTATAGTTAAGTGGGTCAATTCCCAGGGGGCTCCGCCCTACAGCGAGAGGGACGCCTCGCGAGCCGGGCTTTGGAGATGAGGCATTTTGGCGAACCAAGTCAATTTCGGGCCACCAAACCCTGCAACTGAGGGGTCTTATTGATTGAATGTTTTATATTGTTGAAATACTTCCACAAAAGCTGCCCATCAAAAGTGAGATTTGGTGGATAATCTTTAACGAATTTGTCCATATAACTTGGGCTGAATGTCAGTGATTGGAGGTCTTGTAACTGAACCAAAGCTACAATGGTGTCGTAACTTCTTTATCTTGTGATGGTTGAGGAGTTTCTTTCTCAGAGGGTGCGGGACGCTTGGGGAGTCCGTGCCTTCCGTACCAAGATTCTCCACACGAACGAACGACTCGTCAGGTTCGAACTGACATAGGACTTACTAAGACCTATATTCTTCCATGAAGGACTCGCAAAACTTATGTTAGGTTCTTATCTTAGATTCCGTCTGTCTCAGAGTCTAGTTCTTCACACAATAGAAAATCTGAATAAAAAATTAGGAGTCTAGACCTTTTCTAGGCCCAATAATCCCCACACAACCAAAGAAAGATAATGGAGAGTTGCCCGAAATGAGCACTAAAGACTTTTCGATAGATCTCCTCCAAATCACCCGTATGACTATCGAAATCATAAGGGAGACCTCTCACGAAGAAAGGAGTACCATTTGTGTGGACGCCGTTGAAGCAGCCTGGGAGACAGACCGCGCGGGAGAATTCTTCTTCATTTCAGTATTATGGGCATTCTTCCATTCTAGTCTGGCACCACTTTGCCGACTCTACTTGTATTAAGCAGGAAAGAGCTAAAAGGTTGAATGCAATGCAATGATGCTTCTTCCCATCATTTCTCTTCTCGATCAAGAAAGAGCGATGGCTTTCGCTAGTAGTTCCGATGTGGCTTTTTAAAAAGCAATTGTCCTTTTTTTCTTTGGAAATACGATACCTTGAGCCTACCTTCGCACACCTCCGTTACTCTTTAGGAGGCCACGCTTCCCGTCGTCTAATCTCTTTTCTTTGAGCCGGTAGCTAAACTCCAAACATAGGATTTTCGGCATATACTCTGGAAGAGTATTGCTGGGCTGGTTATTTAGAGCCAGCAACTGGCTGCCGGATTTCGTCCCATCCATAGGGCTTCAGAAGTCACTCTAGTGTGGCCCTGCTGGATACTTCTGATCAATAGGAATAGGAGGAGCTAAGTGCTAGAATATACCAGAAAGGAGATGAATAGATAGGGCTGAGCCGATAGCAGGACTGGGTACGATGATGGGGCGATAGAGGGAAAAAAACCTTCGGGATGGATCGGGAAAAGTGACCTCCGGCTTAGCCCACGACGTCCTTCCAAATAGGGATTGAAATAGAGTAAATAACTAGAGTATCCCGTCGTAGTGGTAGCTGCATTTACGCGACCGGGTCCGAGCCACAGGACAAGACCAAATTGGATTTTATAACATCCTGAATTTAGTAGATCCTTTTAGGACGCCCTCAATGACCATAGATCGAACCTATCCTATTTTTACAGTGTGATGGCTGGCTATTCATAGACTAGCTGTGTTAAGAGAATCTCCACTCGTTCGGCTTTTTAGCGCTGATGGATGTAATTCTTGGCTATGCAAGGCAAACATTTTATCTGAATTCAGCTCAAATTCACATAGTTCGGCATAAATATGAATACAGAGCAATATTCGGCATAGTTCGGCATGAAATTTAACACAAATTCGGCATAGTTCACCATAGATTGAAATACAACATAGTTTGGCATAGTTCAGCCAGATCATGTACGTATTCATATGTGCTCCACCAGATCATCCTAGAGATGTTGATGCACTGCCGGGTCTCGAATCTCTTGACGCATGGCGATGAAGACAACCCACGATGCTGGCACCTATTCCTTGGCCGCTCCATGTCCTTCCTGCAAGCTTTCTGTTCCTAGGCAAACTGAGGGCATCTCCACCGGGTCGACCCAACACGTCCGAGCGTGTCCTCCCAGCGTCCGGCTTGACCCATCCGCGCACCTAATTTGGCAACGGTTGCGTCGGTCCGGATAGCACGCATGTGCTCCTGTGTCCTCCTGCGGGAGCCGAGGGCCCGCTTTCCAGTGACCCAACGGCTTTCTTCCACTATCCATCAATCAATGGAGAGAGAAAGGTTGATCCAAAGGTTGGCCGCGCCGATGCTGGTGCCGCTCGACGCCCACCCTCTTGCCACCACACTTCAATATTGTCGCTTCGGCCTCCGCGCCGGCATCCAGTGTCGGGCCTTTTTAGCTGGCCACCTACGGCCATTTTCTTCCACACCACACCACTAAGAGTAGATAGCGATGGCCGGAGGCATTGGATCGAGGGGAGGGCATCTAGGATGACCACCGGGGCCTGGTTGTGGCCGTCGAGGCAGGCGCGGAGGACGCGGCCAAAGCAGCACGCCTCCACGCTCACTCTCACCACCATCGTCGCCCGAGCTTGAGCCCATCGACATCAACCTCGTAGGCTTCGAGTTTGCCGTGACCATCCACTCGGGCATGGCGCGGGACAGGATGCTCCTTCCCTGCAAATTAACGTCACTGTCGATAGTGCAGAGCCCCAACAGGTCATGTTGCAGGTGGCCGGTGTCACTACCCGCACGTGGACGGTGGAAGTGTTGGTCAACCGCCTCGACCAGATGTTCCTTGCCAACGAATGGGAGGAGTTCGCCCGCCGGCACCGGCTCGAAGTCGGCAACTTCGTCGTCTTCAAGTACAATGGCGAAGCCATGCTCACCGTCAGCGTGTTCGACAACACCATGTGCCGCCACTGCTACCACTCCGACACTGGCTCTGACGAGTAGACCACACTAGAGTAGGATGTGTACTCGCCACGTATCGTGTTTCGAATGAAATTTTCATTGTGAACATCGGCCATTTGCAATGACAAGTTTTTATACAAATATTTTACAATCCTAAAACAACATCCTATGCGCCACCTACGGTGCTCGCAGCGGTGGCGCCGGCGGGTCGGCGAGCCCCCATTCTTCTTCGAGAGAGCGGTAGATCGCTTCTTGCATCTGCAACTCCTTTACAACTTGGGCGAGGCGGGCACGCAGGTACGTGTCGTCAGGATTGGCTTGCACCGCTTCCCGGAGCTCGTTGCGCACATCTACGAGTGCCACACATCGCAGGTGCTCTGGCAGAAAGACGTGGTCCATCACCTCCCACAAGAAAGGCTCGCTGGTGGTCCTGTTGTAGTTGTAGTGAGTGCGCCGCCGATGGTTGAACCTCATCATGTATATCTGCGGACGCCCCAAAATCGGAGGCGGTAGCAAGTCCGGTAACTCCGGCGGGTTCGGCCACCACAAGGGCAATGGGCGCTCAGGCTATTCTGTGCGGATGTCGGTGTTGCTACCGAGGATAGTGCGGCGATGCAAGCGGACAAACATGGTGGTTTGTGGTGGTGGGGGGGACTGGTTGTGCCTACCTTTGCTAGGCTCCCCTTTTATGGGTGTGCCTAGAGGCAGCAGGAAATTCCTAGAAGGGGCAGGCAGCGGCAGGAAAGAAAGGCGGGAGGCGACGGTGCGGCGGGAACACTCTAGAAACACACCGGCACCGGCGTCGGTGAGGGCCTATTTGCCTAGCGCGGACAGATGGGTCACGCCGCTGGGCCCGGTTACCACAACCGAAATGTGACCGCATGCTGACCCAGACGGATAGAAATGGACCGTTTCGGTCGGATGTTCCGGTCCGCCCGGTGGAGATGCCCTAAGCATGCTTGGGGAGCATCGGGCTTGAGATAGTCTTCATAAATATTGTCCATCTTGGATAGATGCCATCTGCAAGATAGTATCCCTTGCTATAGCGGTGCCCGCTGATCTCAAAGTCCACAGGAGGAACATGACGCTCAACAAGTTTGGCAAAGACATTTGGGGACTAGAGGACGTTGATGTCGTTGTTCGATCCTGCCATGCTAAAGAAAGAGTGCTAAATCGAAAGATCATGTGTAGCAACTTCCTCGAGTATCACAGTGCAACCTCCTTTGTGGCCTTTGTACATTTCTTGCCAAGCGAATAGACAGTCGTCCAGTGCCAATGCATGCACTCGATGCTTCTAAGCATCCCAGGAAATCTTATACTTTCATTGACTGTAAAAATCCGAGCAGTGTCTTTATCATTGGGTATTCTCAAGTACTGTGGTCTAAACACTGCAATCATTATCCTGCAGAACCTGTACAAGAAATCGATGGCGGTGGACTCGACCATGCGGAGATAGTCATCGACACTGTCACCCAGAGCTCCTTATGCAAGAAACCTCATCATCACTGTGCACTTCTGTAGTGAGGAAAACCCTACCATGCCGGTGCAGTCCTTCTTGCATACGAATTAGGGGTCAAACTCCTGGATGGCATGCATGATTGCGAGGAAGAGTTTCCAGCTCATCCTAAAACAGCGCCGAAACACGGCCTCTTCATGCAACGGCTCGTCAAAGAAGTAGTCAGCGTACAACATGCAGTAGCCCTTTATCCGCTGCCTTGGTTTGCACTTCCGGTGACCCTTCGCCAAGCCTCCACGCTTCGGTGCTGCAGTCTGCGTGTACAACCAGGCCAGGGAGGCGGGGCTCTACATGTGCTCTTCTTCTTCGGCGGCTGCGGCGATGTCTTCCTCTAGCAACAGGGCGAACATCTCCTTGCCGGAGTTCATGGACGAACTAGCAAAACGCCGACCACTTCGCGCGCGAGGTGGGCGGGATCTCGGAACGAAGCCGAGCCGCGACGAAGGCTGGAGAGACGAAACAAGGCCTAGGCCGAGGGGAAGGGATGCGGCGGCGGCGGACCTTTCTATAGGCGTGGTTTTGGCTAGGTGGGGCAGGGCTTCGCCGGCGACGACATGGCGGCGAGGGGCAGCTGGGAGAAAGCTCAGCGCCGAGGGAGAGTCGAATCGTGGTGGGGAATGGGCTGTGTCGCCGACGATGACATGGCGGCGAGGGGGCAGCTGGGAGAAAGCTCTGCGTCGAAGGAGAGTCAAATCGCCGTGGGGAATGGGCTGGCCCACCCTACTTTTGCTTCATCTGGCCTGTCCAGACGGTTTTCAGCGCACCGGGTTCGGTCTGGAAACCCCGAATATAAAATAGGCAAAATCAGATAAAAAGTGAGCGTCTAGGAACACGACTCGCTGTTCGGTGGAAAGAAACGTGACCCTTGTGGGAATGTAGTGGAGAAGATCATATGGAAATGGACGCGCGGTAGCAGGGGACGTGCAAGCGAGGAGACAAATCAAGCGAGCTTGAGCGGCCGTATAAATATCAGACCCGACTTGTTACTTGTTTGCTGTTTCGAAATAATGTACTACATGCGTCCTTCCTTTGGCCATATTATTGTTTTCAACTTTAGATTCGAATGCATCTAGTCTAAATATTTAACTAGATACATTCGAATCTAAATAAAGTTGAGAATAATAATATAGACTAAAAAGAGTACTAAATAGTGTATAAATTTATCTAAATTTTGATAAATCTACAACATCTATTTTAAG
Organism: Avena insularis; assembly: GCA_023614405.1. Classification (NCBI taxonomy): domain Eukaryota; kingdom Viridiplantae; phylum Streptophyta; class Magnoliopsida; order Poales; family Poaceae; genus Avena; species Avena insularis. Next base: position 108,882 of record JAJUPC010000212.1, on the reverse strand, counting down.
ACCCAGAGAATAACGTTGAACGGAGACGAAGCTTTTACAAGGGACTAGAGTATGATAGCGTCATGAGTGATTGCGTTTTCGCACAGATAAGATCGCCAGTAAGCAGTAAATTAAGTGATTCTAACTCATTTGGCTTGGAGAGTAGATGCACTATCCTACCACCTGGGTTCAAATTCACGTGGACACAAACTATTCGAATTTCCATCTGGGCTGTAGAGCCTTCCTAGCATTTTACCCTACAAAAGTTTGTACATAATGCCGCAGCATTCGTTACCTGGTGTCGGCGTGTCGTTCATATCAACTACTCCCTCCATTTTAAAATATAAGATATTTTAACTTTGTAAAAAGAGTGTATCTAGATTTCTTTTAGTATCTAGGTTCACCCTAAACTTAGATAAACCTAGACACTAAAAGAGATCTAGATACATTTCATTCACAAATCTAAACATCTTATATTTTAAAATATAGATTAGAAGATTCATGTGTGATAGCTGAATCATAAATTATTCTTTTATAGGTTTAGCTGTCACATTAAAAAATGCTAAAATCAAGTGCCACGGCACCCCATCTTTTGAATATAGAGGTGCGTTCCGGTACACCGCTTCAGAAAAAAGACTATTGTTTTTTTGGCAAATTAACTGTGTTAATCAAGACTTACTCCTTCCGTTCAGAAATATAAGATGTTTTAGTTTTATAAAAAGAGTGTATCTAGACGTCTTTTAGTGTCTAGGTTCATAAAGACGTCTAGATACATTCAACTCATAAAACTAAAACGTCTTATATTTTCGAACGGAGGGAGTACATTTTAATTAAGTAGGGCATTGTAATATGGTCTGATTTTTCCTGATAGAAAACCCTAGCTCGCCCTGTAAGCTTTAAATGGTTTGAAAATTTGTGTGAGGGCATGTACAATGTGGGGTTGCCACGTCGGATTTTGCTTAGTTAGAGAAGAGAATAAAAAAATAAAAAGTTATCTTTTCTTAGCTAAGAGATGATCCATTAGAATTAAAAAAAAACTATTTTTCTCCACTGTACCTTGTGTTTTCTCTTATTAACACAATTTATTACTATAATTAGCCAATTTACATAAATTTTTGGAGATAAACTATCGTACAATTTATTTTTATTACATTCTCTAAATTACGTGACTTCTCTAGTATTGTACATGCCCTCAAATAGAGGATCATCCCGATCCAAGCACGTTCAATGCTCAAGGGCTTGTCAACTCTGGATGGGCCACTCAAGGGACTTTCTCATACCTTCCAAAGTAATCAGATCCGTACAATTGTATGAGTGAAGACGTTGTCGGTCCAAGCTGATATATGTGCTATTATCTAAGACTTGAGAGATCTTTGTGTTACAAAGATTGTTATAAGGGAGAAGATCAATTCAAGAGATTTTAGGAGTTACTTATACTCCCTCCGTCTCAAAATAAATGACTTGCATTTGTCTAGATTTAGATGTATCTTACACTAAAACAAGCCTAGATACATCTGAATCTCAACAAACCTACGTCACTTATTTTAGGACGAAGGGAGTAGTATTTTGGGTCTGTGTGAAGTAGGGAATCATCCCGAAAGGGCTTCTCAACTCTCTCGCTCTGGATAGGCCACTCAGAGCAACCACAACGCTGAAACGCTTAAAGGGCGCCTATCGATGCAGTTATTACATGCAGTGGGCGCTGGCTGCCTGGTAGCCGAAATTTGCGCCACTCTTGTTCATGCGTCGCCACTAGGAAAACCACCGGGAATTAACAAAAACGGTTAGAATTTAATACCCAGCGCCGGTGGATAAGCGTCCCACTGTGGGTGCTCTCAAGGGGCTTTCTTTAACCATTGAAGGTAATCAGATTCATACAATTATATGAGTGACGACGGATTCATGTGTTATTATTACCGAAGACTTGAGAGATCTTTGTCTTACAAAGATTGATATCATAGAGAAGATCAACTCAAGGGATTTTAGGAGTTACTTATAGTACTTTGGATCTTTGGTCTAAAGCATGTACCTATGATAGTTTTCACTACACTTTTGAACCAAGCATCACCGCTTAATTAGTCAAGTGGCACAACCAATCTCTTGAGGATGAAATTCTTGTTAAGAAAAGAGATAAATTTATTTTTGAAGGAGTAGCCAAGCACATTTCTTAAATATACTCCCTCTGTCTCAAAATATATGTCACAATTTTTTCTAAATTTGTATATATCTAAATACTATTTTTTATATAAATACATCCAAATCTTGACAAATGTCCAACATCTATTTTGAGACACTCATGTTTCTAACAATGTGTCTCTCCTCTCGTTTGCCTTTGATTGGCATCCTCCAATCGCATGAATATAGAAGAGAGAGAAAGATTCAAGGTACTACATGGGTTGTACACACATACTGTATCTTGGATAGTAGTGTTTTGTTCAAAGCATAGGACATTCAGGACCATATATATTGTTGCGTACACCCACTCCCGTAGAAAAATAAGCACAATTCAATGTTATGAACTACCAAGTCTTGAGTATTGTAGCACGAAAAGGAAATGCTACCGCATAGTATTGAAGTAATAACTGCAAAATGGTAGAGCAAATGCTAAAGTACACATGTCTTTCTCAATTAAATTAATGGATGTACTATGTATAATTTGCATCGCTGTGTTTTCAAGTTTCTTCAACCAGTAAGTGTAAATTGACACATTGCATGAAATTTCCGTGTGTCTATTGCAATTGTTTTTATCTTCACAAAATGAGTGCAGTAGTGTATTTTAGAACGTTTTTAAACCTTAAAACACATTTTGGAAGAAATAAAATAAAGCAAGATGAGTCGCTGTTCTTGAAATTTACGAAGATCGAGAGATCTGAAGTTCTGAACCATGCATGGTTGTGTACAACCATTTCACACTAAAAAAGCGAACACGAAATACTTCCTCCGTCCTAAAAGAAAAAGATATCATAAGTTTGTCTAAATTCAAATATATCTAGACACCATTTAATATATAAATTTATTTAAATTTAAACAAATTTACGACATCATTTTCCGGGAGAAAGGAGTAAAAGAAAATCAAGTACGTAGGCCTTTTCTTTCACGACGCCTCAATTAACTAGGCTTGTATGAAAAGAGAGTGTGTACTTCTGTGCTACGCTCAGCGGTAGTTGGGGCTCGTTGCATCTTCCATAATAAGTTAGCTTCAAGGATTCCCTCCGTTTTAAAATAGAAATAGATGAAATTTATCTAATTTAGATATAACAATAATATCTAGATACATCCAAAATTTACATAAATTTGCAATATTTATTTTAAGAAAAAGTGAGTACTTGATTTGTTCCGGCTAGCAAACCTTTGCCATGATATACCTTATAATTACTTGTCAAGATGTCTTATTTTAATAGGAGTTTATTTTAATAGGACTCTGATCGGCTGCAGACTCCTAGCAACCGAAAGTGACTATTAGAGCATTTCCAACAGATACCGTATCCTGCCCCGTACCGCAAAATAACCGCTATAACTGCTAGTTTGAGGTACGAGGCAAAAAATGGCCATTCCAGATAACCTAAACTGTATCGCATCCGAATTTTTTAACGGTTTCCGCAAATCGTCACTTCGGTGCCGCATATTTTCCGTACCGAGGGTTGCGGATGTGGGGAACCGCATCCTTACTTTCACTTGGCGCAAGGGACACTTCGCTCACGCCGGCGCCGCCATTTTTCGATCTCGTCGTCCTCGCGCCTGTACGCTTTCCCCACCGCACCGCCGCCCACCCCCGCCGGCATGAGCACTCCCTAGCCTCTGCCCACCGATTCCACGACAGAATCCGTGTTGGCAGCATGGCCCGTCGCGGATGTCATCGATGACAGCCTTGTGCTTGCGCCGGTGGCGAAACCGGCGAGGAAGCGACTAGGAGCATAACACCGGGCAGCCGGTGGTTCGACTGGCCTACGGCCCTCCGGCGGTCGGAAGAAAATCAGCGGATCCAAGACGCCCTCCATCCCAAAGTCCAAGAAACCCATGAGCCGGAAGCCCCTCTTTGCGTGCACGCCGGTGACGGCGGCTGCCCCTCTTCCGCCTACCCAATTCACCCCTGTTCCTGGAAGGTATGTGATTGCGGTCAAATTCTCCCTAGATTTGTTGCACATCTTGACTAGAGTTTGGTTGCCTGAAAATGACCATAAAATTCTGGTATTCGTAGCGAGGATCTTTTGTCGGTTATGTGTTCGTTCGTTGACATGATGAACGATGTGGAGATGAACATCAACGAAGGTCCGCCCCTACCTGACGAGCTTGCTGATGGTGCTAGAGGGTGAAGGGGAGGGTCAAGGGGAGCAAGGAGTGCGTGAAACCGATGAGTAGGAATACGATGAACTAGATGTAGGGGTTCGTAGCATGGAAAACAAAAAATTTCTATCGCATACAAACAAACAAGCCAAGATCTATCTACTAGATTGTAGCAACGAGTCGATGGAATAACTCACCCTCGAAGATTCCAAAGTGTTTAACGAGAGCAGATTCTCGTGGGTGATGTAGTCGCATTTTTCCGATCTCAAGATCGCGTGAGACGATCCGCGCGCTGCGTTCAAGAGCGCCCCGCAGTCGGTCACATCGCTCGGTACTGACGAAGACCTTCCTCTCCTTGTTCCAGAAAATGGAGGTTGTAGCACTCTCTCGCGATTCCTAAGAAGACAACGGCGTGGTACCAAGTAGAGGGAAATCCTGCAGGCTTCGCCTAAGCTGCGTAGTATGGTGGAGCTTATGAGAGAGGCTATTAGTGGTCTAGTAATTAGACACACCAATTAGAAGGCTCTAAACCAATGGCTAAAGCAATTAGAAGCTCTAAACCGAAATAGCTCTAAACCGGGTCTAGATCTAGGGTTTAGTTTAGAGGATAGGAAACTTGTTGTGTAGGGAGGGGAGCCCTGCCCCTCCTTATATAGGTGGGAGGGCTGGCCGGCCAAGGGGAGGAGTTCCTCCCCAACTCGGCCTAGGGAGGTGCGCCGGCCAAGGGGAGGAACCCTCCTCCAACTCGGCCTCCACCTCTCCTCCTCTTTTCCCACTTCCCAAACCGCTGCTTGACTTTCAAACTGGCCGCTTGACTTTTCAATTTAGGATTTAAATAAATCCTTTATTTGGGACAGCAAGAACACTTAGTACATGATGCAATCATTCCAATATGCAATGACACATTCATGTACCCTTCCCTCCGAGTGCGGACATTCCGGACCTTCTAGAATGTTCGATGAAAACACCTAACCATTCCCCAACTCCGAAATGGGACTTTCCTTATATGAATCTTATTCTCCGGACCATTCCGGATCTACTCGTGATATCCCGGATCCCATCCGAGACTCCGAACAACATTCGGTCTCTTTCTCATAATACCATAACTACTCAAAACAACGTCGAATCCTTAAGTGTGTCTCCCTACGGTTCGTGAATTATGCGGACATGATCGAGACACTTCTCCGAACAATAACCAATAGAGGAATCTGGAAATTCATATGGCTCCCACATATTTCTACGATTACTTTGATCGAATGAACCACTTACATACGATACCAATTTCCCTTTGTCTCACGATATGTTACTTATCCGAGGTTATGATCGTGTATATCTCGCATACCTAGTTCATCCTCGCATCGATAAGTACTCTTTTCTCGCTCCGTGATATGTGATCCCTTGTGACCAAGTCACATGCTTGCAAGCTAATTGGATGACATTTCACCGAGAGGGCCCAGAGAATATCTATCCGTCATGTGGATGGACAAATCCCACTCTTGATCCATGTGTTTCAACCAATACTTTCCAAACACTCAATGCCACCTTTATAGCCACCATGTTACGGTGTGGTGTTTGATGACATCAAAGCATCCATCCAAAGAAAGGTGATATGCATGATCTCATGGTCGAAGGAATTAGGTTACTATGTATCAGAAAGCATATAGCAATTGAACTATTGAAATGACTTGATCTTTATGCTACGCTTGTCTATAGGAGTATGTCCACCATATCATTCTCCTAACGATATGATCTTGTTGTTGATAACATCTCAATGTTCATGATAGGGAAACCACAATCATCAATCAACCAACAAGCTAGTGAAGTATAGAGGCTATACTAGGGACTTCAAATTAAGTTTACAAATCACACAAGTATTAATGGTTTCCTTGTTAATACTATTATAGCATGAATGTAAACATTTATCATAAACACAAAGATATATAATAATAACTATATTTATTATTGCCTCTAGGGCATATCTCCAACAGTCTCCCACTTGCACTAGAGTCATCCAATCTAGATTACATGGTAATATACCGAACACCCATGGCAGTTTGGTGTTGGTCATGTTTTGCCCTTGGGAGAGGTTTAGTCAACGGATCCGCCATATTCAGATCTGTGTGTACTTTGCAAATCTTTATATCCCCATCCTGGATATGTTCTCGAATAGCGTGAAAACGCAGCTTGATATGCTTCAGCTTCTTGTGTGACCTTGGTTCTTGCGCATTGGCTATGCCCATGTTATCACAAAGAGATAGACATTGGGTCCAGCGCACTTGGAACCACACCCAGCTCTATAATGAACTCTTTCATCCATATCGCTTCTTGTGAAGCCTCCGAAGCAGCCATGTATTCCGATTCAGTTGAAGATCTCGCCACAACGCTTTGCTTTGCACTCCTCCAGCTAACTGCTGCACCATTCAAAATAAATACGTATCCAGATTGTGATTCAGAATCATCCGGATCGGTGTTCCAACTAGCATCGATGTAACCATTAACAACGAGCTGTTCATCACCTCCATAAGAAAGAACCATATCCTTAGTTCTTCTCAAGTACTTAAGGATGTTTTTGATCATTGTCCAATGATCCACTGGATCACTTTGATATCTGCTAGTTAGACTAACAAAGATGCGATGTCGGGTCTAGTACATAGCATGGCATACATTAGAGATCCTATGGCTGAGGCATAGGGAGTCTTACTCATCCTAACTCTATCTAATGCCGATGACGGAATTTTAGTTTTACTCAAGGTCGTATTGGTCAACATGGGCAAGAACCCTTTCTTGCTATCTTCCATTCCAAACCTCTTTAGAACTTTGTCCAAATATGTACTTTGTGACAATGATATTTGGCGTTTCGATCTATCTCTATAAATCTTTATGCCTAATATTTAAGCTGCTTCGCCAAGATCCTTCATTGAAAAACTATTATTCAAATATTCTTTGACACTATTAAGAAGGTCTACATCATTCCCAATCAACAATATGTCATCCACATACAGTATTAAGAATGCTACAGAGCTTCCACTCACTTTCTTGTAAACACAAGCTTCTCCATAAGTTTGTATAAAACCAAAACTTTTGATTACCTTATCAAAACGTTGATTCCAACTTCGGGATGCTTGCTTCAATCCATAGATGGACCGTTGAAGCTTGCATACCTTGTTAGCATCTTTAGGATCGACAAAACCTTTGGGTTGTATCATATACAACTCTTCATCAATGTCTCCATTGAGGAATGCTGTTTTGACATCCATCTGCCATATCTCATAATCATAATATGCAGCGCTAACATAATCCTCACAGACTTTAGCTTCGCTACCGTGAGAAAGTCTCATCGTAGTCAACTCCTTGAATTTGTCGAAACCCTTTTGCGACAAGTCGAGCTTTATAGACGATAACATTACCATCAAGATCTGCTTTCTTCTTGAAAATCCATTTGTTCTCGAGCCTTCCTACCATCCGTAAGTCCACCAAAGTCCATACTTGGTTTTCGTACATGGATCCAATCTCGGATTTCATGGCTTCTTGCCATTTATTGGAATGTGGGCTCATCTTCGCTTCCTCATATGTCTCGGGGTCATCGGTGTTGTCCACCAACATGACATTCATAACGGAATCATACCAACTGGAGTGGTACGATTTCGTTGACCTCCGAGGTTCAGAGCAACTTCAACCGAAGTTTCATGATCACCATCATTAGCTTCCTCTCTTATTGGTGCAGCACCACAGAACTTCTTCCGTGTGCGCTACTCGCAATTTCGAGAGAAGGTTCGACAACCTCCGAGTTCTACTTTCCTTCCAAATACTTCTTTCGAGAGAAATTCTTCTCTAGAAATGATCCATTCTTGGCAACGAAGATTTTGCCTTCGGATCTATGATAGAAGGTATACCCAATAGTTTCCTTGGTATCCTATGAAGACGCATTTTCCGCTTTGGGTTCAAGCTTGTCCCTGTAACTTCTTTACATAGGCTTCAGATCCCCAAACTTTAAGGAACGACAATTTAGGTTTCTTCCCAAACCATAATTCATACGGTGTCGCTTTCAACGGATTTAGACGGTGCCCTATTTAAAGTGAATGCGGCGCTTTCTAATGCATAACCCCAAAATGATAGTGGTAAATCTGTAAGTGACATCATAGAACGAACCATATCTAAGAGAGTTCGACACGACGCTCAGACACACCATTCTGCTGTGGTGTTCGGCGGTGTCAATCAAAAGTATTCCACATTTCTTCAAATGCTCGCCAAACTCAGAACTTAGATATTCACCTCCACGATCGTAACGTAGAAACTTAATCTTCTTGTTACGTTGATTCTCTACCTCACTTTGAAACTCCTTAAATTTCGAAAGTTTCGGACTTATGTTTCATGAAATAGATATACCCATATCTACTCAAATCATCCGTGAAGGTAAGAACATAACGATAACCACATGATGCTACACTCATTGGACCACATACATCGGTATGTATGATTTCCAATAAGTCCGTAGCTCGCTCCATCATACCGTAAAATGGAGTCTTAGTCATTTTACCCATCGACATGCCGCATCTTTCAAGTGATTCGAAATCAAGTGATTCAAGAAGTCCATCGGAATGGAGTTTCTTCATACGCTTCACTCCAATGTGACCAAGACGACAGTGCCACATATAGGTCGAGTTATCGCTCGATTTCAAACGTTTAGCTTCAATGTTATTAATATGTGTATTTCCACTATCGAGATTCAATATGAATAGACCATCTATCAAAGGTGCATGTGCATGAAACATGTTACTCATATAAATCGAACAACCATTATTCTCGGATTTAAACAAGTAACCGTCTCGCAATAAACAAGATCCCGATATAATGTTCATGCTTAAGCAGGCACCAAATAACAATTATTTAAGTATAAAACTAATCCCGATGGTAGATGAAGAGGTAGCGTCACCGCGATCACATCAACCTTTGATCCGTTTCCCACGCGCATCGTCACCTCGTTCTTCGCTAGCTTCCGTTTATTCTACAGCACCTGTTTCGAGTTACAAATATGAGCAACCGAACCAGTATCAAATACCCAGGCACTACTACGAATACTAGTGAGATACACATCAATAACATGTATATCAGATATACCTTTCTTCTTGATGTTGCCGTTCTTCAAATCTGCCAAGTACCTTGGGCAATTCCGCTTCAATGACCTTCTCCTTGCGGTAAAGCATTGGTTTCAGGCTTAGGTCCAGCCTTGGTCTTCTTCGTCGATGGCAGCTTTCTTACCACCCTTCTTGAAGTGTCCCTTTGCTTAGACTTGCCTTTCTTGAATTTGGTGGTCTTATTGACCATCAACACTTGGTGCTCTTTCTTGATCTCCACTACTGCAGATTTTAACATAGCAAATAGTTCTGGCAACTCTTTGTTCATGTTCTGCATGTTGTAGTTCATCACAAAGTTCTTGTAACTTGGTGGTAGTGATTGGAGGATGCGGTAAACTCCCAAAGTATTAGGAATCACTATACCCAAACTTTGAAGTTTATTTATGCGTCTGGACATCTTAAGCACATGCTCACCGATTTGAGCTACCCTCTTCCATCTTGCGCTTAAAGAACTTTTCAAGCTTCATAACTTTCAATTGCCGCATGAGTCTCAAAGATTAATTTGAGATCCTCGACAATATCATATGGATCGACTCTTCAAACCTTTTCAAGTCTGATTCTAAACCATACAAGATAGCACATCGAACTATGGAGTAATCGATTCTTCCGAGCGAGGTAAACATTCTTTACTTCATCGGTAGCATCACCGCAGTGGGTCACCTAGCGGTGCATCCAGACATAGGTCAAATTACCAGCTGTGAGGACAATCCTCAAATTGCGGAACCAATCCAAGTTGCTTCCATTGTTTTTCAACTTTTCTTTCTCTAGGAACGCATTAAAATTGATGGTAGGGGCTGCCATTGATCTACAACATATTTGCAATAGTTTAGACTAAGTTTATGACACATTGAGTTCAAATTAATTAATGAAATTAAACTAGGTGAACTCCCACTCAAAACAACATCCCTCACATTGTTTTAGTGATCACACGAACCAAATCCACTACATCAACACCGATCATCACGAGAGATGATATAGTTTAAATGTCGAACAATCATCATGTTCATAATATCCACTATATGATTCATGATGTACCTTCGCGATCCGTGTTCCCGAGGCCATGTCTGCATGCTAGGCTCGTCAAGATCAAACCTTAGCTACCGCATAAGCAAATCTGGCTTGCTTACGTTGTATTCACCATGAATCAAAGACACCCGATCATCACGTGGTGCTTCGAAGCAGCAAGCTTTGGCAACGGTGCATACTAAGGGTGAACACTTTAGAACTTGAAATTTATGTGTATGAGGGATCATCTTATAATGCTACCGTCGTCTACTAAGCAATACAAGATGCATAAAGGATTAACATCACATGCAATTCATAATATGTGATATGATATGGCCTTTCTTCTTTGTGCTTCCGATCTCCATCTTCAAGCACGAATATGATCTCCATCATCACCGGCATAGCATCAAGGTCAATGACGCTTCTTCATGGTTGTCGCCCACCAGCCTTCAACTATTACAACTATTTTGAATAGACACGCAGGTCTTAATGTAAATTAAAGACAACCATATGGCTCGCCGTTGCCAACTTACAATAAGGAACATTGCATACATCAAATATAATCACAATCATGGCCATATCACATCATCAGACACCCCTGCAAAACAAAGTTAGACGCCTCTACTTTCTTTGCATATTTTACGTGGTTTGGGGCTTTCCATAGGTGTCGTTCTAACCTACGAACAAGAACCACAACATTGATACTAGCATTGTTGATCACCCGTTGTAAATTGGATCTTTACTATGCTAGGAGAAACAGGCACCCGCAAAGCCACTTATGCAAAACGAGTTGCATGTCAAGCGTGGAGCAAGTCTCATGAACGATGTCATGTAAGGTTAGCCCGGGCCGCTTCATCCCAACATACCGCAAGATGCAAAGTACACGAAAAGCAATCTACAATAAAAGCATCAACGCCCACAATGACCATTGTGTTCTACTCGTGCAACAGATCTACATATAGACACGGCTCTGATACCACTGTAGGGGTTCGTAGCATGGAAAACAAAAATTTTCTATCGCATACAAACAAACAAGACAAGATCTATCTACTAGATTTTAGCAACGAGTCGATGGAATAACTCACCCTCGAAGATTCCAAAGTGTTTAACGAGAGCAGATTCTCGTGGGTGATGTAGTCATACTCTTTCCGATCTCAAGATCGCGTAGACGATCCTTCCGGCGCCGCGTTCCCGCAGCGCTCCCGCAATGGTCACATCGTTCGATTGACGAAGACCTTCCTCTCCTTGTTCCAGCAAAGCGGAGGTTGTAGCACTCTCCTCGCGATTCGCAAAGACAACGGGCGTGGTACCAGGAAGTAGAGGGAATCCCTGCAGGCTTCGCTTAAGCCAAGTAGTATGGTGGAGCTTATGAGAGAGGCTATTAGTGGTCTAGTAATTAGACACACCAATTAGAAGGCTCTAAACCAATGGCTAAAGCAATTAGAAGCTCTAAACCGAAATAGCTCTAAACCGGGTCTAGATCTAGGGTTTAGTTTAGAGGATAGGAAACTTGTTGTGTAGGGAGGGGAGCCCTGCCCCTCCTTATATAGGTGGGAGGGCTGGCGGCCAAGGGAGGAGTTCCTCCCCAACTCGGCCTAGGGAGGTGCGCGGCCAAGGAGGAACCTCCTCCAACTCGGCCTCCACCTCTCCTCCTCTTTTCCCACTTCCCAAATCGCTGCTTGACTTTCAAGCTGCTTTGACTTTTCAATTTAGGATTTAAATAAATCCTTTATTTGGGACAGCAAGAACACTTAGTACATGATGCAATCATTCCAATATGCAATGACACATTCATGTACCCTTCCTCCTCGAGTGCCGGACATTCCGGGACCTTCTAGAATGTTCCCATGAAAACACGGAACCATTCCCCAACTCCGAAATGGGACTTTCCTTATATGAATCTTATTCTCCGGACCATTCCGGATCTACTGATATCCCGGATCCCATCCGAGACTCAACAACATTCGGTCTCTTTCTCATAATACCATAACTACTCAAAACAACGTCGAATCCTTATGTGTCTCCTCACGGTTCGTGAATTATGCGGACATGATCGAGACACTTCTAGAACAATAACCAATAGAGGAATCTGGAAATTCATATGGCTCTACATATTTCTACGATTACTGCGATCGAATGAACCACTTACATACGATACCAATTTCCCTTTGTCTCACGATATGTTACTTATCCGAGGTTATGATCGCGGTATCTCTGCATACCTAGTTCATCCTCGCATCGATAAGTACTCTTTTCTCGTTCCGTGATATGTGATCCCTTGTGACCAAGTCACATGCTTGCAAGCTAATTGGATGACATTTCACCGAGAGGGCCCAGAGAATATCTATCCGTCATGTGGATGGACAAATCCCACTCTTGATCCATGTGTTTCAACCAATACTTTCCAAACACTCAATGCCACCTTTATAGCCACCCTGTTACGGTGTGGTGTTTGATGACATCAAAGCATCCATCCAGTAAAGGTGATATGCATGATCTCATGGTCGAAGGAATTAGGTTACTATGTATCAGAAAGCATATAGCAATTGAACTATTGAAATGACTTGATCTTTATGCTACGCTTGTCTATAGGAGTATGTCCACCATATCATTCTCCTAACGATATGATCTTGTTGTTGATAACATCTCAATGTTCATGATAGGGAAACCACAATCATCAATCAACCAACAAGCTAGTGAAGTATAGAGGCTATACTAGGGACTTCAAATTAAGTTTACAAATCACACAAGTATTAATGGTTTCCTTGTTAATACTATTATAGCATGAATGTAAACATTTATCATAAACACAAAGATATATAATAATAACTATATTTATTATTGCCTCTAGGGCATATCTCCAACACTAGAAGAGGTGGACGAGGAGGCCTTCAATGCTGTTCAAGATAAGGTAAAATCGAAGAGATCAGCAAAACTACACCGTGGACGAAGACACGACATTGATCCGGGCTTGGGAAGGTGTGTCCATGGATGTTATCACCGAAACTGACCAATCCCGGAAGAAGTATTGGCAACGGATTGAGGACAATTTTTTCAAGCTAGTGCCAAAAGTAAGCACTCGCACATTGAGATCTCTCCAAGGTCGGTGGGATACGATCAAACAATCTTGAAGTCGATGGAGTGCCGCCTACGAGCAAGTCAAGACTCACCCTCCTAGCAGGGTCAACATTGATGACTATGACAATGGTGCCCAACTTAGGTATATGGACATGGCCGCAATCGAGGAACAAACCATTTGATCTCCATCACTGCTGGGAATTGCTCAAGGACAGTGAGAAGTGGAGGGTACGGGATCGAGAGGCGCCACCTCCTAGAAAAGACGCCACCATAAACTTGGAGGAAGATGCCGAGGAGGAAGACGAAGAACCCAAAGCAAAAAAGAAAAAGTCCAGATGGTGCGAAGAAGGTGAAAGAAGAGATTAAGAGAAAGGTTGAACACGAAAGGTTGAGGGACAAGATTGATGAAATGATGAAGCACAAGTTGCTAGTGGCACAACAACAAATGGAAACCAAGCTCAAGATGGCTGACAAGAGAGAAGAGACCAAACTGCAAATGTGGCTTGCAACTCGTGAATATGAGAAGCGCAAAGCTGAGTTTGAGGAGAGGATGATCCGTCTCGAAGAGGAAAAAGCTAAGGCAATTGCCTAGGAAACACGAGTGATGACCATGGATCCTGAGAAGATGGATCCGATCATAAAAGAGTGGTGGGGAGATCGAAGGAGGGAGATTCTCAAGGCAAGGCATGCTCGACGAGCTGCTGCAAGTGCTACTGCGAATGGTGGAGCTGATCATCAGGAAGCCCAGCATGTTCATTTTCCATTCGTTCATGCTGTTGTATCTACGCGTTGTTGTAAAGTTTGAAATTTTGAACTGCTGGTTTGCAGAATATGATTTGCAATACACGTTATTTTGCAGTACGCGAGACGGGGCGGAACAGATGCAACATAACTGAACCGTAGAATGTGGAGTATTATATTTTGCGGTTCAATATGCGGCACTTGATCCGCCCCGCTCTTTCTCGCACCGAAAACCAGCTTTCCGGTTTACCACATCCACATTTTGCAGTACCGCGGGATGTGGTATGTGCTAGATATGCTCTTAGGCCGTATTTTCCATGCTAGAGCGACATGGTTATTTTTCATCAAGGAGTCAGTTTGGAGTCGCATTGTCCTCACGGGAGTTGATGCATGATCTAATTGATTAATAGAGAAGCTATTTAGAATTTTAGATACATAGAGAAAGATTATGATTAATAAACTAGGAGTTAAGGATACTTGCAGCTTGATGATGATTTAGAAACTAGCAGCTGGCGGGAGAAGCATCTGCAACATCTGCTACTATATCCTACATAAAAGTAAATCAGGTTTCGTAATGGCTGATTTTATGAGCCCATTTAGGGCTCGTTTGGTCTTGAGGGGAGGAAAATCCAGGGAAACGTACCCTTGGAGGGAATTTAACCGTGCATGCAGGATCCCCCTTCCATATGGAGATCTTCCCCCTCCCCTCTATAGTTTGACATCAGGGCAGGAAAACCACTAGGGACACACGAAAGAACAAGAAATTTATTAGGAAGGCCATGATTCCACAAATACTTCCGCATATCTGTCATCATTTCATTGAGGATCAAGTGGTTGCCTGAACTATTTTTTCGTGCTATAGTAAGACCAACCATTACAATTAATATCACTTCATGATTGATTAAAAACATTAGAATTCAACACTAGAACTATGGATCTAGCAGAAACATTTTCTCAACACAAAAGTCTGAATTCTCAAGTTGCCATGTTTGATGAGGTGACACTTGTGAAGAGGTGAGCTAAGGCGATAGTCCGGTGTGCTGCTCTAGTCGCTTCTCTACTCTACCGCAGCTCGACTTTTGCTAAATTACAAAAAACAATGATAAAGTTAGCATTTGTTTCATAATAAAACAGTTTAAGTGATGGCTTAAAAAGTTGAAGTTGCAAGATAGGTTTAACAAGACAAGGATGATAAGAAAAAATAAGAAGTATTACATTGTTGTACAGTATAAATCAATAACATTTGATACTGCTGCTACTTTCATTGATGGAATTAATTTTCATGTCTCGCTTTAACAAACCAGTGCATACTCCTTTTCTGAATGAAACCAACCACTTCTATATATAAGTGTGTTGACAAACCAACAATAGCATGCTAGTGACATGAACCAATCGCTATCTCCAAAACATAAAGGCTACAAACAATACTAGTGAGCTGAGCAAACCATACGATGTGTATGTCTATGTAACTGCACGGGTTCTATAAGAAACATGGCACAGAGATTTAACTGCAGGGGTTATCTAAAAAAGCATAGCATGGAGAGTTCACTATAGGGGTTGCCTAGTGTAAAAGGAAGAATAAGTTTTCAACTTCCAGGACTATTGTTGTGGTGAAATATTAAATTGCAAGAGAAACCTTTCTGCTTGCTAGCTTCAAATAAAATATTATCCAACTAATCATGACTAAGCCAAAAGGGCGTCAAAAATATCAGGCATAAATTGTACCGAACACATACAATTCTTAGTCCTGAAATAGGATTGACGAAGAGCAAATAAATCTATCCCTTTTGAATCAAGAAAGGTCCAAAGTATCAGGTGTGTTGTCTCAATGAAATAAGACTGACACAAAGCACTAGTCCTATACACAACGCTCCCTCCATGTGTGCTGTCTCGGTGAACTAGCCCTTTTAAAATCAAGAAATGTCCAAAGTAAATTAAAATTTACTTGCAGTATCAGGTGTAGAGCATGGATGATGCTCACCTTCCTATATATGGATAGCTAGCTAGTATAGATCATGTGATGGTATAGTGATATTTATTATGCATTTCTTGGCTCCAAAATAGAAGTTTATCAAAACATAAATGCTCTACATCAGATGCTAGTGAAAGGTTGCTCATCAATAATCCTATTATATAAATAGGACAAACCTGAATGCTCTAGGAATTGTAGATCATTCTCATCAGCATTTGACATTCGAATGCAAAGGTCACCAGATTTGGTCTGCACCTAACTAGGTAGCACTTTTCAAGAACAATTTTTTTGGAAGTGGGAAACCGGAGTCCCTTTTTTGGATAGAACACATATCATATTTCCCCTTTCTAGGATCCTAACACACTAAAAAATCCCAAACTAACAAAACTAGCATCCAGTAACCATTCTACCACACCATAATCACTAATGTTACAATAAAGTATACTGTAATACCATGAACGCGAACAAGAACATATTACAAACATCAGTACCAGCAGCAATCAACATGACAGCATGTACAACAACAAGAATAAAAGTGGAGCCGAAGGAGAGAGGGACGGGAGGCTCACCTTGAGGGAGGTCAGCTGGGGAGGAGCGGCCAAAGTCGGGGTCGACCTATGAGATAGTCTTCCAGTAGGGACGGGGGGCGGGTCGGAGGTTCTTGGGCTGTCCACCTTGTGGGAGCGGGCGGGAGATGGCGGAGGCTGGCGAAGACGATGGGATCCGACTGGATATTGTGAGGAAGGACGGAGGGGACCACGGGCGACAAATGAGGCAAAGGGTCACCGGCAAGAGTGGTGGCGATGGATGGCGGTGTGGGTAGGTCGAACCCTAGCACCGCTGCTCCATGTCGTGCACGAGCAAGGCGAGTTTTTTCCTCCTGACCTCTACACTAGTGGAGCAATCTCCCGAGGAAGGGCGTGGAAAGGGTCGATTTTCCCTTGCTCGTGGACAGCCAAATGGCTGCGTGGGCTGTCCCGGGTCAATTTAGTACGCGTTAGTATTCGCCCAGGGAAAAGGCCGGGATCCCTGCATTTACCGGGAGCACCAAACGAGCTCTTAGGGGCATGTTTGGTTAGTCGGGCCTAAATTTCTCATTTTTTCTACTTGGCTCGGTGGGTGCTGCATGGGGGAGATTGGGCTTGGGACAAGTTTGGCAGTTCGTTTAGTTGCCCATATCTAGTTTTCCTGCAATTTTGGCAAGTTGTTTGGTTGGCAATAAAACTGATTTTCTCTCATTTGATGCAAAAACCTGCATGTTTGGTTGCTCATGCCAAAGTGATGTGCTCACTACTTCTCACAGCTGGTGATGTTACCGCATAATACCAAATAGGCAACAAACTGAAATAGCAATTTCAAACAAGTGGGAAATTAAACTAGCAGTACCAACTTACCACCCTAGCTACTAGCAAATATGAGTTCACAATAATGTTACCTAGCTACTAGCAAATGATAGTTCACCACAATATTACCTAGCTACTAGCAAATGACAGTTTAACACCCACATCAGGGGTTGTTCATGGAACATAAGGCCAGCACATCATCAAAAAACCATCACCATCTTCTTTAGATCCTGTAGTTTCCTCTCTTCGCCCACATGTCGAGTGTCCACTGTTGTCTCCTGCTCTTCCAAGTAGCACAATCGTTTTGTGCAACACCATGGCCACCTTCAGTGTCGTTGTTCTCAGGAACTACATCTTCTTCAGCCGGGAAGTACTCATCAGCGTCGAATTGCAAGATCTTGTTGTGCAAAATGCAACATGCAAGAACAAGATTTACTTGGTTGGGGAAAGAGTGGAAAGGCTTCTGATCAAGGATCTTAAACCCTATTCTTCAGAGCAGCGAAAACCCTCTCAACCATGACTCTATGGCTATAGTGCCTAAGATTGAAAAGTTCTTCCAGAGTACTTGGGTAGTTCCTAGTAGAGAACTCATTGAGATGGTACCTTGTTGACCTTAAGGGTGGTAGAATTCTAGGCCGGCGGGCATACCTGGCATCTGCAAGGTAGAATTTGTCGTCAGGGAGCTTGAGGCCATCAGGTCTGCTAAGGTTGTCAGCCAGAATCATCGCATCATGTGCAGATCCTTCCCACCCAGCAAGCACATATGTGAACTTCATGTCGAAATCAACAGTGGCAAGCACATTCTTACTGGGGAAGTGCTTCCTCCCCCTATATGCAACCTGCCGAGCTTTCGGCACTCTAGCCATCACATGAGTACCATCAATTGCTCCAATACAATCCTGGCATTACAAGATTGTTAGTCGACTGTCTAATACTATCATCCAATGCAGAAAATAATAGAGTTGCTCACCTTGAAAAAGAGGAACCATCGACCGTGCCATGTATCCTCATAGGGATTTGACTAGATGGTGGTTTGATCATCTATTGTATGAGTTCTCCAACAGCATACAACACCTGATGGAAATATTGGGAAATCGTCTTGGTTGATCTCCTCCGTGTGTTGTGAATCACTCAGAATCCCTGGTTATGGCCTAGAACATGAAGAAACAAAGCCACATGTTCTTCGATACAATAGTTGATGTTGTTTTTGAGCAACCCCCTAGACTTGAATGTCTACACAATATGGTTAAATGGGTCTCTTCTCATGCTAAGCATGGTGATATCCTCCACATCATTGTTGTTGTAGATGTAGTTTAGATTAGCCGTCCTCTCTCTATCGTGTTGCATCAGGGGACCATATTTCACTTCCGGCCTTTTATTCCTACTAGTCGCTCGTCTGTAGATCAGGAACATCCATGCCTGAATCATAGCGACTAGAGCAGCTGCCTAGATGATAACCTTCAATTGTTGGCCCTACACGGAGTGGCATTGCTTAAGCCCTGAGTATGTACTACCCCAATGTTGAGCTAACTAACTAGGTAAACAAGTTGGAGAGGAGGCAATGTTGCGGTTCTTACCGTCATGGTGGTGGACAACGAGGACCTGCCGCAGGCGGAGAAGAAGACAGGGGAGAAGTCTGCACCATAAATCTGCGAGCCAGTAGATGTCGGAGTCGGACAGAAGATGCTAGTAGGTGCCGGAGTGTGCTTAGCAGCTACTACCCGAGATCTAAATCACTTCTGCCGCCGCCAAAGCCACCGCAGAAGGGGGAAATGGGGAGGCATTTATCTTCTAGAGGGAGGTGGTAGCTGATGTCTACAAGAGCACATATCGTTTGTAGCTAGTTTCTAATTTCAGATATCAATCCCACAGGGAGCCCAAAGGTAAGTGTTTATGGGTGAAGTCTTTGTCACACCCGAAGTTGTCACAGGTCTTCGAGTGAATTGACTGCAAGTGTTGAAATAAGAATGGGGTTTTTATGAAATGCGATATATTTAAATAGAACTAAAATGTAAACTTCAAAAATATAAAGCATAAAAAGTAAAGAACGACTTTGTTGTTTGTTGTTTACTGCAGATAGCGAAAGAAGGCGCGGGGAGGTTCAGTTCATGGTGATAGTGACTGTGCCAGGTGGACGAGTGATAAATGTAACAATTATAATCTTATAGATATATGTGTAGGTGAGCAACCCATAATTAGCCGGAACTTCTCTCGGTAGATTTCATCCCAACTTCAATAATCCTACTAGCCTGCTACCAAAACCATGGTCAGACACTAGACGATTAAGACCCTTCAGGTCGCTTAGCGATTAAGCTCCTTGGATCAGACTAATGCAATAAGCACAGTGGTTACTCATTATCCTCGAGTCAACTAGCTTTCCATTGATATCCCTGTGTCACCCGGGGGTCGCCGATCCACTAGCGAACAAGATCTTATCTATGTAAAACAAAGAATCATGTTGTCTGGGCCCTTAATTGGACAACAAGCATTAGGCATCCCACAGAAATTCAAGCACACATAATATAGTAATTAGAATCAATCACAAACTAATGGAAAATATGAAGGCACATCACATCTCACCAGTCCCCTACATCTCCCACGCCCAAGGGAATTAATCACACATCAGATAAGAACGGATCATTTATATAATTAAATAAAGGGAATTTGTCTTTGTATTACCTTGGAGATTCACAATAAGAATAGAAAAATGTCCAACACAATTCAAGATGGGAAGAAACAATCTCAAACCCTAGTCTTGCAAGGTGGAGATCCCTCTCTCTCTCAAGTACAAGTAGTGGCTATGGGGGTGTATTGGCTAGGAGGTCGAAGATCATGGAGCGAGATGATGTACGGCTTCTCCTTCTTCTCCGAATCACTTCTTTCTCCCTTCTAGATGGTATGGCGGCTGCTGTGTTGTGTTTTCGTCCTCGGTCCCTTCATGGAAGTTGTCCCTTTTGACAAGACAGAGGCGGCGACAACTATACGGCGGGAACTATAAGGCCAGAAACATATTCCCGCCGTATAGTTGCTCGTTAAAGCTATTGTGAGCTCCCCTCACATTCTTCCAAAGTGAGACTCGCTTGTTTTCTCCAGAATATTGTGTTTCTCTAGTTAAATCCTTCTATTGACTTTCAAAACCCAAAACACACATTAAAAACCAAGTTTTCTTCACTACCAAAGTATTAGCGTTAGGTAAAGCCAGAAAACGATCAAATCCGGTAGAAAACCATCAAATAAAGCCATCAAAAATGTGTCGAATCTCACAGCTATGAACTCCCCCAAGCTTAGATGTTGCTCGTTGTAACACCCTAGCATTAGGATCCGACGAAGGGTAGAATTAGGAATCCAAGTTTGTGTATGCATGCATCTGTAAAATCAGGGTAAATTTTTCGCCAAACAAAACACTAAAGGGATCAGAGTTTCTTTCGCTAATTGGAAGTAGGAATAGCTCTTGTTAGTAATTGTTGTGAATTCTGACATGACCTTTAGGCATTATTAAGGTTTTGGGAAAGTTACTTTGAATTCAAATTCGAAATTTGAATCAATTTGAAAGAATTTGAACATTAGAAGTTTGTATTATTGATTTGATTTCCAAAATTCCTTATTAATATTATTTGGTTAAAATATAGTTATAATAGATAACAATAAGGATTTAAGAAAAGGAAATTAAATAAGGGATGGAATCTTATTTCCTGATTAAATAATAATAAAATAAATAGTGATCAATACACCAACAATACTGATTATTACTGAGGATAGAAACAAACTTTATAAATTTATAATCACATCTTTACAAGATTATTTACAAAAGGGATAGAAAGAAGATTACAATTGAAATCTATATTACATATCTACTCCTATACTAGATCTTGTATGTCCAGATCTTGTTCTTGCAATAAAGAAAAATAACTAAATGAAAGAAAGGGTTAGTAGTTAGTAAGTTTACTCTCACTAGTGAACAGTGAAGTGCATTGTTCATGATACATCACTGAGTAAATAATAAAGGGGCAAGTTCCACCAAAGATGTAGTATCTGTTCTTTTAAGTAAATAGCCCAAATGCCACATTAGAAGCCAAGTGGAGAGAGGTAAGTTTCACCAGGCCAATAACAAGTAACAGGTAAACGTGAAAGCCAAATTAGTTGAGCTGATCCACATGAGCAGCTCACACAGACACACAGGTGAGTCACCTAAATGCATGAGATGTGCTGTCCACACAATAGCAGCAGAACAAACACTCAAACAGAGCACCTGCCGAAGCACGGATATAGGAAGCTCACTTCACTTTCTTAAACACACCCCACGAGCTTAGCGAGCTTGCCAGATCCAGATAAAACCAACCAGCTAATCCACCAAAACAACCACCAGTTCATCATAAAATGGTGACATGAGGAGGGGGTGATGCAGAAGGATAGCAAGGGCAACATCCTGATTACAGGAGTAGAGGAGGAGCACGCGCAGAACCAGGAGGTCCGGGCCAAGATCCAGCCACCAGAATGGTCTAGCAAAATCAAGTCATCATATCAACTAGCAACAACATCAACCACTCCAATATTGTGGTAAGTAAGATAAAACCTTCACATAATCCAATTGTCTTATCCAGATAAGAAATCATGTGTTGTTATATACTAAATCTCTTAGAAATCACCCAAGTGGGGTGTATCCATCATAGAGAAATTAGAGTTAAAGCCAATCAATACATCAGTGCAAATAACCCCTGTAACATTCCAAAACTTAATCCAAAGTTAATCAAGATCAAATCTACCCAATTTACGGTTAACAAAAACTTTTTCATTTAAAAATAATCAAGCATTCATATGTGTGTGCATTTAAATTAGGAGTTGATTTGAATTGCCATGTTTAAGCGATCCATTGGTTTTAAAACGATTCTAAGGTGAATTAAACATCATCTAGATCATTCCGAAACAAATCCCAAAGAAAAAGAAATCAAAAAGAATAAAAGAAGCAAATGGTCACTTCTGCAATTTTAATCACCTGGCCTACTTTGGCTATTCCTAGAACTCAAATATTAATAGAAACAATTGTGGATCTTTGCACCCCTTGCTAGTACAAATAGTGATGTACCAACGCCCACCTTGTTTCATCCTAAAAACTTTCAAACACTAAATTTAAATGACAATTGAAAATTGAATGTAGTTCATATGTACAGATCACACCTTCTCAAAAACCACTCAAATGAATTCCATTAAATAAATCCTAGCAACCACAGTCTACCAAGCATCAGATCAAAGCACCCACTAAAAATCTCCCAAAAATTCAAATATTTGCTTTATGCGGCCATTGTGTCGAACACTTAGTGAGCACTAATCAAACTGCCTAACTATTACTGTTGCTAGTTAAGTTCTTGTCCCCCTCTGGACCCTCTCTGCACTCCCCTGTCCCCCTAGCATCTAACCCAGCCCAGACCAGCACTCCCCCTTAGCCGTTGCAGCAGTGGCGCGCCGCCACAATATGGTCGTCGTCGGCCAACGCGGGCAACGCGCCAGAGACCAAGCCGCACCATTCCAGCGTGCCTGCTAGCACCGCCTAACCCTACCGCCTCTCCCTGTCCACCCCTCGATCAACCCCAGCCACTGGACCACCTCAGCGTCGCGCCACCCTTTCTCTCTGCGCCATGCGCAGCGCATGCCAGAGCGTGATCGCTGCCAGCACGCAGCAGATCGAGCCTCGACACCATATCATGCACGCCGCTCTGCCTCGACACCCACACCCTGCCAGACATGGTCGTGCTCCGCCGCGTGACCCATAGTCGCCATAATCGCTGTCGAGCATCGCCTCTGTCTGCCAGAGCGTGGGAAGCCCTCGACCAAATGCCACCGCCCCTAGCCGCGCCATTGTGCCGTAGCTGACCGCCAGCAGACTGCCCACCGTCCGCCTACCTCACCCACACCGATAGCCCCCCTGTTTCGCCGTCACCGACGAGCTGCGCCATGCTTCTCTGCCACCGTGTCGAGCCTATATAGGGAGGCCTGCCCCGCACCATCTCTTCACACCATTCCACTCCCCTCTCTCCACTGACCATTTCCCCTCTCTCGCCGGAGCCGCTTGAGCCGCTCTTCGCCGGAATTGCACCGGAGGTAGCCGCTGCAGAGGAGGAGAAGTCCCTGTCGATTTCGTCCACCTTAGCCCCTGCCGCGACTTCACCAGAGCTCGCCGTCACCGTCCAGTTCAGTTGCCCGCCTCGCCGCACTAGCTAGAGCCCTAGTACGTCCCTAGTAGACCCCCACCGGCCGTTTAGGGTTCGGTCTTACCGGCGACGAGTCCGTCATCAACGACGAATGTGGATCGTTGATCTAGGTTCTAATCGTAGCGCCCAGATCGTCTCCCCACTCACTGCTTAAAGAGTCACGGCAAAGTGACTTCCAATCAAGGCCATGGAAAGCACCACTGGGCCGGCCCATTTAAGTTCCCGCACTGGCCCTGTGATTCAAATTAGGTTTTTTCTTTTTAAACTTAGACTCAATTCTGTCCCTTAGTTCAAAAATCAATTCAAAGAGTTTTGCAAATGCAAATGGAGTGATTCCAGTTTTTTTGAAAGGTAATGAAAATATCTATCCAAGCTCGTTGGATTTAAATCATTTAGAGTTAGACACTACTAGGAAACAGCTCTTCTGTGGCGCACCTTTTTTGAACATCTGTGGCGCATTTGTTAGTCGCCACTGATACCTCGCCACTGATAACTAACTTCAGTGGCGCATTTTGAAATGCGCCACGAAGTTCAAACTTCAAGGCATGATATGGCCAATATGCGCCACGAAGTTGTTTTCCAAAATTCAAAAAAAGGCGGTTAGATCTCAAACTTCGTGGCGATATGGCCAATATGCGCCACTGAAGTTTTTTTCAAATTTCAAAAAAAAACCCGGGCCAGATCTAGATCTGGTCGGATCTGGCCGGAGTTGGTGGTGGTGGTGGCGGGCGGTGGCTAGGTCTAGGAGGAGGTTGCCGGAGTTGGTGGTGGTGGAGGAGGAGGGGGACGAGGAGGAGCTCGCCGGAGTTGGTGGTGGAAGAGGAGGAGAAGGAGGAGGAGGAGGAGGAGGTCACCGGAGTTGGTGGTGGTGGAGGAGGAGGAGGTCGCCGGAGTTGGTGGTGGAGGAGGAGGAGGTCGCCGGAGTTGGTGGTGGAGGAGGAGGAGGAGGAGGAGGAGGAGGTGGTCGCCGGAGTTGGTGGTGGTGGAGGAGGAGGAGGAGGAGGAGGAGGTCGCCGGAGAGTGGAGAAGGAGGAGGAAAGAGAAGGGGAGAAGTGTGGAGGAGAGGAGGGGAGGAGAGGAGGAGAAGTGTGGAGAGGAGGAGAAGTGGGGAGGGGAGAAGAAGTGGGGAGGGGGAGAAAAAGGAAAAAGGAAGGAGAAAGGGTGCTGGCGGGATTCAAATTTCGAATCCCGCCCAAGACTTCTGTGGCGCATATGGGGGAAATGCGTCACAGAAGTTTCTCCCCCTTTTTATTTTTTTGCAGTAAAAAATCTTCTACCCTAAATAACTTTTTACTCTTTTTGAATTTGGGGATTATGTAAAATTCAGAACAACCGAGGGTCGTTGAATTCGAGTAGGGAATTTCGAGACGATCATTTTGATAGGTTAAAGATTTTTTTCCGACATAGTATGCAAAAGTTAGAGCCGTTTTACTGGGCCATGACCTATTTTTGCAAAATACATCGAAATTCATGTTTTTCAAATTTGTCTAGATCTATAGCCTAAAATCTAACTACAACTTAAAGGAATTATTTTTTTGAAGTTTCTATCATTTTTGTTTATTTTTTACAAAACTGAAAAGGCTATCCCGGGGGGGATCTGTTTTCCCCTATAAAGCTTGTTCGCGGCGATTCACCCATATGCGCCACAGAAACATCACTTTCTGTGGCGCATATGGACATATGCGCCACAGAAGTTTCTCCTTCTTTTTTTGCTTCTTGGTCCCATCAACCTTCTGTGGCGCATACGTCTATATGCACCACAGAAGTTTGACACTTCAGTGGCGCACATGAAAATATGCGCCACAGAAATATGGACTTCGTATGATATTGGTTTCAGGCGCCATCGTGCCAAACTTCTATGCGCGTTGTTTCTAGTGTGCCACTGATATATATCTGTGGCACATATTTTTACATATGCGCCACTGAATATCTTGTCTATCTATAAGCTGTTTCCTAGTAGTGAGAGATCTCTCCTAGTACAAATAACAAGACAGAAGCTTTTGCACATTTAAACATTTTTCTAAAATCAACAATAATAGCTTTTGAGTTGATTCCGACTCTCAAAAATCACATTTAACCATACCTACTGAATATGTAATAATATTAAGGTTTGCATGCAGTGACTTTGGACTAGTACCAACATAATGCTATATAGGCATTTCTAGTCACTTTAAATCATTAAATATTAAACTTAAACTTATTAAAATATGATCCAACCTTTAAATCACATTCCCCTATGTTAGAATATGTGGTGATGACATGTGTTCACATGATCCCATATTTTAATTGGAGAATATTAAATCTTAGCTAATTTCAATGAGTGGAAATTACTTTTCTCAAATAAAATAAATGAAATTTGTTAATTAAACCTTGTGATGCTTGTGATGATAATAGATCATAAAATGTGTGCCTTAGTTTCCTAAGTAGACTAGTTAAGGTGTGTTTGGTGATTGTGTATCCCGTATTTATTTATAGACGATAGTACCGACCAAGCTTTTGAGGAGGAGGAGTTCTACCAAGAGGAGGAGGAAGAAAACTTCAACCACTTCACCAACCAAGGCAAGCTAGCACTATACAAGTTAACCCTTGCAAGTTTTACTTGCAAGCCTAGCACTTCAAGTAAACTGAGCA
Organism: Avena insularis; assembly: GCA_023614405.1. Taxonomy (NCBI): domain Eukaryota; kingdom Viridiplantae; phylum Streptophyta; class Magnoliopsida; order Poales; family Poaceae; genus Avena; species Avena insularis. The sequence goes on along the minus strand of JAJUPC010000212.1, from coordinate 82,508 downwards.
AGCTATTATTAGCAAGCCATCATTAACAATGCAAGCTAGACCTTGCAAACTAGATAACCTAAGTAAATGCATTAGGCATGCTTTGGTTATACCCTTGGACTTTTATATACTCCAAATGTTATTTGCACGCTTTACTTTCCTTACTTTACCAAATCCTTTACTTGTTTAAAGGTAACATAAAAAGTATAAAACTTGACCTATCTAGTTAGATTTAGATGTCATTCTATGGCATGAGATTGAGATTAGCACCCCATATTAGTGAACACTCTTAACTTAGTAGTTTAGAGCTAAACCAAAACTTGATTCACTTTAGATGGGAGTACTTGGTGAAAATGAATTGTGAAAACCTTGGAATGATGAGTCATTCTATTGAGATGTTTTGACATGTGTTGAGAAACACAAATGGTTTATGGTGATGAAAATGTTGAGGGATGAGCCTTAGCCCATTTACAAAACTGATGGTTGGGTTCAGATGCGATACCATTCCAATTTTACCGTACAACCACAATACCTGAATTGGGTAAGGCTTAGCCAGAAGTTTATATGCATTAGTATTAGTTCCCTCGTGGAGCTAAGGCTACCTCTCAATGTTTTCCACCTATGCAGTGCCCAAGATGACAGATGGTCACGGTTGGGAGGCCATGCTCATAGGAGAGGTGCTTATACTAGGGCGTGTAAAGGAAAGGTTATGTTTGATTATCTCCATACTAAGTATGATGATTCAGGGTTATCCCTGACAGATGTATCGAATGTTGTGGTGAAAGTGTACCACCTCTGTAGAGTCTCAAACTATTCGAATAGCCGCGTCCGCGGTTATGGACAGTTGGAGTGGCCATATTGTTCCGTTGTCAGATGTTTTCAAACTGACTTATGATATAAATGATGAATCTTGACTTGACCACAACAGGGTTGTGACTATGATAGTAGCTTCCCAACTTAAGTGATTCTAGAACTTTATTTTATCTTTCTTTGTTTCTGAACTCATCTTAGGTTTCAAACATAACTTTACAAATAAACCTAGAGTTAGCATTTCCCACTAGAACTACCTTACTTGTTAGTGATAGTTTGCGAGTACTTAAAGAGTACTCATGGCTTTTGTCCCTGGCTATTACCATGGCCAGACTATGAAGGAGACTACCAAGATGAAGGACAGCAGGACGGCTATGATAACTAGGACTATCTTCCATCATCATCATTGCCTGTGACCCTGAAGATGGACCCCACCACTATGCTTATTATTTATTTCGTTGCTTGTTGTATTAAGACTGGATCATGAGATCCTTTATTCGTGTAAGACCTTATTATGGTTTGTAATGGATGTTGTACTGTGATATCCAATCTGTTATGTCTCGCAAAAATGGTAATCCTAGGATTGCGATGTATGGCATAACAGGCATCTGGGATTAAAAATCCGGGTGTTGACAACCCTAGGATCTAAGACCAGCATCACTGATCCTGGATAAAAGCTATATTCCAGATTAAATTAGCCCAAGGTATAGATTCTGGGCACATCTCTTAAAGGAGTAGCACCCCAGAATCTACAGATCTGTTGAATCCAAGATGAGTAGCTGGTATCAATACTAGAAATCATCTCTTAGAGACAGTAAGTTAGGGAAACTAGCCCTATGCCTCAGAACAACATCATAGGCATGAAACAGTTGTTGGAAATCATAAACCAACATATACAACAAGGATTTTCAGAGCAATTAAGCATCTAGACAATTCTGGAACATTTGTAACCCAAAGCTAGTACTAGAGTAAATCCTGTGTACCATTCTTAGGAGGTGTCACTAGGATTTGTTTTAAACAAGCAAAGCTTACCCCAATGATTACATAATCCAGGTTAACTAACAGTTAATCATCTTCCCAATACTTCAATTGGAAATCATATTTCATAGAAGAATTATTAGCAGAGAGTATTCCAACTCAAGCATCACAGTGAGTTTCAATTCAATAAAATGTAACCTTCACAGGAGCAACAAGGGTGATCACATAGAGTTCAGTATACATTCACAAGGGGTTCTATGACAGAGAACAAGATGGTAACAAATATTCATCAAAGTATTAACTGAAAAAGGTAGCACAATTGGCTAGAACCAATAGCATGTAATAGATATCACTAGCACAAACAAAATATTAGAAGGGTATCACTGATAGGAGGAACCAGAGCAGCTAACCAACATATTCTGCAAGGTATGAATCCTGGACAGGGGGATTACTCGTGTTCGTCATTCCCAGGAAGAAGCTAGAGCACAAGAGAGGAGCACAGAAGGGGAGTAGTCAGACTTACTCAAGGTCCTCGCAAAAATAACCGAAGAGGAAGCAGAGGAATGGTCATGGCGTGGAGCGGCAAGACGGGAGCACCCAAAGGGGCCAGAACCTGCCACAAAGACGCCGTAACCGCTAGAGAAGAGGGGAGTACACTGCGAGAGATCCCGGCGCACCATCGCCGATGCTCCAGGGCAGCCAAACCCTAACCCTAGTTTCGGGCAGGGGTCAGCGCGGCTAGGAGGGAGCACCAACAGCGAATCTGCTTGGACAGAATGGAGCAGCGTCGTCGACTTAGCCATCCTGCACCGTGGCAACGGCAATAGCGGTCGGACCTGGCCGGATTCGTGCGCGGCGGCGACAACGAGCGAAGGAGGTGACCGCGTGAGCGAGAGAGGGAGAGAGGGGGGAGAGGAGTGTGAATACGTGGGGGTACTGGGCCTATGGGCAGCCCAGTACTACCTTAGTGACTTAACTGAGCCGAGTGGGCCAGGTTAGGTTAGGCCAGGCCAGCCTAGTGGGCCAGGCCCGTATGTTAATAGGGTTATTTAAAAGGAAATAATTACAAATATGCCCCTGAAATAAAAAAAACTCTAGATAAATAAATAAAAATCTTAAAATATAAATAATATATCTATGAACTCACAAAATATTTTCTATTGAGTAAAAATAATCAATAGAATTTTTGGCAACTAAAATTTAGGGCTATTATTAATAGGATGCCAATTACTTTTGAATTTTATAAAAATATATGAAACACTTGAACATTGAATAAAATTCACTTTTAAGATCCTAAATGAATATACTAGTATAAAAATTATTAGTTTGTATTTTTGAAAAGTAAATTTAGTGTGATACAAATTAAGTCTTATTTCCTTAAAGGAATTTTAGTAAATTTTTAAAAGAGAAAGAAATAAGTAAGTTCATGTTTTTAATACTTTTCTTTTATTAATCAAAGAAAATAGTAAACTTTTACTAAGAGGGTAAAACACGCAAAGAAGCGGATAATAAATCATTGCATGACATTACTATGCATTACATATTGCTTCTTTAAATATTTTCCTTATCGGGCAATAATTGTTGTTTGTAGAAATCGGATATCAAGGTTAGGTGGAAGCATCCGAATTCACTACCTTGGAGTCACAAGGCAAGTTCATCACTTCCTCATGTCCTTTGAAGAGTCTTTATCAAAGATATTGCAAATTGTGTGTTATCATCTATGATCCGGAGAAAGAAAATATTATCTTCTCTAATAAATAAGTTGTAGTTATCATCCTAAGTGATGATAAAGATTGGCAATGGAACTTAGGGTTCCAATGGCATAAGTCACATAGGCTTAATAACCCATGACATCAATGATTCTAGCGCCGTATATTACGTGTTAACCATGAGATTTGGAATGGGATAGAGAAGTCAGTTGTATCTTCTTCCTTTCACATGGAGGCAAGATGACCTTAACATGACGCTGTGAATTCCTTGTGCGGATCCAGCATATGGGTGGGCACCCTTAGGTTCCACGTTTTTGGTATCTACATTATCTATGAGCGGCTGCTGGAGGTACAGTCAGACCTTTATGGATCTTTCCAGGGGCATAACCGGCTCATAGAGTCTTAGGGAACTCACCAGGGCTGTAGCTTGCCCTAAATGGAGGCTTAATGGAGGTGTAGTCAGCCCCGGAGGATCGTGCAGACATATGGGATCGCAGGGAGGGAAGTGATTGGCTTGGATCACCTATTGGGCCCCACATCACAGAATTGTGGACAGGAAAGTATGCCCAGTTGTGCAATAAGGTGTTGATCTCTCATGGGTAAAGTAACGCACCTCTGCAGAGTGTAAGAATTGTGACATGTTACTCCCTGTTCCGGGAAGGAGCTACGAACGCGGCAGGAAAGGAATTCCATGAAGTTCTAGTCAACCTGTGAAGGCTGATGGGCATAGTTTTTGATAATAAAATCAATCTTTGAAGAAATTTTTACGAAAACTGCATAGTACCAAGGATGTATCATCCGAGGTGGCAGATAGAGCATCAAACTTCCCACCTTGCATATAATGAACTTGCTGGGTAACGCTGTTACTCACTCTTTCCTTTGAACCCCTGCTTAGACTCTGAGAATCCAGAAGACCCTTCAATGTACGCAGCTGAAGGACAAGAGGATGTCTACTATGAAGAGCCAGACTTGTCCCGAGGCGTTGAAGGGGTGGACTACGATATACGCTACGGAGTGCAGGGCAATGAGTCCGAGTAGTGGTCTTAGTTATTAGTAAACAATTGAGCTGAGCTGCATTACCTTTATAGAATAAGTTGTTAAGCTCAATTTGGAGTATGAGTTTGAATCTTATATCTTCCGCTGAAACTACTTAAGTTTGGTTTGTAATGTGGTAACACTTGAAGTTGGAACTTCTGGTTTGTAATAATAATGAAGTGTGTATGTTTGTAATATGGACCCGCAATGTTTCTGTTGTACCACTCTGAGGGATGTGATATTTACGGAACGGTGTTCTGTAAATGTCATGTCAACGACTATAGTGTACTACACATGTAGTGGTATGCTAGGTCACCGCACTCGCCCTCGAGTGACAATGAAATAAGGAAAAATGGCGGAGATTCGAGACTGAAAAATAAAGGAACTCACAAGTTTGAAATGGTGTCAAATTCTTTTCTTCACAATCCCTGTAATCTTAAATATGATCTTACAAGTATTCCCAAGATTGCACTGAGTCCACTTCCTAACCATGTATATCTTGTTAGCAAATAGATCATATGCCCAAGAAAATGTCGAAAGTTTAGCTACGAAAGTGAGACAAATTCTTTTGGCCCCTCTCTTTATAGAGAGATGAAAACCTTTTTTCCAGTTTGTTTAACCAATTAAGAGTACTCAAGTTGGCATCAAAGCATGTAATTTAAGAACAACTCCTCTATCCCATGTCAAAATTTCAAGACTATCAAAGCACCTCTTTATTTTCTTTTGCCTTTCAAAAACTTTAGCTCTTTCATAGAGAAATCATGCCACTATTTTTATCATGTTTAATTGGGGCTGTGTTGTGCACTCGTGACCATGCCAATAAATAATTGTTGAGAAATAATGGGCCAGAGGAGTACTACAACTTCACTTGGGCCATCATAGCGTTGCTGCTATAGATGTTTAAATAACACAATAGCCGAAATCAAGTGGTTTCCCACATTTTAGATCGTTCATTGGCCAGCGGAGTTAATAGTTCCCCATGGAGCACGACAAAGTTGTAATGAAACGCATAAAGCAATATCTAACGGTAATTATTAGAAAAAAGTAGTGGCATAATTTCTACTACTTCGAAGCATCCATTTTATCAAACAATTTCAATCAAGGGTACTATCAAGTCTATTTATATTAAGCTCAAATGGGATGGAATAGTTCTAAAATTAAATTCGTTGGGCTAAACATGGACTCAAGTCTTCTTTCAGATGCTTTTTCTTGTTGCAAAAATGTAGGAAGTATTTTTAACCAAGTTCTTTGCTCATGATTTCAAGGCTAAAAAGGAGGCACTAGCAAAGGAATAGAATTTACAGGATAACAAGCTAAGTGGGGAGCATCCTTAGTGCAAGCGAGTAATATTTGTAGGATCAACTTAAGGTTGTAGAAAGGATGATGAAAGGAACATGGTACCTCTTCTAACTTGCTTCATTCTTGTATTTGAGTCGAAACCCCTCGATGCTTCCCTATTGCCAAGTCACCTAAAATTAAGCAATCTCTGATAGAAACAAAGAAACAAACTTGCCTATAAAATTACAACTAATTTTTTTTGTATTTTTGGTTTAGACATGCAAAGCTGAAAATAAACATGCAAATTTGAAGAAATAAAATAAATCAAAAGAAGAAATGAAAATATGAATGCAAAGTTTGGAGGTTTTCAAACCTCCCCAAGCTCCGGGCGATTGTTGCAAATGTGCCATTTGGCGGTCAAAAGGATACATCGCTGGTAGAAGTCAGGGAAGTGGGTCATGAAGTGACTGAAGTTGTGAGTCAAAGTATTCACATCTTCATTCACATCCTGAAGACTATGGTCGACCTCTCCAACGTGATGGTTGAGCTGCTGGAACTCCTGATAGGGGACGTAGATGTACCCTTGTTATGGCTGGTTGGGCCACAGGTCCCAGGCTCCTCCTTGCTGCTGTTGTTGTCCCTCCCAAGCAGGGTTGTGTCCCTCCTCTTCCTCCTGCTCCTGCTCCTGCTCCTCATCATCCTGCTGCCCTTCATCTTCCTCTTCCTCGGGTTGGAGCTCGGCCAAGATCTCTGTCACTTGGTCCTTGGTGAGGATCCAAGTGTTCTTATCCACAATCGAGAAGGCTTGTGGGCAGGGCAACTGAACCTGCTCACCCTGTGCATCACCAAGATAACTAAATTGATATGCTCGGAGCCTCCGGTTAGCATGGTAAGCACCAAGGAAGCCACAAGCAGTCAAATATTTAATGTCCATGAGTTTGGAGCCGTCAACAGGTTCCATAATAGGTAGTACAATGTTTAATGCATAGGCAAGGTGGGTTACCAATCCACGCATGCGAATATCACCCTTGGTCTTGTTGCTTTGGTGGCAGAAGTGCTAGATGAGTAGAGCTACAGAACTGGGGCTCTATGGTGAAGTGGGGAAGAGAGCCTTGGTGATCATAGCCATGTCCGCATTGGCCATGGAGCATGTGTCACGAGATTGTTTGTTTGCGGCCCGAAAGTTCATGGGCGAGTGCATGGCTGTCGTGGCAATGGCCACGACAGTCGCTGCAGTACGCAGCGATTGATTTAATCGGGGGCGAGAGCTAGCGGCCATCCGCGGTGCGAGATGGGGGCGAATGCACATGGGTTTACCAAGGTTTGGCCCCCGGAGGGTAAAGGCCTACTCCTGCTAGATTGGATTAGTAGAGAGCGAGTTATAATGGCGGCAAGCTCGGCGTCTAAGCAGTGAGTCGCTTGAGGGGGTGTATGATGGAACGTAAGTCCTCAGGATACCCTAGGGAGGTTTATATATGGGGCACCTCGCTAGGGTTTACAGTTTACAACCGAACAGAATATGGATTCGGAGGATTTAACCTAATCTGACTGGGCTTCGAACATGCTGTTGGGCCTCCAGTCTCCAGTCGCTAGGCCTTCTCCTTAGTCGCATTCCAGTCGACGTCCTGCAGGCCCACTCACGAGACTCTTGGCCCAATCGGAACGTCCTGCTGGGCATACCCCATCCGGCATATCCCCATCAGTAGTCCCCGAGGCCATCGTTGATTCAGATGCAGGTGTCCTGTTGGCAGTCGGAGTAGGCGGGTCCAATTTGGACGCCCAGTCGAATCGGCGATGGACTCCACTTAGACCAAGGAAATGTCCCCTAGGTTCCTAGTCGCTGCTTCGGCGACTGGACAGGGGCCAGTTGCAAGCGAGTCGAATGGAGGAGTTGGACCGTCAACCTGGTCAAACTATCTGTTGGATATTCCAATGGTAACTTCGGTGTAATTACCGCGGGTAATGGCTACCCCAAGTTTGGCGGGTAGTATCTCCTTATAAGGGGAGTAACAAATCAGTCTTACAGATCCTTCCCCGCATTCTTCATTCTTGCGCATCCATTTCTCATGTCTTCCCTTGATTCAACCCCTTCACACCGAGCGACCCCAGTCCTTCCTAATGGCACCTCCAAAAGGTTCATGGGGGAAATCCAAGTGCACCACGGCCTAGCTCAAATCCTTTGAGGACGCCGGAGTCCTCCGCAAGGGGAACTAGCGGGTCCCCGCGCCTTTCGAGGTCGAGCCGAAGCCGTGGGCCAGCGAGTTCATTTGATTCCCCATCCACCTAGAGAGGGGTTTGGGGTTCCCCACCTTACTGTTCTTCCGGCATTTCTGTGCGTATTACACAATCAAGCCGTCAGATCTTGGTCCGCACAGCATCGAGCAGCTGGCGATCTTTGTCGCCTTCTGCGAATGCTATCTTGGCTACAGGCCGTACTTCCCGCTGTGGTTGGAGCTCTTCCACGGCCGCATCGGACGCGAGGCGTTCGGTGGCCTGATGTTGGCGGCCGGCAGCGTCACGTTTCAATTGAAGCCGAAGGCCAACTTTATCAAGCATCTACTGCCGAAGAAGGCCGCGAGCGAGTGGAAGAAGAGCTGGTTCTACGTGAAGGAGTCCACTCCCTCTAGTGAAGTAGCGCTTCCCGAGTTTGTCACAGAAAGGAATGAGCCTCGCCGGCTGGCACCGAAGAAACTCCCTGAAGACCAGAGGATGGCCGTTGCAGAGATGATGGACCAGATCCAGTGGCTGAAGGACCAGGGGCTGTCCTCGGTCAACCTCTACAACTGCTGGCTCAGGCGGCATCTGGTTCCGCTAGCGGCTCGGCCGCATTGCATTTATGAGTACAACGGGAAACACGACCCCTCTCGGACCAACAAAGAGTCGCGAGAATCCGAAGACTACAAGGCCACCCTGAAGAAGATCACCGATGCGGAATTTACAACCACATCGGCCGGGCTCACCCAGTACACTCCCGTGAAGAACGAAGCCCCCACAGTAAGTTTTCCTTCCACAGACTTCCTTTTAGTCGCAATTTTTGCAGCGTAATTCGCAGTCCAATCGTTCGATACTTATTTGTGGTTGTTCTCAGTTGTTCTAGGTGTTGGAGGATTGGCTCCCTCCGCTTGACGAAGAGGTCCCCCGGGAGCTTGAAGAGGCCTTCGAAGAAGATTCCTCTGAAAGCGACAAGGAAGAGGGGGAGGTTCCTCCCCCAGCGCCTACGGCCCGCAAGACTCGCATGCAGAAGCAGCGCGAGTTCGAGGCAAGTCGCAGCCTCGAAGAACACGAAGGGGGCGACGAGATCGTGCGGGTGCACACGTCTTGGCGCACGGCCACACCGGCGAAGCCCGTGCAAAAACCGAAGTCGCCAGCAAAGAAGCCAGCATCGCCGCCTAGGTCGGCGGTGGTGTTTGAGTCAGATGACGACAATGATGATGACACCCCTGAAATATCGCACAAGATCCCAGAGGATGCGATACCGATGAAGGGATTGGAAGCTGAGGGCACCGAGGTGGCAGAGGAAGTTCCTCTCACGGTGATCGCGCCATTGGCTCCTTCGGTGCCGGAGCAGGAAGCGGCCGAGGCTGCGGCTTCAAAGTCGCCACAACCATCAAGAGCGGCTGCGTCTTTGGAGCCGGAGATTCCGGCGACCGTGGCTTCGTCATCTAGGAATCCCGCGGTGTCGTGGGTTTCAGATGTCTTCGAGAGAGGTCTCACGCGTAAGCTGGGGCCGGAATTAGACAAGCCTGCCCACATCAGCACCGGGTTGCGCGTGCTCCCAGTCGCCAAGTAAGCTTCGAATTTTTCCTTCCAGATCATGTTCCGTTTTTGTGTTATCTCTATGCTGACTTTGGAGGTTTTTTCAGGTCTGGCATCAAGAAGATTGGTCGCCCTTCGCTGGCGAAGATTCCGCCAGTCGCCACCACAGTAGATGGCAACCTCCCCAAGAAGAGGAAATCTGCTGAAGACGTCGCGACTGTGGAGGACACGAAGAAGTGGAAAGGCGGAGCCGACGATGCTATGGCGATGGATAGCGCCAAGGAGAGCGATCTTGCTGCAGTCGTCAAAGAGGTGGCGGTTACGCGGTCGGAGCCAGCCACGGGCGCTCCGGCGACGGAACCGTCGGCTCCGGCAACCAGTGCTCCGGCTAGAGCGTCGGCGATGTTTCCGCGCTTCATGGTGAAGGGGTTTCCAGGCGTGGCGGACAACCAATCTCCACTGAGCCCGGAGATCGTTGATGAAGATGTTGGGTCCCGTCGCGGGCGTACCTCCTTCATGGTCCCTTCCACGGACGCCGGAGAGCTTCACAAGATGCTTGGCACCGCCATTCAGGTACATCCAGTCCCCGAGTGTCTAGTCACTGAATTTCAGCGGCTAGGCACTGAGTTTCTTCTAGTCTCCAGTCCCCGAGTTCCTAGTCGCTGAATTTCAGCGGCTAGGAACTGAGTTTCTTCTAGTCTCCTGTCCCCGAGTTACTAGTCGCGGAATTTCAGCGGCTAGGAACTGAGTTTCTTCTAGTCTCCTGTCCCCGAGTTCCTAGTCGCTGAATTTCAGCGGCTAGGAACTGAGTATCTATTTTTGTAAGTGCTAACTTTTTGTTCTTTTTGCAGGGCTTGCAGAGGGAGTTGACAGATCGACAGGCCGGAAAGGAGCGTCTAGAGCGGGATCTGCGCATGGTGTAGGATGCAAACCGGCGATTCCAGGAGACTGTTGGTGAGTACTTGATTCGCTTTTCAGCTATGAGCTGTTGGTATTCTGGCATGTTGACGATTTGTTTCTTTTCTGTGCAGATGGTCTTCCGGCTGCGATTGCCAAGGCCCATGAGGGGTACGTCCCAATGGCCGAGCTGGACGTGGCAAATGGGCGAATCGACTCCCTGGTCAAGGAGTTGGAGGAGGCGAAAGCGTCCTCGATTTCTTCTGAGGATAGAGCGAAGGCTATGGTCGCTGTGGCTAAAGAGGCGCGCAAGGCCACGGATTCGATCATCCTGGGGCTGCAGAACGATCATGCCGCCCTAGAGAAGCACGTCACCGAAAACTGCCGGAAGCTCCTTGGTGAGTCTATGTTTTTGTTTAACATGTGTGGCGAGTCCCCGAGTGGGGGAATCCGTAGTGTCACTGATGTCTGAAGTTGTAGCGGTGATAGGGTAAAGCGACCCAGTGGTACAGACCTTCAACGCCTCGCATTGCGTGACTGCCGTGGTAAACGCGGCCACTGCCTCGGCATTGTGCGTCCATGTAGTTCTTCAAGGAATGTCCCCTACCAAGGTTATTCCTGGGGGACTGACGGAAGTGTGGCGCTATCTGGAGGAAGTGCTCGACGTCGTGGAGTGGATGGCGCGTTCGGCCTTCAGGCACGGGGCCACCACGGCGTTGAGCCTAGGGCTTGTGCACTTCCCCGACGACTTCGACCTCGACGACGTCGCCAGCGGCTACCCTTCGGCGACTGGTACAGTGGAGATATCGGAGGTATTGAAGCTCACCGCCAAAGCCGCCACCTTTGCTGATCGGGTGTTGGCGATGGGGGGCCTTCTACCGTACCAAGAGACGGTGGTAGCGCCAGGCGACCCCGAACCAAAGCATCGTGATCTGAAGTCAGAGCAGCCCTTCCGGTAGGCGTTGTCAACCTACCCGACAAACCCGTGGCAGCCGTTCGTTCGTTCGTGTCAAGGGTGGTGTGGACGTGTCATCATTAGGGCCTGCGAAATAGACAGCTTTGCTGGATGGTTTGTAAGATATGCCAAGTGGCGACTTCTTGTAATATGAAAAATATTTTGACTCGCAATGCACACTTGGTTTTGTTTTGTGTAGGCGAGTCCCCGAGCGCGTCCGCCCTTTAATGGGTATAACTCGTTTGTATACGTGTGCATTTGATTTGGTTTGTGTTCTTTGTCTTGTGTTTTTTTTTGAAAGGGCGAGTCCCCGAGCGCGAGTGACATTGTTTGTAGGCGAGTACCCGAGCGTGGTACTTAGCCGTTTTGGCTGCGTGCATGTTGCAAGTTACTAGTGCGTTGTTTGTAACGCGTCTCCTCCCCTGGCTTGGAGAACCAGTCGCTGGGCGAGTCCAAAGGAGCTCTCTTACTTGGTGTGTTCCCGAGCTGCGTGAGGGTTCCATTTTTGCGGAGTCCCCGTGCGTGGTACTTAACCGGTCGAGTCGCTTTGCGCGAGGATGGGAGGGACAGGTCGCTGTGAGAAGCATATATCGGTCGTCTTGGCCCAGTGGGCCAGTCGAGCTAGGCGACTCTGATGGCAGCTCCGGGTTGGCGTATTCGTGGATGTCCCAAAGCCCGAGTATTTTCGGGTGCCCTTAGGCCGTGCTACTTAGCCGTGCCAGTCGCTCGACCAAGGGTTGACTTCCGTGGGTAGCGTATTGCTAATTGTACGAGTGCGAGTGGCACAAGGATATGGCGAGTAGACACAATTTTTTGAACCGAATGAATTTTATTATATATGTCAGCTGAGTACATGTTTGAGTTCTATGTATAGAACTTTCGGAGGAGGTTTACATTCCATGGCCTCCCAACCTCGAGCTGGCCGTCGCCTCGTATGTCGATGAGGTAGTAGGCGTTGTTGCCGAGGACTCGCCCTATGGAGAATGGCCCCTCCCTTGGGAGGGAGAGTTTGTGCATGCCCTTCTTGTCCTGAGCCAGTCGTAGGACCAGATCGCCCTCTTGGAAGGTGCGAGTCCAGACTCGGCGGCTATGGTAGCGGCGGAGTCCCTACTGGTAGATGGCGGTGCGGGAGCGAGCCAGGTTGCGTGCCTCATCGATTTGGTCGATGTTGTCTTGGCGGGCTGTCTCGTTTGTCGCCTCGATGTAATTGGCGACTCGAGGCGAGTCGTGCTCCAGGTCGGTTGGCATTACGGCTTCAGCGTCGTACACTATGAAGAAGGGTGTGAATCCGGTGGAGCGATTGACGGACGTGTGGATCCCCCATATTACGGCGGGGAGCTCTTCGACTCAGCATCATGGGGTGCACTCGAGGGGCACCTGGAGTCGCGGCTTGAGCCCGTGGAGGACGCTCTAGTTGGCACGTTCTGCTTGGCCGTTCGACTCCGGGTGGGCGACTGAGGCCAGGTCGAGTCGTATGTCGTGCTCTTCGCAGAATTCTGCCATGGCGCCCTTGGCAAAGTTGGTGTCGTTGTCCGTTATGATGCTATGCGGGTAGCCATACCGGTAGATGAGCTCGCGCAGGAACTTGGTGGCCGTCTTGCGGTCGCACTTCTTGATCAGCTTGGCCTCGACCCATTTGGTGAACTTGTCAACTGTGACCAGGAGTTGGGTGAAGCCGGATGGGGCCTTTTTGAACGGGCCGACCATGTCCATGCCCAGACAGCGAATGGCCATGTGATGGGGATGGTCTTGAGGGCCGAACCAGGGAGGTGCGTCTGGTTGGCGTACTTATGGCACCCGACGCATCGTTGGACGATGTTGGTGGCGTCGGCGTGCGCGGTGAGCCAGTAGAAGCCGTGTTGCATGGCCTTGGCAACTAGTGACTTGGCGCCTGCGTGATGGCCGCAGTCGCCGGTGTGGATGTCCTGGAGAATCTTGCGGCCTTCTTCTGGTTGTACGCAGCGCTAGAACACACCAGTCACGCTGCGTTTGTGTAGCTCTCCATTGATGATGATGACGGACTTGCAACGGTGCACTATCGTTCGCGCCTCTGTCTCGTTGCTTGGGAGGATCTTGTGCTCGAGGAAGGCGGCAGATGGTGTCGTCCAGTCACTAGGCTCCACGATCATGTCGACTAGGGCCGGCTCAGGTTGTAGTGGTATCCTGATGTTGATCTCCTTTGGTGGGCTGACCAAAGGTTTGTGGATGATGTCAAAGAAGACGCCTGCGGGTGGCGTTTGTCGAGCCGACCCGATGCGGGAAAGGGCGTCTGCCTCCTCATTCTTGCGTATGTCGATCCACTCAACTGAATAGCCATCGAAGTGTCCTCCCAGCTGGTCTACCGCTTGGCGGTACGCGATCATTGTTGGAGAGACGGCATTGCATGTTCCGACGACCTGTCCGGCGACTAGGTCGGAGTCTCCATAGCACCGTAGACGGTTGATGTTCATCTCCTTGGCGGCCCGCATGCCGTGGAGGAGGGCCTCGTATTCTGCCATGTTGTTGGTGCAGGGCTTGAAGTTGAGGTCGAGCACGTAGCGGAGTTTGTCTCCTTTGGGAGAGGTCAATATGACCCCGACCCCTGCGCCGTCGGTGTTCTTGGAGCCATCAAAGTGGAGCGACCAGTAGTGAAGATATGGTAGCTTCTCCGGCTGCTGCGCTTCTTCCCAATCTGCGAGTAAATCAGCTAGGGCTTGTGACTTGATCGCTTTGCGGGGCTCGTATTTGATGTTGTGGATGTCGATTTCGACGGCCCACTTGGCGACTCACCCAGTCGCCTCGCGATTGCGTATTATGTCCTACAGAGGTGTGGAGGAGACCATCGTGATTGGGTGCTTCTGGGAATAATGGGGGAGTCGCCGCTGAGCTCGGAATACCACGTACACCAGTTTCTGGTATTGCGGGTAGCGTTGTCGTGATCCCGTCAGGACTCCGCTGATGTAGTAGACAGGGCGCTGTATGGGGCGCTCCTTGTCCTCCTCTGGCCGTTCAACGACCATCACGACGCTGACGACTCGAGTGGAGGCCACCATGTAGACGAGCATTGGCTCTTTGTCGATTGGGGCGACAAGGAGTGGAGCCGCGAGTAGCACTTCTTTGAGTGCTTTGAGTGCATAGTCCGCCTCCGCTTCCCATTGGAACGTGGGGTTCTTGCGCATCAGGTGATAGAGAGGCATTGCCTTCTCGCCTAGTCGGGGGATGAAGCGACTGAGAGCCGCGACTCACCCGACCAATTTCTGGATGTCGCGCAGGCACTCGGGTTTTCCGAGTCGCGCGATAGTGTCGATCTTGGTGGGGTTGGCTTCGATGCCTCGCTTGGAGACTACATATCCGAGTAGCTGTCCGGTAGGGACACCGAAGGTGCACTTTCCTGGGTTCAGCTTGATGTTGTACCTCCGCAGATTTGCGAATGTTTTGGCCAGGTCGGCGAGTAGGTCGTCCTGGCGGGTGGATTTCACCAACACGTTGTCGATGTAGACGTGAATGTTGCGGCCAATTTGGCTCGCGAGGCACTCCTGCATGCACCTTTGGTATGTGGCGCCGGCGTTCTTGAGGCCGAACGTCATGGCCGTGTAGCAGAAGGCACTGAATGGCATGATGAACGCCGTCTTCTCCTCATCCTCGACCGCCATTTTGATCTGGTTGTAACCAGAGTATGCATCGAGGAAGCTGGTCGAGTCAATGATCTGATCGATGCGCGGTAGGACAAACTCCTCCTTGAGGTAGGCGCTGTTGAGGTTGGTGTAATCGATACACATTCTCCACGTGTTGTTCTTTTTCAAGACCAGGACTGGGTTTGCCAGCCACTTGGGGTATTTAATTGGCCGAATGAAGCCTACGGCTAGCAGGCGTTGTACTTCTTCGGTGATTGCTCGACGGAGCTCTTCATTGAAGGGCCGTAGCGACTGCTTTACTGGTCGCACTTTGGGGTCGCTGTTTAATTTGTGCTCAGCGAGTTCCCTCGGGACACCTGGCATGTCAGATGGTTTCCATGCGAAGATGTCACGGTTCTCATGGAGGAAGTCGATGAGCGCGCTTTCCTATGAGGGGCTCATGTGCGCCCCGATGGTGACCGTCTGGCTGGAGTCGCCCTGGACGAGCTCGACGGTGCGGGTATGCGTGGTCGCCTCGAATGTGGAGTTCGCAGTGGTTGGCTTCTTCAAGATGGTGGGGTCATCCTTGTTGATATTGCCCACGTATTTCGTGAGCTCCTCCGCATGGTCAGTCTCCACGGCGATGACGGCGTCGGCGAGCTCGGCGCCTTTGTCCTCGCATTCCACGGCCATGTCAGGGTCGCCGTATACTGTGATGATGCCGCTTGGCCCTAGAAGCTTCATCATGTTGTAGGCATAGTGTGGGGTCGCCATGAATTTGGCGAACGCCTGGCGACCTAGGACGCAGTGGTAGGCGCTGCGGAAGTTCACCAGCTCGAACATGATCCTCTCCGTGCGGTAGTTTGCCGGTGTGCCGAAGGTGACTAGCAGTGTTACTTTTTCGATTGGGTACGCCTTCTGACCGGGGACGATGTCGTGGAAGGTTGTCAGGGTTGACTCGATCTGGGAGCTAGAGCCTCTTGAACGTGTCCAGATACATGATGTTGATAGAGTCCTGCCGTCCATCAGCGTCTTGGGCAGCCAGTAGTCGGCCACCTTGGGCCTGACCACCAGGGCGACTCGCCCTGGATATTCGATCCTTGGCGCGTGGTCTTGGCGACTCCAAGTGATGCTTTGCTCGAACCAGTTGAGGAAGCGGGGGACGTCGACTTGGGTCACCGCATTGATGGCGACCGCGCGGGTGAGCACCTTCTTCTCGCGCTTGGTGCCAAGCCCAGTGAAGGTGTGTAGCGAGCCGACGGCGTTGCCGAAGCCGCCGACATTTCCGTTGTTCCGGGGTGGGTTGTTGTTGGGGTCCTCCCTTGCTCGCCTTGCCTTTTCGATCTCTTTGAGAGAATGGCAGTACGCGGTTTTGTGGGTGGCGGGTTTTCCCTCCCTGTTGTGGTAGATGCAGGGATGGTTGAGGAGGGAAGCGGGGTCGAATTTCGGCCTCGCCGCGTTGTTGGCACAGTAGTTTCCGCTGTCACAGTAATTTCCTCCGTCGTGGCGGTATCTCTTGGGGTCACGTTGGTCGTAGCCAGCATTGGCAACAAAGTCGACTAGCCCGTCCGTGCGGCGCTTGCCGGTGATGCGGGTGTTGCTGTAGTGCATGTCGCGATGTCGCCCGCTGTCGTGGCCGCTGGTGCGGCGTCTCCCTCCTGACTCGTCGTCGGATTCTTGGTTGGGGTCCTCCTCCGCGTAGCGCTTGGTGATCTCGAGGAGGTCGGGGATGTTGTCGAGCGTCCGGTAGACCTGCTTGATCTTAGCGACCAAGGGTTCGTACCGGCAGGCGTTCTCGAAGCAATGTATCGATGTGTCCGGGAGGATGCCGGAAGCATTGATCCATAGTTCTTGCCACCTTTGAATCCAGTGGCGGGTCGACTCGCGTTGTCCCTGGATGCACCGCTCCAGGTCTTCGATGGTGGTGGCGCGGGTGTAGGAGCCCTCGAAGTGCCTAACGAAGGCATCCCGCATTTCCTCCCAGGAGTCGATGCTGTCGGCAGGGAGGGTGTTGATCCATTGTCAGGTCGCACCCTCCATCATCAGGGGGAGGTAGCGAGCGGCGAGCAGGTCGGTGTGGCCGACGATTCCCGTCGCTATGAGGTATGTGTCCAGCCACACTGTTGGTTCATATGTTGGACCGTACTTTTCGATGTCCTTGGGCGCCTTCAAGTTGGCGGGGTACTTTTCCCCTCTGATCATAGGCCCGAAGCATTGGGGGCCGAGTCGGCTGAGCGAGCCCCTGGGTTCGGGGTCGCCGCGATTACTGAGGGTGTGCCTCAAGTCATTGGGCTGGCGCGCCCGCCAAGCCTGGGTGTTGATGATGTGCATGCGGGCGTCGATGGGCTGCCCGTTGGCGGCGACCGTGTTGTTCACCGGTCGTGGCTCGTTGGTGGAGAGTGCGGGGTTGGCGGCCCGTGGCTGGTTCGCCAGGGGTTGCGGTGGTGGGCAGGTCACGGTGTTGGTGATAGTGGGGTGGCCGCTTGAGGCCGCCCTGCTTGCTGAGGAGCGGGAATACATCCGACCTCTGGAGAGTAGGGCCTTGGCATACTGGATCTACAGCACGCATTCTCCCTGGACATCGAGGTTGGCGACCGCAGCATCGGCCACGATGACATTGTCCATTGGGGTGGAGTAGAGTGGGAGTCCGTTGGCGTCGTGGGCCTGTGGCGAGATGATGATCCACGGCTGGTCCAGCGGGGGCACATGGCCAATGGGTGGTGGAGGGGCCCCAGTCGCCGGTGTGCCGGGTGGTGGTCAGTTGCTTCCACCTGGTGGCGTGTTCTCGCAGTACTCGCGCTCGGCCGCGCGTGCGGGGTCGCTTTCGTCGTTGAAGTTTAGGATGTGGCCTTCGACGTTGGAGTTCAGGCGGGTTCTGATGCGGCGCTGGTGATAGAGCGATAGCTCCCGCCCCGTTTCCCGCTCGAGGCGGTATCTCTCGCGCTCGGCGAGCTCATTCCGCTGCGCCTCCGCGAGTCGCAGGCGGGCCTCCTCCACCTTTGTGGCCGTGGCAGTCCTGCGGGATCGGCGTGGAGAACGGATATGGCAGGGCGGCCGTGCTGCCTGCCATGTAGATCGTGTTGAAGCGATTGGACATGGCTCGGAAGTCCTCGAGGGACTCCGAGCCAGAGTCAGAGTCGAAGATCCCCAGGATGGAGGAGTCCTCGAAGTCCTCAGGGTTGGAGACTCGCGTGATGGAGTCCTCTCGTGATGCAGCGGTGATAGATCCGTCGACCGAGGCAGGGGTCGCGGAGTCGACGTCGTCATGGAGGGATGCATCGTCCATGTCGGCGTTAGTCCTGGCCGCACTGCTAGCGGCCAAGTTGTACTTGGTGGTGAGGCTCTTGATGGAGCGGACCTGCTCCTCCGAGAGCAGATCGTGGAGCGGCGGCGATCCGCCGACGATCACTGTTGCCGCTGGGTCGACCGCGCCGGTGAAGCCGACGAAGAGGTTGATGGAGCCAACTGGCATCACCGCGCCGTGGGTGATCGGGCGTGACGCCGGGATGTAGCTGTTGGGCAGGATCTGTAAGATCCCGCCGATGGCGATCATGCGGCCGGTGGCGAGCAGCCGATCGATCAGCGAGTAGGGTCTCGCCGCAGAACTTAGGCCAGTCCGGCTATGCCCCACGGTGGGCGCCACTATCGTGGAAATGGCCACGGCAGTCACTACAGTAGGCATCGATTGATTGAATCAGGGGCGAGAGCTGGCGGCCATCTGCGGTGCGAGATGGAGGCGGATGCACATGGGTTTACCCAAGTTCGGCCCTCCGAAGGGTAAAGACCTACTCCTGGTAGATTGGATTAGTAGAGAGCGAGTTACAATGGCGGCGAGCTCGGCGTCTAAGCAGCCAGTCGCTTGAGGGGGTGTATGATGGAACGTAAGTCCTCAGGATACCCTAGGGAGGTTTATATATGGGGCACCTCGCTAGGGTTTATAGTTTACAACCAAACAGAATATGGATTCATAGGATTTGACCTAATTCGACTGGGCTTCGAACATGCTGTTGGGCCTCCAGTCTCCAGCCGCCAGGCCTTCTCCTTAGTCGCATTCCAGTCACCGTCCTGCAGGCCCACTCGCGAGACTCTTGGCCCAATCGGAATGTCCTGCTGGGCATACCCCATCCGGCATATCCCCATCAATGGCGGTACCCAAGTTCCCTGTAATTGTCGTGTTTCGTAAAGTTGGGCTGCCAACTACTAAGAGGGGCCATTTTGAGGCAAACTCATCTCACCCCTGCCAAATTCAAACATTCCGTTAAACTGCCTCGTGAAGTAGAAGGTCGGGACCCACATGTCGGTCATTTGTCCGTGACGCGAGCGCCAACGCGGCAACCTCTTAGGCAAATCGAGGAACTAAGTGACTTGGATGTATTGACCAATTTCACAAATCCATTCCCTCCTTTCCCCTAGCACCGGCGGCGTCGAAATCCACCCTCTAGGCAGGACGATCCCTTCGGACATTTGACTTCTGGTGCCAAGTTGCTACGCCCAGTCGATGATCCCGAGCTACAATGGCGCATGTCGTAGACGCTGTTGCGAGGCTCTAGCCGCCTCCGCCACCGACGAGCCGAGCAGCTCGGAGGATGGAAGATCCTACTACCAAGGAAGGAGTAGTTCTGGCTACATGCGGGTGAGCTACCCTTCTCTTTGCTATTTGCACTAATTATAACTGCTAGCTGGCTACTGAACCTAAAATTGTTTGTTAGCCCAATGCTGACAAACATATTTTGTCCATAGTTTTCTGTCAAGTGGGATCTCCACGGACCACCCTTACCTGGTTACGGTAGTCCTATTCAGGTATGACTCTAAATTAGGAAGGGTGAAGGGCAAGTGGTATGGACACCATTGTATCACGATGGAAGAAGCGCCTGCACAGATCTGCACTATATCTGGTATGGTTGCTGCTTTGCGTAATTATGATGAATTATGGCCGAAGCAGACTACAAAGTTCAGCTTCATGGATGAACATGGCATCATGGTTCCTCTAACGTGTGACAGTCAGCTAATTGGGTTGATGAAAAGGTATGCTTCGGCTTGCATGTTTGAGCTAAATTGTGATTCACTGGATGTGGAAGCTGCTGCAACTGGGAGTCGCCCTTCTATTCTTGGACAGGGTGGTCGCTTGAACCCAATTAGCTCCTGGTAAGCAAAAGTCTCTTGGGGTTCGCATGTTTGTGCTGAATTGTAATTTTTGCAAGTATTTACTCTGTAGATATTGGGCAGTTATGCAACAGTCCTGTTTCTTTGACAGGAAGCGCCGCAAGGTTAGAAACATGACTGCCAGGTTAGTCATTTTGCTGCCCGAAGAAGGTAAAAACGAGTGGAAAGATGATGATGGACACGATTCTGGTGCTGATTGTCCCGGCGATGCAGAGTATGTGAAGCTAAGAAAATTGGCACCGAGGAAGAGGAAGAAGGCAGGAAATAATAAGCCACTGGACGTGAAGGCTTGGCACCCAGGCTGCGAAAGAAGGCTGCTGGCAATGAAGATGCATAGTAATGTGTTGAACTTGTACCTATATATGTAATTCGGTTAAATTCTAGAGCTCTGTGTGTGGAATTTTGCCAGGCGAAACAATCTACCCACGTTCTTGGAGTAAAATGTACCAGGACTTAGGGTTTGGAAACGCCCGAGTCAGTAGTTGAATCCAAAATTGTGATTGTGCCACTACTATCTGAAAACACGCACCACCGGTTCCACGATTGCTGAGGGGCAGGAGGTCTCCAAATTCGATGGAATGTAAGTGGCACAGAAATAAATTATTTAAGTTGCTACACTCCACGAAGCAGCAACTTATTTCACATGCTGCACAACGACATGGCAACATAAATAGCAATGGCAACCGAGATGAGGAGGAAATCGATGCCACTCTCTGGCCTAATCTTGAGCCCGTCTATCTCACCGCCTCCCTGCTCCTGCATCCCCTACATCTGGTGAAGCTCCCGGATCTCCAGTAACCGAGTGTACGTGCTTCCACTTTATAAATTGTGGTTGTGCCATTTTCATGCGGCACAATCCACGTAGATTACGTTTAAACAAACCACCAATGTTATAATACCACCATGATCAGACAAAAGGAAGTAATGCAGGGTTAAGACAGATTAACGGGCGACCAATTTTTTTCCTCCCAGGATTACAAGACCACTAGTTTAGACTGCTAGGTTAACAAGTACTGCTATTACAACTTAAAAAGGCACGGAGCTCAAGCTAAATAGAACTAGTTATCACACATCTCCTTGATCTTCCAAATCTTAGCGCGGTGCGCATCTTCCTGCGAGAGTAAGGATAAAATCGTCTGCTCCTTCCTTTTAGCATCTTCCTTGCACAGCTTCAATTTTTTCTCTGCATTTTTCCTCATGCACTTGTCAATACTCATAGTTGTGAACTGCAGGACTTTGGCCTGGTGAAGATCATTCCTTGCTTGAGTCAATTATTGCTCTGCTTTAGCCTTCATGGCCAATGCCACGTCCCTCTCCTTCTCGACTTTGCTAACCTTGTCTTGCACCCTCCTGAGATCTTGGTTAAGCTTGGTCATGTCATCTGGGTCCCATAGCTTCATATCAACACTATCAAGAAGTGAGCTGACTACGTATTCTTTCAACTCAACAGTCATATCCCATAGTTTGTCCAGCGTTTTCTGCATCGATTTGGGCAACTCTGGATCTACCCATTTGACAACACCGCAACTTCCACCTTGCATCATTGCACGATGTCCTTGACACCATAAAAACCTCTTGCCTGCGTTTCGTCCTTCGAACGCTACAAATTTAGCAGGCACATATCCATGTTTACATAGTAGAGGACTATCTTCATCCGCTAAACTGTGATAGTCGGAGCCATACAACGTCTGGTTGGCCTAACACATCATACGCGCTTGAGTAAACATAGTAGATCTAGCTCAAAATAGATAACTGGCCACATATTATAGATATAGATATAGAGATGAGACGACTCACATCAAAATCACCATCCCTGTCGTCATGACGCGTTTCCTCACCATCTCCCTTGAACCCATGGCGAGAGAGAGGGAGGGGAATGGGGTGGCGCCATCGGCCTACGGCTACGGCAGGATGGGAGGGAAGTGGGGAAATTGGCTTCGAAGGTAAGGAAGAGAAGTATGGGGAGGAAGAGAAGTAATGGGGACGTGACACTGGCATATGGCCCACTGAACTCGTGAGTCGTGACACTCGCAAAAGGGGAGCACCCGGTGTTGCCAGTTTGTCCAGAGCAAGAGGGTAGCAAGCATGGACAATCATGCTGCAGAATAGCCTAGTCGGGGATCACTCTCACGAAGACCATCCAAATCGTCCAAGTGCCCCGATCCAACGGTATGTAACAATCGTCATGCAGAACAACTATGTTAGGCTTGCCTTCTAGAAGACTCGGTCTAACGGCCACCATTAGGGGACTTCGGTTAGGGCTCTCCTAAGGTTAGGATCCATATGTGGTTTATGAGAAGAACACACATGCAATGACACTGGTGATATGTGGTTTGTGAAAAGAACACACATGCAATGACTCTAACTGTGGATTGTGAAAACAACATGCAATACAATTACTCTCATGGATCCATGTGTGGTTTGTGAAAGAACAGACATTCACTGACTCTAGTTATGGTTCATGAAAAGAACACACGTGCAATGACGATATGTGGTTTGTGAGAAGAACACACATGCAATGACACTGGTGGATCCATGTGGTTTGTGAAAAGAATAGACATCCAATGACTCTAGCTATGGTTAAGAAAAATAACACACGTACAATGACACTGGTGGATCCATATGTGGTTTATGAAAGGAACACACATGCAATGAACTCTGGTGGATCCATATGTGGTTTGTGAGAAGAAAACACATGCTCATGTGGTTTCTTAAAAGAGCACACATCCAATGACACTGGTGGATCCTTATGTGGTTCATGAAAAGAACACACATACAATCACACTGGTGGAAACATATGTGGTTTGTGAAAAGAATAGATATGCAATGACTCCGGTGGATCCTTGTGTGGTTTATTGTAAGAACAGATATGCAATGACTCTAGCTGTGGTTTGTGAGAACAACACACATGCAATGACTCTAGATGTGGTTTGTGAAAAGAACACACATGCAATGACTCTAGCAGTGGTTTTTGAAAAGAACACACATGCAATGACTCTGGTGGATCCTTGTGTGGTTTATGAAAAGAACAGACATGCAATGACTCTCGCTGTGGTTTGTGAAAACAACACACATGCAATAAACTCTGGTGGATCCATATGTGGTTTGTGAGAAGAACAAACATGCAATGACTCTAGATGTGGTTTGTGAAAAGAACATACATACAATGAACTCTGGTCGATCCATATGTGGTTTGTGAGAAGAACACACATGCAATGACTCTAGTTGTGGTTTGTGAAAAGAACACATATGCAATGACACTGGTGGATCCATATGTGGATTGTGAAAAAAACAGACATGCAATGACTCTAGCTGTGGTTAATGAAAAGAACACACATGCAATCACACTGGTGGATCCATATGTGGTTTGTGAAAAGAACACACATGCAATGACTCTAGTTGTGGTTAATGAAAACAACAGAGATGCAATGACTCTGGTGGATCCTTGTGTAGTTTGTGAAAGAACACACATGCAATGACTCTAGCTGTGGTTTGTGAAAAGAACACACTTGCGATGAACTCTGGTGGATCCATATGTGGTTTCTGAGAAGAACACACATGCAATGACTGTAGATGTGGTTAATGAAAAGAACACACATGCAATGACTCTAGATGTGGTTTGTGAAAAGAACACACATGCAATGACACCGGTGGATCCATATGTGGTTTGTGAAAAGAACAGACATGCAATGACTCTAGTTGTGGTTAATGAAAAGAACACACATGCAATCACACTATTGGATCCATATGTGGTTTGTGAAAAGAACACACATGCAATGACTCTAGATGTGGTTTGTGAAAAAAGACACATGCAATGACACTGGTGGATCAATATGTGGTTTGTGAAAAGAACATACATCCAATGACTCTAGATGTGGTTTGTGAAAAGAACACACATGCAATGACACTGGTGGATCCATGTGTGGTTTCTGAGAAGAACAGACATGCAATGACTCTAGCTGTTGTTTATGAAAAGAATAGACATGCAATGAACTCTAGTGGATCCATGTGTGGTTTGTGAGAAGAACACACATGCAATGACTCTAGATGTGGTTTGTGAGAAGAATACGCATGCAATGGTTCTAGTTGTGGTTAATAAAAAGAGCTGAGATGCAATGACTGTGGTGGATCCTTGTGTGGTTTGTCAGAAGAACAGACATACAATGACTTTAGCTGTGGTTTGTGAGAAGAACACACATGCAATGACTCTAGATGTGGTTTGTAAAAAGAACACACATGCAATGACTCTAGTTGCCGTTTGTGAAAAGAACACACATGCAATGACTCTGGTGCATCCTTATGTGGCTTGTGAGAACAACATACATCAATTGACTCTATGTAACATCCCAACATTAGGATCCAATGAAGGGTAGAAATTGGAATCTAAGTCTGTGCATGCATGCATCTATAAAATCAGGATAAGTTTTTTGCCAAACAAAAACCTAAAGGGACGAGAGTTTCTTTCACAAACTGGAGGTAGAAGTAGCTCTTGTTATTGATTGCTATGAATTTTGACATGACCTCTAGGAATCATTATGTTTTGGGGAAGTTATTTTGAATTCAAGTTTGAAATTTAAATCAATTTGAAAGTGTTTGAAAACTAGAAGATAGTAATATTGAATTTTTTTCCAAAATATCTTATTAACATTATTTGGTTAAATTATAGCTATAGTAAACAACAATAAAGATTGGGGACAGTGTAAATTAGATGAGAATAGATTCTTATTTTCTGATTACACTACAACATTACAAATTGTAATAAATACATCAAAAGTAGAAGATTAAAGAGAATAGAAATACAACTTTATTGTATTATAATAAATCTTTACAAGATTCTTTACAAATAGAATAAAGAAAAGAAGGTTACAATTAAGACCTATGCTACTTATCTATTCCTATACTAAATCTTGTATCTCTAGATCTTGTTCCTGCAAATAATATAAAGCAACTAAAATATAAAAAACAAGGGTTAAAATTAGTTAGTGTTACTCTCAGTGGTGAACAATGAAATGCATTGTTCAAATTACATCATCGAGTAATTAAAGAGGGGCAAGTTTCACCAGGCAGTAATTAGTAAAAGGGTAACAGGTGGAGATATTTTCACTTGAGCTGATCCACATGACCAGAACACACAGACACATAGCTTAGTCACCAGAATGCATGCAGTGTGTTGTCAATACAGCAGCAACACTACTAGCACTCAAACAGAGCACTCAGTCGAAGTTCATCCACAGATAACATAGCTCTCCTTCTCAAACACCAAACTAGAAACACATCAATCCTGCCAAAGGCAAGCAATCCACCAGCCAAACCATACACCTGATCATCCAAATGCTCACAAGATGGTGACATAAGTAGGGAGTGGAGCATGTGGATAGAAAGATCAAGGACAAGATTCTAGGATCCAGAAGTAGAAGGAGCAGCACCAGGAGGTGAAGGACAATCTCAAACCAGCAAAGCAATCTAGCAAGATCAAGCAACCAGATCAACCAGCAACAACACCAACAACTCAACTATTGATATAAAACACTCACATGATCTAACTATCTCATCTAGATAAGAACTCATGTGTTATTTTATACTTAATCTCTCAAAAATCACCTAAGTGGGGTGAATCCATCATAGAGGAATTTGGAATACAAAAGCCATAAGTAGACTATACAAACTAAACCAGGATCTCAGACCAACATCATTGATCCTAGATATAAAGTTATATTCCATATTCCAAGATAAACATAGCCAAAGTTATGAATTCTGGGCACATCTCTTAAAAGAGTAGCACCCCAGAATCCATAGATCTTATGGATCCATATAAGCACACTAACCATTTTATCAAAAGGATTCTAGAATAAGTAACTGGTATCAATACCAGAACATATCTATGAGGGACAACAAGGTAGGAAACTAGTTCCTATGACTCAGACCAACATCATAGGCATAGATGCTTAAAACAAGCTTTCAACTTATCTTTGGCATTTATCCAATCTTTAGCACTGACAAAATAAAACCCAGTAGTAGAACCAACACTTGTGTGCCATTTTTAATTATGGTGTCACAAGAACAAGTTCTAATACCCAAGCAAAACAATTACTTAGCTTTCATAAATAAACTGGCAAGCCATTAACTATCGTTTTCCTGGAATCAAACACCCGAAATCATCATCAAGTTTATCTATACAACATTAGAACATCATTGTAATAACTTGTTAACACTCAATCTGTATGTGACTATTCAGTCCAATATTTAAAGATGTAGTGAATAAATCACTGATAGAACCACTATCAATAACAAGATCATGATAGTAGAGAACTTCCAGATTACAAGAATCCACAAGTAATAATCCCACAGTAGCACCATCATTTAGTCAATGCCCAATAATCAATTGGAATTAGACTAACAAAACCACTAGCATCATAAAAACCAACTGTAGACAATGATAACATGACCTACTTAATCATCATCCTCAATTACCATCACTTCTAGTGTCAATTCATCGACTATAACCAACACAAAGGGATGACCCTAATCAATCATCAAACCTAATTAGGGATAACCACTAGAAGCATACAGAGGAGCTCAAGGGAGGCTGAGGACAGAAGGCGCAGCCAGATTAAACTCACCAGTGGTCCTCGTTGTAGATTAGAAAAGGAAGCAGAGGGGCTGACAAGCGCACGACAGCACGAGGAGCACCCGAAGGGCGCTACAACCCGCACCGAGCCGAGGCGGCGGCCACAGCATCGCATGAGGATGAACAGCACCTCACAGTACCACTGGGGCAGTGGAGAAGGCATCATTGGCAGCACCCCAAACCCTAGGGTTTGAAATGGAGCCAGCCTAGCCGAAGGAGAGCCCTAGAGCCAAATCAAAATGGACCAGATGAAGGAGCAGGGTCAGCAACCTCGCCATTGTTGCCTGTCAAAACCCACCGGCGAGCAGCGACGAGCAACACGAAGAGCCGGGAGGCTCCCAGAACTGCTGGTGGGCCCTGGTCCCTCGGGCAACGGCCCGCAAAACTCCGGCACACGTCCCGGCTGGTGCAAGGGCGTGCCACCTGACCTATACCTGGTCAGGAAGGTGATGGGTTGCTTCGATGAGTTTCCTGCATGGCAAACAAACATACGTAAAATTCGAGCCGCGACCGGCTCCCAGGTTCCCCTGTGAATCGGCTCCTAGAGCCGATTATCCCATGGTTCTGCATTAGATCTACGATAACATGGGGTTTTGCTTCATCAATACAAGTTAAATCGATCTATGACAGTTCAACGTTTTCACCACATAGTTGGAACATCCTACACGTAATTGAGCCTGGTAGATACAAAAGATGATAGAAAACTAACCCTAGAGAAGGCCTAACAACCGACGTAAAGTCAATTCCCGGAACAACTCCTCTTGAATCGGCAAACCATATCCTTACATACTACTGGATCGTTCAACTCGTTTGCAAGGCCTGACCATGTAGATATCAAACTAAACCTCGGAAAACAAGGCATAACTATAACAGATCAAGTCAACTAAATAAAGATCAAGCAAGATGCTACCCTCACACCCAAAAAAGGTGCAAAGGCAGCGGGATAGATAAAGGCAGCATAACTAAGCAATCATAACAAAAAGGTACCGATGCTAGCCCAAACAGATCCTATAATAACAGTATTACTCGCCATCAACAAGGCTTCAGTACGAGTAACACTAAATAACGCATAAGTAGATACTGCCTAGATCGCAAGATGCGATCTAGGCAGCATGGCACTTACCCAAAAGAAACCCTAGAAACAAGGGGTGGCGATGCGCCGAGATTGTGTTTGTTGTGAACGTGATCGTCCTCCTTTCTCAATAACCTTAGGTACATATTTATAGTCCGGAGACTTGCTATCTTTGGAATAACCCTAACAACTCTATCTCTTACTTAAACCGAAACGGAACCTACTACAATATACAGATACACGGGCAATTTAGCCCAAATCCACGCACAAGTACGATCCAGCAATACGTCGCATATATGTATCCTCCAAGCCCATCTTGATTACGGCCCATCTCCTCCTTTGGCCAAAATGTGGCGATAACACATGCCCCCTGGTTTTGGCAATAATAATTCCAAAACCACTCTGTTGATGCCTTTTTTCCCTCCCCCTTCTTTTTTTTATCGGGTTACGCGTTGCAGAGCAGAATCGTCACGCCACCCCCTCATCATGATGCCCTGTCTTCTCAACTTCTCCGCAGTGCATGATTTGACAATTTTGGCACCACATTCTGGGAAACCGCTATGGCATTGAACCACCTCCCACTATTCCCCTTATTTAAATTCATCTTGAGCAGTTTGCAGCCCCCATCTTCCTCCATTAGCCAAAAAAAAACCCTCTTCCTCCGCCGAAAAAACCCTCTTCCTCCGCCATGGCCTCCTCTTCTTCCTCCAAATCATCCGCCCTTTCCTCCCGATCTTCCAACACGATGAGCAACCGAGAGCCGACGCCGGAGCACCCGCCAATGGCGGCGTACGAGGCTCTCGCCCCACAATGGTGGGATGAGAGGGACTGGGACTTCGCCGCCTGGTCAGAGGACGACGAGTCCCTGACCGACGGCGAGGAGGGTCTCCAGTTCCTTGTCGACGGGAAACTGGAGGTGGAGAGCTCCGACGACGCCTGGTCCTGGGATGGTGTCGAATCCTCCGACGAGGAGGAGGAAGCGGAGGAGGACACCTCCTCCGATGAATACCCGCCGGTGAAGCGCTTCCGCGCCGGGTCCAGCGAGGACACCGAAGACGACGACGAGGATTTGAGGCCCTCACGACAACTTCAGCAAAGAATGGCGAAGACTACGCCAAAATGACGATGCAGATGACGACGGCGAAGACAGCGGCGACGACACCGGCCTCTAGATTAGGAACTAGTAGTAGTAGTACTAGTAGTAGATTTCCTTTTGTAAGCAATCGGCTCCATTGTAAATAACCGTCTTTTGAATCAACAAAGATTGCTTTTCCAATTCGATTTTGCCGATAGTCAAAATAGGTCAATGTCCCGGCCGATAGTAATGTATCGGCTTTTCACCATACTACGCTCATACAGTCAACCAAGTCAAAGCCCAAAGAGCCGATGGTAACACATCGGCTTTCCCCACAAACGTTGACAAGGTTAAATTTGGTCGCATACTTAGACAAATCTGAGCGACCACTTTCCAGTTTCAAACGGTAACCTGCGACCCTCTTCAAAAAGAAGGCCAACCCGGATCTCCAATTGCCTCACCGGATAGATCGAGCTTACGATAAGAACCTCGATCCCCAATTGCACAGATCCATCTCCGCCGCAAACTAGATGGCGGAATCGCCCAACACCAACACAGCGGTCTCTCGTCCAAGGTACGCCTATTCCTCGTAGTCCCGACGGTGCTAGAATTAATGGCAAAACACCTGAATTAATGTTTTATTCCACCATTAAATTTTTAGGTTTCAGACATTCTGCTGCCGCATCCTTCTCTCCCAAATTCTCTCTGTCTTGGCCCCCGTACAGAATCTAGTCCTGCCCATCTGATCTCTTTACAGGCAAACAGAATCCCCTTCGTAAGCCAAAACCTAGATTTGAATTCCTGGGCCGACTGCTTGCGAGCCTGGCCTAATCCTCCTGAACATTGGGTCTCTTGGTACAGCAGGGTAGCCAAAACTTACCAATCTCAATGGGAAACCACGGGAATAGCCGATGCCCTGTATTTGTCATTGTCTCCCCTTGAGAAACATGAAAATCTTCTAAAAACCATCGGCTATTTCTGGTCCGATGCTCTGAACTGCTTCATGTTCGGTCACGGCCCCATGACACCAACTCTGTTAGACGTGGTGATGATTACTGGTCTGGACGTTACATCACCCAGCCCCTCTGCTTTTAATCTGACAAAGGTCCCCTACAAGCTTTCTTCCAAAACAGACTGCACGAACTGGGGTGCCTATATTCAAAGCCACATGAAAACTAAAGGCCCTGTCACAGAGAAAGAACACACGGCTTTCCTCAACCTCTGGCTAGAACATTTCATATTCTGTGGCCCTTCCCTTGCTCCAACCAAGAATTATCTCTCCCTGGCCTATGAACTTGCCAAAGGCACTCACCTTGGCATCGGCAAACTGTTCCTTGAGAGGTCTATCGATATCTCCAGCTTGATGTCCACAAACTATTCTCCGCATAGCAACAAAACAGAGGTCCTTGGTGGTTCATTCAGTTATGGGCTCAGCTATATTTTCAAAACCATGTCCCAAACTTCCCCTTTTGAACCGCACCTTTCCAGATGCCAAAGGAAGCAGATCCGATGCACCAGCTACGGCCAAGCTTTGTATAGACTACCAGGTAGTAGACTGATCCCTCAGGAAGCATCCAAGTGGTTCAGCACTTTCTTCCAAGGCCTGGACAATCCTATCTTCTTTCCTTACATGGAAGAATCGGAACATTTTGAAAATCCAATCTCCTTCAGGCTAGACAACTTTGCCGATGACACCAGCACTCGGCAGCTATTTTCCACTGTGATCCGTCCCTGTTTCCTTCCAGTTGGCATGAGCACATCCAACAGAATAATCAAGCCTGGATATGAATTCTACCAGCCAGTCGTAGTGGCTCGGCAATTTGGCCTCGGACAAGTACCTCCCCATTTCTTTCTCCACCATCTTACAGAGAGCAGAGCTGACCTGCCCGATCCTCTTACCAGTCAAAGGTGTTATTCCTTCTTTGATGCTCTGACCATCCCAATTCCTAACAACCTCACCTTCGCTTCATCAACCGATGGTTTTGAGAACTGGTGGTCGATGTGGAAGACTCATGCCTTCAGGAGAGCTCTGGGACCGTTGCTGGAACAGCTCGATGCTGAATATGATATCCCCGTAGAACAGGTACCACTACTTGTAAATTTTTCTTGATGCAGCTCACAAATGATTCTTCTAATAACCCACCCTCTCTCTTTGCAGCAACAAGATGGTCCTGAACCTACGCACAGTGACGGCTCCCCCTTCGAATTCTTCCCACCAGCTCCTGTGGTCCTTTTCTGCAAAAACTCGCCACCTTTGAAAAAGGTCATGATGCAGAACCAGCCGATATCACCACAATCGGCTTCCAAGAGCCCAGCAACTTCTAGGTCAGCCGCCTCTCGAGTTCCAACTAAAACAAGAACGGTGGTGAGGAAGGTAGCTGCCAGGAAGACTTTGAGGCGCCGGAGCCCTTCTCCAGAAAGCTCGCGTGTACGCCGATCCATGTCTTGATTGATCTCTTTCATCCTTGCAAACATACTCGTGTTTACTAGCTCTCCTTTTCTTACAGGCTTCCGTCGAGGACACCTCCAGCGAGGACACACAATCCGACCGAGGAGAATCGGTCCCATCAGACTCTGAGAGGACCATCACACCGAGCCAGCCAGACTTGCCACCATCGGCTCCCAGGAAAAGGCCGGTTCCTGAACCTACTGCCCCCCGAGCATCAGTCGAGGCGGGGCCAGCTGTGAGCCCCAAAAGGGCTCGCAAGGGACTGCAAATTTCTCCGTCGAGCCAGGAGGTTTCGAAAGTCATCACCCTCCATGCTCTCACCAATTGTTTTTCTGTCTGCCGATTCATCACTATTTACATCGGCTAAGCACCTTCCATGCAGACGATTGACGCTTCTAGTGGGAAAGCCGGGGCAGTGCCGACGCCTCTCGCAAGGCTGGATCTCGTAATCCCTGAAGGCGTAGATGACACGGTTACCACTTTGGCCAAGCCCCCAGCAACAACACACAAGTCAATTGTCTCGTCATCTGCTATCCCCTTGATCTTAGGAGAGGGTATCGCTCGCTTGCTCGCTCGTCCTTCCATGTTGACGACATCGATGCCATTTCGGCTGCCAGGTTGTGATATCTCAGGTCTGGCGCTCGACCCTGAATCCATCGAACCGACTCTCTCGCTACCAACGATGAACCACGAGCAAGGGCTGTTCTACCTCAATTCCAGCGTTTCAAAGCCTTGCTGTCCTCCCCGATCGAGAAGTTGATCGAGGATTCTGAAGAAGTGAAGAGCGTTCTTGCCAAAATCAAGGAACAACTCCCCGTAGCATTGCAGGTGAAGCTTTGGCCAGTTGTAACTCTGTCTTTCTACGGGTCAAGGGTGAAGTTGGCTCATGAGAGGATTAATCTGCGCCGCGCCCAACTCCCGCTGAAGGCCAATATTGCAGACAAATGTCAGCAGCTCAATGAGAAAAAGGCGTCTCGATGCCAAACCGACACCTCTCACAAGATCCGCCGAGCTTGCATCCTTAAAAAAGAAATTGGGAGATCTTGAAGAGAAGGTCCGGGCGACTAAGCAGCTCATTCGCGACAAGGAAGCCTTCATCGCCCGCTCCCAAGACGAAGCAGAAGGCCTCAAGGCTCAACTGAAGACTGATCTGGCGGAGATACGTGCCCTGAACAAGCAGCTAGTGACGGGCAAGGACGAAGATGACGAAGCCGAGATCGCCGAGGTGGATCGTGTCCGTGCTGACGCCCTCCACGCCTTCGAGGCATTCCTTCAAGATGGCGCATTCTCGTAAACCGACACCGCTCTAGTAATAGCTTGAACCTCTAGAGTCGATGGCTGTGCATCGCTATATTAAAAAATTTTGTTGGCCGATTTCATGTATCGCCCATATTTCATCATCCATCATCCCACATGCTTGGGAAATATTTCTTGAGATGTCGACCGCTGATGCTATCGAATTTCACGCCGTCCAGCTCCTCGAGCATGTACGCGTTCCCCTTAACACTTGATCGACCTTTATGGCCCGTGCCAATTTGGAGACCATTTACCATATGCTGCATCCTTAGTCCCCGATGGCAATACAGCTTCCCACACCAGATCGCCAACGTGGAACTCCTTTGGTCTCACCTTCTTGTTATATGCACGAGCTACCTTGGCCTTGTTCTCTTTGATTTTCTCAAGCGACCACAGCCTGAGCTCAGTTAAATCCTCAATATCACACTCATTAGGGTCGCATATTCTTCATTGTTAGATCGTTCGAAAAGTGACACGTCTCGATCCAGCCGTAATTTCCCAGCAATACGTCTTCTTGTCCATAGACTAGATGGTATGGCGAGGTTTTTATCGCTCCATGACATGACATGCGATAAGCCCATAAAGCCTCTGACAAAACCTCATGCCACCGCCTAGGGTGTTCATCGATTTTCCTCTTGATCAGCTTGATAAGGCTCTGGTTGGACGCTTCAGCTTGCCCATTTGCTTGAGCATAGTATGGAGATGATCGGATCAGCTTGATTCCCGTGTCCTCACAGAATTTTCTAAACTCATGAGAAATGAAAACCGAACCTCCATCGGTCGTGATAGTTTGGGGAATCCCGAACCTATGAATGACATGTTCTTTCACAAAATTGATGACATCTTTCGAGTTTACTGACTTCATAGGGACGGCTTCCACCCATTTAGTGAAATAATCCGTAATGGCCAAAATCCACATGGCCTTTGCTTGATGGAGGATTGATTTTGCCGATCATATCCATGCCCCAACCTCGGAATGGCCAAGGCTTGATGATGGGGTTCATTGCTGACGCGGGTACCATCTGAATTTTTCCAAATTTCTGACATGCTTGACACCCTTTGTAGTATTTAAAACAATCCTCAAGCATGGTGGGCCAATAAAACCCTGATCGCCTGATCAACCATTTCATCTTGTGAGCCGATTGGTGAGTTCCACAGGCGCCTTCGTGTACCTCGTGTAGCCGATTGGCCTCGGTTGGTCCTGCACATTTGAGCAAGAATCCTTCCGTAGTCTTGTAGAACATGTCGTCCCCGATAAGCACATACTTCATGGCCTTGTACCTTATCCCTTTAGGTGCCCCCCGAGCCGAATCTTTCAAGTAATTGAAGATATCGGCTCTCCAGTCATCCGCCCGTGAACTGCACTTGAACATCAGTTCCTCTCGCCACGTCCTTGTAGCCTGAAGCCATTTGTGCGAGATCATTCGCCTCTGTATTCTGCGATCGCGGGATCCAGTTAAAGTTTATGTACCGGAACTGTGCCATGAGCTCACGGCATTGCAACCATAATGGGAAGAGCGACTCGCTCTCACACTTGTATTCCTCCGTGAGTTGGGAAATCACCAATTTGGAGTCTCCAAAAATTTCCACTGCCTGCTCCGGCTTTCGATGAGCAACTCCATTCCCTTGCGATCGCCTCATACCGGCGACGTTGTTGGTGCAAGGGTAGCTAGCCCGATGGAGAAGGAATATGTTGCCCCCCGGGGCGACACGAGTAGAATGCCAATGCCGCAACCATCATCACAAACCGATCCATCGAAAAACATAGCCCACGCTCGTATAGACAGCGCTGCTATATCAGTGTTGATTCTTTCAGCAATAAGGTCGGCCAATGCCTGACCCTTAACCGCTTTCGCGGGTTGATACCGGATGTCGAATTCCGATAATGCAAACATCCATTTGCCGAGTCGGCCTTTCAACATAGGAGCCGACAGCATGTGCTTTATGACATCTGATTTGCATATAATGATAATCTCTGCTGAGAGCAAGATGTGGCGCAGCTTGGTGCAGGTGAAAAACAGGCAAAGGCACAACTTATCGATCTCAGGATACCTTGCCTCTGCATCCAGCATCCGCTGATGTAAAACACAACTCGCTGCACCATCATAAACTTGCACCACCACCGAGGTGATGGACGGTCGATCGACAAATAAATGTAGAACGGCCTATCCGGTGGCGGAACCAACATGGCGGCTTCGTTAGATATTCTTTGATCTCGTCAAGGCTCGTTGTTGTTCTCCCCGCCGAACTCCTCATCGATTTAATTTTCACCAGTCCCATGAATGGCTCTATTCTTCCTGATAGATTGGAGATGAATCTTCTGACGAAGTTGATCTTGCCGATGAGAGACTGCAGTTCTTTCTTCGTGGTAGGTGGCTTCATTGTTCGCACTGCCTCCTGACTTTTCAGGCCGATCTCAATTCTGCGTTCATGGACCAAGAAACCCAAGAACTGACCGCCGTCACCCCAAGGCACACTTCTTTGGATTCATCCAGAGTGGCCGAATTTTCTTGTTCGGTCCAGACGCTGCAGATCGCCCAGGTGTCCTTGCACTGAAGCAGACTTGACCACCACGTCATCGATATAAATTTCCACTAGCTTGCCGATCAGATCATGGAAGATGTAATTCATGGCTCTTTGGTACGTGGCGCCGGCATTCTTCAGTCCAAACGTCATGACTACATATTCAAACAACCCCACCGAACCTGGGACTCTGAACGCAGTCTTGTGTATATCCTCCGGAGCCATAAAAATTTGGTTGTAACCGGCATTGCCGTCCATGAAGCTCAAGATCTTATGACCAGCAGCTGCATTGATCAGTGTCTCTGCTACCGGCATCGGATACTCATCCTTTGGAGTAGCTCTATTGAGATCCCGAAAATCTATGGCAACACGCCAGCGGCCATCCTTTTTCTCTACAGGTACGATACTAGAAATCCACTCAGCATACCTGCATGGTCTGATTAACCTCGCTGTCAACATTTTCTCGATCTCTTTCTTGACTTCTTCCAAAATTTCGGCCTTCATCTGTTGTGCTCGCTGCTGGAATGGCCAAAACCCTTTTTTAAGCGGGAGTCGATGCTCAATGATGCTCCTGTCTAACCCAGGCATCTCTGTATAGTCCCAGGCAAAGCAGTCTGGATATTCTTTCAACAAAGCTATCATCGGACCCCGCAGGTTCGGATCTAACTTCTTGCTGATAAATGTTGGTCGTGGCTTATCCCCAGGACCGATGTCAATCTCCTCTAGCTCATCAGCGGAGGTAAACCCATATCCTAGCTTTCCGTCGCCTGCTAAATCGATGCTAAACACGGGGCAAACAGTCGGTGAGGATAACAAAAATAATTTGGGCCGATTGCCGGAATCGGCCCCCTTTTTGATTGCATTAGTGAAAGAAGGTTTACAACTTATTTGTGCTCCACAATGGCAGGGAATCTCCCTACTACGACTGCATGACCTGTTTGTCGTAAGATTACTGCTTTTTATTTTTTGTGGCCGATCGCGGGGATCGGCCGTACCACTTACGATCGTGGTCTTTGCTATTCTGTCAGGCCAGTGGATAAGACCAGCCTCACCCCGTTTTTTGTAGCTTCAATGCGTTCACAGCCGTCTAGACTGACTCCAGAGATCGGCTCTTGGTCTTCTGCTTCCCAGATGTTCATGCCAGCTATGGAGATCTCGATCGAATCATCTGCCTGAATGACCTCCACTTCATCTCCATCCCACTGTATTAGGCACTGGTGCATCATGGATGGAATGCAGCAGTTAGCGTGAATCCAATCCTCCCCAAAGAAGACAGGTGCTTTTTGCGTCGCAACGAAGAATGACGAGGGATGGTTTTTCTGCCCACGGTCAAATCCACGTTGAGCCTATGCGTTTGAAGTTTAGCCATTGAAGTCGCTAACGTGGCGTTGGTGTTGATCAGATCTGCTGGAGCGTCCCAAACGCCGTAGCATGGAGTATGTCATTATATTGACTGCCGCTCCGGTGTCAACCAACATCTTGCGGACAGGCTGCCCATTGATATAACCTCGCAGGTACAGGGCTTTCAGATGTTTGTAGCCCTTCTCTCGTGGCTTTTCAAAGATGACCGTCCGTGGGCGCGATCGAATCGTACATTGGTAGTTCTTTGGTCCTTGGCGCAAAACTACGGAAGCATGAATACCATGTTCGTGCCAGCGATGTCTTTGCATCGGCTTTTATTGGTTTGGGCGCCACTCCTTTCTTTTTGGACGAGCCTCCGTTTCCAAGGTTTGCGAATTTTCACGGCGGATCGGGCCGTGCTTTCCTAAAGCGTGGAAACCGTGCTTCGGCTTCCTCCAGTT
Source organism: Avena insularis (assembly GCA_023614405.1). NCBI lineage: Eukaryota > Viridiplantae > Streptophyta > Magnoliopsida > Poales > Poaceae > Avena > Avena insularis. The sequence continues at coordinate 45,510 of JAJUPC010000212.1, read as the reverse complement.
ACGTGATCGCTGAACTCTACGCTTTTGGGTGTGCCGGAGTCCATCGGGACACCACCTCGGCCGATGATATCTGTCTTCTTCTTCACCCTTTGGTTCCTCGAGATCTTTGCTCGAGATGACTTCCTTGTTTGTTACGAGGCGGAGAGGCCCTAAACGCTGAACACTGAAACTGGACTGTGTCCTCCTTCGCTGTCCACATTCCGGCAGTTGTCGATCGTGGGCAATCGGCTCATTCCCGCGTCCCAGCAATACTTGAAGAAAGGACAATCCCAATGTTTATCCATGCCTTCTTTTTCCTTCGACTTTTCACTAGCGAGGTGCTCATATCCTTCATCATCTCTATCGTGCGGCGACGTCGGTCATCACGACGCTCATACTTGTTAAGGAGATGCGTGGAGTGTGGCTTCGATATCGCGCTTCTCACCGCTCCTCGGTTAAATATCGTCATCATCATAACAGACGGTCGCGTGGACCAGCCTCCTCTCTTTCTTTGCCCCGAGAGCGACCGCCTTCCTCCTTATATGAGCCATGGTGGTACACAGGCCTGTCATATTAACATCGAGCAGAAATCTAATCGGCGCCTCGTGGAGTGGCTGTGTTCTACCATGTTGACGCCGGGAAACGGGTTTGTGTCTACTTTCATGGCGAACTGCCCAAGGATCAGACGGCCCTGTTCTATCGCCGTTTGGATCTGGCGACGTAGCTCTTTGCAATCATTGGTGGTGTGGGTGAATGAGTGATGCCACTTGCAGTATGGTCTCCCGTTTATTTCTTGAGCCGTAGGGATTTTATGGCCTTCGGGTAACTTCAGCTGCTTTTCTTTCAGTAGTAAATCGAATATCTGCTCAGCTTTGCTTACATCGAAGTCGAATCCTTTTGCAGGCCCTTGCTGTTTTACCCATTTGCAGGACACAGGATCTGCCCCCCGAGCCCATTCAGCCACGGCCACCTCCTGGTCTTGTACGGGATCCTCTTCTTCTGTATCGACCAGGCCTATCGGACGTTTGAACTTGTCTTGGTACAACTCAGGGTGGCGCTGTTCATACATTGTCAGTTTCTGGGCCATGTGCGCCAATGAATTGTATTCTACTTGGAAAGCCAGATCCTTGATAGGTGCTGAGAGACCCAACACTGCCAGCTCGACTGCTTCTTTCTCAGTCAAACGAGCCGAATAACATCGGTTCTTGACAGTCCTGAAACGCTGAATGTACTCAGCTACCGTTTCTCCCCGCTTTTGCCGCTTTGCGCCAGATCGCAATGCCTCGGTAGCTTCAATGATACGAACGTGGAACTGCTCTTCTAGTTGCTTCCGGTATGGATCGAATCCGGCGGCAACGGTGTACCACCCAAAAGCTGGTCTGTCGAGATTGCGCAAAGAACCTTACGCGAATCGATCCGATGCTGAAATCATGCCTAATCGCGGTGTATCGGCTCACATGCTCGATCGAGCTCGACCCTTCCGATCCGCTAAACCTTGAGAACTCGTGGAGCCGATACTTGGGTGGCAGCGAATCAGATCAAACTTCGTTAAGTGCGGCTTGGAATAGCCGATTGTCCTTCTCTTGACACGGTTTAACTGGTCTCTCAAGATAGTACGGATTTGCTCCACCGCTTGAGCTGCGAGGCTAAATTCTCATGACTCGTTCCGGTGGCATACTTGGCTAGCCATGCCTGTTTATCAGCGTCCATCCCAGAGATCCCTGCTCCAGAGATACCTGCTCCCGAAGCCCCTGCTCCAGAAACTCCTGCCTCAGCAATCCCTGCGGTTGCAATCTGGTTCGTGCGCGTCAGGCTATTACAGTCCGGCACGTAGGTGCACACATATCCATGTGGGATTTCTTTAGGTGGTTCATACAGGAATTGGCAATCGCCAGGGTCACCTCCAACCTTGTAGACGACGTACGCCGGTGCCCCTGGTAGCTCTGGAGCCGCAAGCGTGAATGGCAGCTGTGGCCTGGTCTGGAGCGGTCTTTCTCCCTGGTGAGTCCCTAGAGTAGGTCCCGACGGAGAGTACTGATGTTTCATGATCTCCTGAACTATGCGAACCGCGACGCGCTCGAAAGCGTTTACTAGGCTCTCAGAATGGCGATGAAGAGAATGAGCCACCATGTAATTGACTTCCTGTCTCAAAGCTCTTGTGCGCTCCTCTGAAGGAACAGACAGATCCACCTCATCAAGAGCACCTTCGGGTGAGAACCCTTTCCACCTGATGCCATGCTTGCGGGTCCTCTCAAAAGAGCCGATGAGATCGGCTTCGAAGAGAGCTTTGATATCATCATACTTCGCCTTGTGCTCCTCAGGCAGATCGTCGTACGTGACCGGCCTGTCCCCCATCGCAGCGTCGGATGTTGATGCAGATGCTGTTGAGTGTCCCCGGCGTGCGAAATGTGTTGCTGTCAAAACCCACCGGGCGAGCAGCGACGAGCAACACGGAGGCTCCAGAACTGCTGGTGGGCCTCGGTCCCTCGGGCAACGCGCAAAACTCCGCACACGTCCGGCTGGTGCAAGGCGTGCCACCTGACCTATACCTGGTCGGAAGGTGATGGGTTGCCGATGAGTTTCTGCATGGCAAACAAACATACGTAAAATTCGAGCGACCGGCTCCTGTGTTCCTCGTGAATCGGCTCCTAGAGCCGATTATCCCATGGTTCGCATTAGATCTACGATAACATGGGGTTTTGCTTCATCAATACAAGTTAAATCGATCTCTGACAGTTCAACGTTTTCACCACATAGTTGGAACATCCTACACGTGAGCCTGGTAGATACAAAAGATGATAGAAAACTAACCCTAGAAGGCCTAACAACCGACGTAAAGTCAATTCCGGAACAACTCCTCTTGAATCGGCAAACCATATCCTTACATACTGGATCGTTCAACTCGTTTGCAAGGCGACCATGTAGATATCAAACTAAACCTCGGAAAACAAGGCATAACTATAATGATCAAGTCAACTAAATAAAGATCATAAGATGCTACCCTCACACCCAAAAAAGGTGCAAAGGCAGCGGGATAGATAAAGGCAGCATAACTAAGCAATCATAACAAAAAGGTACCGATGCTAGCCCAAACAGATCCTATAATAACAGTATTACTCGCCATCAACAAGGCTTCAGTACGAGTAACACTAAATAACGCATAAGTAGATACTGCCTAGATCGCAAGATGCGATCTAGGCAGCATGTCACTTACCCGAAAGAAACCCTAGAAACAAGGGGTGGCGATGCGCCGAGATTGTGTTTGTTGTGAACGTGATCGTCCTCCTTTCTCAATAACCTTAGGTACATATTTATAGTCCGGAGACTTGCTATCTTTGGAATAACCCTAACAACTCTATCTCTTACTTAAACCGAAACGGAACCTACTACAATATATAGATACACGGGCAATTTATCCCAAATCCACGCACAAGGCCGATCCAGCAATACGTCGCATATATGTATCCTCCAAGCCCATCTTGATTACGGCCCATCTCCTCCTTTGGCCAAAATGTGGCGATAACAGCCATACACCATGGTGGCGGCCAGGCAGACCCAAGGCGGCGTGAATCGCACGGCGACAGTGTCGGAAGCACCACGGGGTCGAGGAAGAAGTCGAGGTGGAACAAAAGAAAGAGAAAGGGGAAAATCGAGTGGTACTTGGCCGCTCGTGACAGGGGGTTTGACCAGCCCAGATGGGTCGGGTTAGGCCGGGCCAGCCCAATGGGCTAGATCCAATTTCTAAAACGAAAAGGCCTTATTAAATTATCAAATGACCATAATACCCCTATGACTTAAATAGTTATAAAAAAATATGAATCCTAAAAATATAAATAAAATATTAATGGACTCATAAAAATGTCCTCTATTCAAGAAAAATAGCAAATAAAATTTTAGGTAATTAAAACTAAAATGATTACTATTGAGGTATATATTCCTTTTGGAATTTTATAAAAATATACAAACACATAAAAATTTAATAAAATTCATTTTTACAATTCTAACAGGAAGTGTTATTATAGAAAAATACTAATTCATATTTTTGGGAGCTAAATTAAATGGGATAAAAATAAAATCTTATTTCCTTAAAGGAATTTTAGTTAAATATTTAAAATAGTTAAAAATTTAATAAATTCAATTTTAAACTCTTTAAATAATACTAGTCTTTATAAAAATACTAAATATAATGTTTATGAAAATTTCAAAGACTTTAAATAATACTTTTCTTTTAATTAAAGAAATAGCAAACTTTTACTATGAGGGTAAAGCATGCAAATAAACAAATAATAAGCCATTGCATGACATTACCCATATTTCTTCTTTAAATATTGTCCTTACGGGGCAATAATGGATCTCTGTAGAAACCGGAGCTCAAGGTCAGGTGGAAGCATCGGACTTCACTACTTTGCTGTCACAAGGCAAGTTCATCACTTGCTCGTGTCCTTTGAAGAGTCTTTATCAAAGATATTGCAAATTGTGTGTTACCATCTATGTTCTAGAGAAAGAAAACATTACCTTCTCTAATAAATAAGATGTAGTTATCATCCTAAGTGATGATAAAGATTGGCAATGGAACTTAGGGTTCCAATTGCACAAGTCACCATAGGATTAACAACCCATGACATGAGTGATTCTAGCGCTGTATATTATGCGTTAACCATGAGATTTGGAATGGGACGGAGAAGTCACCTGGACCTTCTTCCTTTCATATACAGGCAAGATGACCTTATCGTGACGCTGGGATTCCTTGTGTGGATCCAGCATATGGGTGCGCACCCTTAGGCCCCACGATTGTGGTATCTAGATTATCTATGAGCGGTTGCCAGAGGTATAGCCGGACCTTTATGGAGCTTGAAAGGGGCATAACCGGCTCATAGAGTCTTCGGGAACTCATCAGGGTTGTAGCTTGCTCGAAAGGGGGATTAACATAGGTGTAGTCAGCCCCGAAGGATCGTGCAGACATATGGGGTCGCGGAGAGGGGAAATGGTTGGCTTGGATCACCTACTGGGCCCCACATCACAAAACTACAGATGGGAAAGTACGCCCAGTTGTGCAACAAGGAGTTGATCTCTCATGGGTAAAGCAACGCACCTCTGCAGAGTGTAAGAACTATAACTTGTTACTCCCTATTCCGGGAAGGAGCTACGAACGCGGCAGGAAAGGAACTCCATGAAGTTCTAGTTAACCTATGAAGGCTGATGGGCATAGTTTTTGATAATAAAATCAATCTTTGAAGAAATGTTTATGAAAACTGCATGGAGCCAAGGACTGATAGTCCGAGGTGGTAGATAGAGCATCAAACTTCCCACCTTGCATATACTGAACTTGCTGGGTAACGTTGTTACTCACTCTTTCCTTTGAACCCCTGCTTAGACTCTGAGAATCCAGAAGACCCTTCGATGTACGCAGTTGAAGGGCAAGAGGATGTCTACTACGAAGAGCCAGACCTGTCTAGAGGAGTTGAAGGGGTGGACTACGAAATACACTATGGAGTGGAGGGCAACGAGTCCGATAGTTGCCTTGGTTACTAGTAAACCAATTGAGCCGAGCATCATAAACTTTATAAAATAAGTTGTTGAGCTCAATTTGAAGTATGAGTTTGAACTTTATTTCTTCCGCTGAAACTACTTAAGTTGGTTTGTAATTTTGTAACACTTGAAGTTTGGAACTTCTGGTTTGTAATAATAATGAAGTGTGTATGTTTGTAATGTGGACCCGCAATGTTTCTGTTGTACCACTCTGAGGGATGTGATATTTATAGAACGGTGTTCTATGGATGTCATGTCAACGACTATAGTGTACTACACATGCAGTGGTATGTTGGGTCACTGCAGCTGGTATCAGAGCAATTACTTTAACCTTAGGTTGGAAACCTAGTAAAAGGAATTACCTGTAGGAGTCTAGGAACAATTGTAAAGAGTTCTCTAGCATATATGATGAATATTGAATTGGGAATATTACGTTATATTTTTTAGTGCGATAATTCTTTATAATGATGCATCATTATAACTAATGGATACTAATTATATTTATTTCTGTTATATATATACAGTGGAAATGGCACCAAAGTTTCCAAAATAGACTTTGGCAAGGAAAGAAGACTCTCGATGACTATCAGGGGGCGTTAACTGAACAGTTTTGAGAACTTCTGAGAGTATTTGGTTGCACAACTAATATTCCAGACTATACCATGACATACCATGATGGGCGAATGTTAGCCAAATAACATGTTAGCATCCAACTACCAAAGAAGCTTGGTTTATATTACGATTTACCTATGGGTGAAGGTAGAAGTCACCTAGCAGCATACCATGTTCCTATTGTGGAGGCGATAGCCAATGTTCGGGAGCACAAAGCAAAAGAGTTAGCTGGAAGCACATATTCTGTGATTCGTCATGACTCTATAGACGAGGAACCTGAACCGGATCATCTTACTTTAGTAAGGAAGCATCCAAAACTAGCTTCTAAGTTTATGGATCTATATCGACTGATGGTTGGGTCTTTGTATAAGACACATCAGGTTATTGTAGAAGATCAGGTTGATATGCTAGAGGATTTAACGAATCCTGAAAGAAGGGAGAAGTTAGCATCTAAGCTGGAGAATGAAGCAGTCGATAGGGTTAACCCAGTTTTTAAGGATATACCTATAGATCCAGCATCTTTTACACCATATCCTTACTCACCTATACCAGAACCCACTAGATATCCCGATGAGGGCACTAGGCATCTAGTACCATAGAGTTCTTGGGGAACTGAGGACTCAGAACTACCTATTGGAAATTCCGAGGATGGAGGTACGGATCGATGGATGGATCTGCCGGGAATCCTATTCCTGTGGAAGATTCAGTTGGGATACCGGGCAGACTAGTTGCATGGGCGTGAGATCTTATTCTGTTGATGCAAGAGATGTCCATGTGAAGGATGTAGAGTCCAATGAGGAAGATCCTGAAGAAAGGGTGTTTGAGTCACTAGAACATTATCCTGCTCCAGATAACATGCACTATCCAATCATAGCTGAGGACTATCGTACCCAGCAGAGTACTTGGGGAGCACCGAAAGGGGAATATTCTGTTGATTCCTCTAGAGTCGGGATGCAGGAGATGGATGAAGAAGTTAGTGATAAGGATAATTCTAAAGATACTTCAGATGAGTTGGAAGGTATGGATGCACTTCAGCTGAATGATGTGTCAAGTCCGAAGACTTCTGATACTGAGTATCATCCGTCAAAGACGCAAGTCATTCACAGACGGTGCATCGTACTTCACGTCAGCACGCCGGGTATGTGTGACTTTGAGTTGGAGTATCCCAGCGGTGATACGTAACTTAGAGTTTGATAACTTGATGTAAATAAATAAGTCGGATAGTATCCACATGAGCTTATAAGGCTTAAATAGTAAGGGCTTGTAATCACATTGTATCAATTATGTTGTTTGTAATGTATAATATGTGTGTAATGCATATTTGGTTCTTATTTCGATCTTGTTTTCCATTGTGTGACTAGTTATGTACATGAATTTGAGCTCATAACACATATGCATGATGTAATTATGACTGTTCGCTTTATGTTACAGGACTAGGGGGTATGGAAACAGGTGTAGAGAACGAGACTGAACAACAACGCATGGAGCACGAAGCCAAGGGAAAGGCGGATGAAGAGACCAGAATGCAAGCAAATTTACCACCACCACCACCAATGAGGCCATTGATGGAGCAGAACTTTATGCAGTACATGCAAATGATGCAAGAGTCCCAGAATAAATTCATGGAGGGGTTAGTAGATCGAGTGGGACAGCAGAGGGCACCTCAAGGATTGGGTGTTAGTCTTTCATATTTTCAAGATACCAGGCCTTCACCTTTTGCATCCGATCCAGAACCAATGGATGCAGAGGATTGGTTAGCAGATACCGAGAGAAAGTTGAAAACTGGCGGATGCAATGAGGAAGAAAAGTTGAGGTATGCAACACATCTATTGACCGCACCTGCAACGGCCTTGTGGGAGGGTCAGTTAGCTATGCAACTTCCAGGAAGAGAGTACAACTGGGAGGAGTTCAAGAAGAGATTCCATGAATACCATGTTCCGGAAAGTATCATTGAATTGAAGCGTAGGGAGTTTGAAGAACCGCAACACGGTTACTCAAGTGTTATGAAGTACATCCGGGAGTTCAGTGATTTATCTCGTTACGCTACTGATGAAGTCAGGACGGAGGTGAAAAGGAAGAAGAGATTCATGCATGGACTAAATCCATTTGTGAAGATGCAGTTGAGGCTTTCCAACACCCAAACTTTTCAACAGTTACTTGATGCAACTATAACCTTTGAAGATGATTACAAGAATGTCCAAGAGGACCGTAGGAAGAGAGCAAAGAAGGAAACAAAGAGGATTCAAGCAAGTAAACCCAAAAGCAATTTGGAATTCCAACCTAGAAGCAGACCCTACAACAACAACAACAACAACAACAACAAGAGTAGCAACAACACTGGAGGACAATTCAATCCTAGAAGGAATGTCATATGTCACAATTGCAAACTTTCGGGACATATTAGCAAGGATTGCAGGAAGCTAGTGATTATTTGTTTTGGTTGTGGTCAAAAGGGTCATATTAAGCCTGATTGCCCAAATAAACCACCTGGTGGTTGGCCCACAAAGGGTGGAGGACAATCCAGTGGAGGCGGAGGTGGACAGCCTAATAGAGGTGGAAGCTATGGCAAAAACGATAATGGCAAGAGGGGTAGACCTACTAGAAAGCTGAATTGTGCAACCTTGGAGGAGGTGGATAACTCGGATCAAGCGATGATAGCTACGCTCAATATTCTCACAAATCCCGGAAAAGTTTTATTTGATACGGGTGCAACTACTTCTTTCATATCTGAAGAATTTTGTGATAAATTTCGGATTAGAAGGGCATCGTTAGAAAAACCTATGACCGTAGTTACCGCCGGAGGGATCGTAGTAGTTAGAAACATTAAATTAAACCAAGTCATCTCAATCTGTGGTCAAACCTATTATGCGGATCTTTATGTGATCCCATTAAAAGGAATAGCAGTAGTGCTGGGAATGGATTGGAGGACGGACTATGGAGCTCAGATTAATTGTGAGGAAAAAACCGTTTCAATCAGGTCTCCAAGTGGAGGAAGGATAGTCTATCAAGCAGATAAACATAGTCATATCATGGTGGATCTGCAGTTAATGTCAATGAAGGAGGTAAAATTGGAAGATATTCCTGTGGTGAAGGAATTTCAAGATGTTTTTCCAGCAGAGTTACCAGGAATGCCACATGATCAGGAAATAGAGTTTACTATTGACCTGTGATGTCTACGCACTTCTATTCTTTTAGACAGTTGTTGGGCCTCCAAGTACAGAGGTTTGTATAATAGCAGCAAGTTTTCCCTTAAGTGGATCACCCAAGGTTTATCGAACTTAGGGAGGAAGTTGTCAAAGGTATCCCTCTCAAGCAACCCAGCAATTAAGATACAAGAAGTCTCTTGTGTCCCCAACACACCCAATACACTTGTCAGGTGTATAGGTGCACTAGTTCGGCGAAGAGATAGTGAAATACAAGTGGTATGGATATAAGATAACGATGCTAGAAAATAACTTGATGGCGTGGAAGAGACTAAAGGCAAATCGAAATAATGATGGAAGGAAGCAAACATGTAACAGATCTAGTTGCAAATGGTGTATCAATGCTTAGAAACAAGGCCTAGGGATCATACTTTCACTAGTGAACACTCTCATATAAATATATTCTCTTTATGATACTACTCTTAACTACTCTCCGGTTGGACACTCTAATCATTGGTAGGGCTATAATAGCACACCTCAAAGTAAGTCTTTCCCATCTAGAAAACCCCACACTGTCACCTTGAGCACTAGATGGTTCCAACAAACACCACAATTTCATAAAGACATCCAACTCCAAATATAACTCATAACAAGTATTTGTAATCTCTAGCCTAAGTGCCACCATGGTGTGCATGCTATCACTTTCACACACATGGGGAGAGCAGAGCTCTAATAAAGCACTTGAGTAGCAAGGTAGATCTATAGATTACAAGCTCATGATCTCAATAAGATCATGCATAGAGAGAGAGAGATGAACACATAGCTACCGGTAGAACCCTTAGCCTCGAGAGAGAACTACTCCCTCATCATCATGGGAATCAGCAATGGTGATAGAGATGGTGGTGGAGATCGATGGAGATGGCTCCGGGGGCACTTCCCCGTCTCGGCAGGGTGCCAGAACAGAGACTTTCTGTCCCCCGAATCTCCCCTTCGGTGGCGGCGGTGCTGTGGAACTTTTCGTGGCTGGAGGCTTGACGACTTAGGGTTTATGCATCGGGAGGCTCTTATAGGCGAGAGGGGAGACCGAGGGGGTGTCGGAGGGGCCCACACCACCCCCTGGCGTGGCCTGGCCTGGCCCGCGCCACCAGGTGGTGTAGCCAGCCCCTGGCCCCTCTCCGTCTCATCTTCTGACTCCGTGAGTCTTCCGGTAAAATATCGACTTTGGCTTTTGTCTCGTCCAATTCCGAGAATATTCATTTTCTGACTTCCTGTAACCAAAAACAGCAGAGAACGGGCAGCTGGCACTATGGCTCTTGTTAATAGGTTAGTCCAAGAAATCATATGAAAAGTACTCCAAAGTGTGGACAAAACACAAGAAAGTAGATAAAACCAAGCATGGAACATCAAAAATTATAGATACATTTGCAATATATCAACATCCCCAAGCTTAACTCCTGCTCGTCCTCGAGTAGGTAAGTGATAAAAAGAAAGAATAATTTTTGAGTTGACATGCACCGTCATAAACTTGATCAAAGTATTTGTAGAACATGGATAGCTAGGAACATAGTACTTCAATCATAACATGAAAGACAAAGTTCTAACAATAAGGCAAAGCAACTAAGTTGCAACATGAAAAGGCACAAACAAAAGATTCATGAATAACAATACTTTGCAAGACGTTTGTTTGTTTCACATAAAGAAAACATAGCATAGTGGCATTCAACTTGTCCCTCATAGAGTAGCAAGTGTAAATGCATAGGAAACCTTCAAAGTTCATAAGAGTGACTAGATACAAATAGTTTAAAACAAGTAATATCAAGTTATGCATCAATCAACTAGTCTTGGGACAATGCACATAGAACTAACAATGGCCACTATGCTCTCAAAGTAGGTGCATAAAGGTAGAAGGTGGAGACTCAATATATATGTGGAAGAAAGGCCTTTATAAAAGGAAGTATGGATTCAAGTCTCATAAAGAGCTTCCAAAAATTATGGTACTTATAGCTTTCAGCTCTCATTGCCCCTATCATAAGCATCTTGAAGGTGATTAAGGTTAAAGTGACACAACTAAGAGGATATGCTTGACAAGTTATAAACCGAAATCTCATGCCCCTTACTTACGAACACCGAACCTCATGCTACCCAACTTTAGTCACGAGTAAGCTCTTTTCATTGTAAGTACATGTGTATCATAAAGAACCGCCAACGGGGTACCCCTTGCACATGATACAGGAGCTATCCCATAATCAAAATGGCAAGGCAAGGCATAATGAGCATCTCAATGATCTTTTATTTGCTATTTGCATAGGTTTTTATTGAGGATGCTTCATAGAGTGCTCATTATGGTGATGCTGCAAGTTTCCACCATGATTAGGCATGGCTTAGGCTAGCGGCCCATGCGTTTCTCTAACACACATACAAACTCCATGATCTTACAAGTTCCACTTTTATTTCACACCGCCGGGATCCATAAGCAAAACAACATGATATCAACGGGGTACAAAGTACAAGTGCAATGTTGAAAGAGTTCCCCATGATACATGGTTCTACTAATTTCAACTTATAAAGCGCAAGCATATACACAACAAAGAAGGACCCAATGGTTCAAGTTTATTAAATGCAAAAAAGTAAAGTGTGCCATCAAGTTCGTGAGAGCTTTAATCACTAGTTTTCTCATAACAAGTTTAATTCGGAAGGTAAAAAACATGAATATACTTGGAATAGCATATGCTAGTAGGTAGGTATGGTGGACTCTTTGGAATAACTTGGTTTAGGGAGTTGGATGCATGAGTGGAACTCATACTTGGTTACGGAGGCTGGCAAAAGACTGGGGGCGACCAACTAAGAGAGCAATAATGGCCATAATCATGCAGAGCGACAAAATGTAACACCCCGTCCACTCCTGGGCCCGGGAGGTGTCACTCCTGGCAGCTTAATAGTATATCTAGACTGGCCCCACAGACCAACACTAGTCTTTTCTGCGCACTTTGTCCTCACTCGTGCGCACCCGGTTACCCATTTCCCGGTCGGTCACCCATCCTAGAATTGCTCTAGGCCAAGCACGCTTAACCTTAGAGTTCTTTTCGAATGAGCTTCCGGAAAAGAAGTTGCAACTTGTTGATATGGGTATCCTATCAATCCTATTAAGCCATGTGCCTAGATCTCACATACACCCACCCTTTAGAAGATCGATGCCCTCATCGATCAAGCACACCCTAGGAACGTTCCCTCTTGGCACGCTGCTTGGCGTCCAAAGGTCTTGACACATGTGCCATGCCGTGTCCACTCTAGGCCACACGCGCCATGCTCCACATGTCCCGCCACTAACCCGCACACACCCGTTTAACCGCGAGGTCGGCTCTGATACCACTTGTAACACCCCGTACACTCCTGGGCCCGGGAGGTGTCACTCCTGGCAGCTTAATAGTATATCTAGACTGGCCCCACAGACCAACACTAGTCTTTTCTGCGTACTTTGTCCTCACTCGTGCGCACTTGTTACCATTTCGGTCGGTCACCCATCCTAGAATTGCTCTAGGCCAAGCACGCTTAACCTTAGAGTTCTTTTCGAATGAGATTCCGGAAAAGAAGTTGCAACTTGTTGATATGGGTATCCTATCAATCCTATTAAGCCATGTGCCTGGATCTCACACAAAACATCATTAATCAAAGCATAAAGTGATATTACAGGTTGAAAACTAAAGAATCATAAAGGCTTATGGTGACTTGGGATAGTCATAACATGGTGTGAGCATGTGCCAAGTCAACCCAAATAAAACATCAAAGGAGAATACCACAATACCATGCTTTAATATGATAAAACAACGCATGATTCATCCAAGGCACATTAAGCAATCTCAATTGTTTATAACAAGCCATGCTATAGCAAAGAATACTAAGCATAAAGCCAAAACTATATCAAGCATGGCATGACAAAGTATAGGCCATAGTCAAAAACAAGCTCTCTTTACCACTTAAGCATGAGCTTTCCTACTCTTTTCCAATCCAAACCAAACTATTTGAAAACCAATGTATGAAAGAGGGGGTCCGACCAATTTATTCAGCAAACTAAGAAAACCAAGCAAACGAAAAACCAAAACCAAAACGAAAAATAAGACGCTCCAAGAACAACACAACTGTGCATGAAACAATAAAAATGAAGCGTTTGGAAGAAACCTGGGATTTTTATTGATGAAGAGGGGGATGCCTTGGGCATCCCCAAGCTTTGACGCTTGTAATTCTTGGATATTTCTTGGGGTGACGTGTGGAATCCCCAAGCTTGAGCTTTAGTCCATCCTTCATCTCATTACTCATTCCTTCCATACACCTGAAATTTTTCCTTCATACAAAACTTCACACAATCTTTATTAGCAACATTAGTGCACTTAAGATAATAAGTCTTTAGGTTCAGTTCTAACACCAATAAAACTTCCAATAAAACACAAGCTACTGTAGCACTTCCCTCAAAAATCTCAATTCCCCAAAAGAACTCAAAAAGGATCCAACAAGAAGCAAATGCAGAAAATGGTAGAAATCTGTCAAAACAGACCAGCAGGTAAAGACGAATTTTTTCGAAGACCTTCTGTTGCTCAAATAAAAAAAGTGTTGAACTAACAAAAGTTAGATAACAACCTAGGGCAGAAGCACAAAAATTCACGCCTCAATAAGACGTTTAGAGATTTTACACGAATTTTTACGGTGAAGCACAGAAATCTGTTTCGGGACAGCAACTATCCCAATCATTACTTCTCTCTCATTAGAGGTTACTCTTGGCACAAAAACCAAATAAAAAGGATAAGGAGTGGTTATTACAGAGGTAATAACTTCCAAGACTCATCTAAAACTTTTGGGTTATCTCCCAATAAGTAATTTTCTTTAACGCCTTTAAGTTAGGCATGATAGTTTGAGAAGATGCTCACATAAGAAATATGAATTGAAGTAAAAGAGAGCATCAAGAAGCAAATTTAAAGCTCATTTAAGTCTAACCCACTTCCTATGCATAGGAATCTTGTAAAGAAACAAGTCATAAAAGCACAAAGCAACAAGCAGAGGAAAGCAAAACAAGTGTAACTTCAAAATTTTCAACATAAAGAGGGGAAACTTAATATTGTTGAGACACAAAAAACCAGGTTCCCCTCTCTCATAATATTGTTGAGAAGAACACACATGCAATGACTCTAAATGTGGTTAATGAAAAGAACATACATGCAATGGCTCTAACTGTTGTTTGTGAAAAGAACACACATGCAATGACACTGGTGGATCCATATGTGGTTTGTGAAAAGAACAGACATGCAATGACTCTAGCTGGGGTTTGTGAAAAGAACGCACATGCAATGAACTCTAGATGTGGTTAATGAAAAGAACACACATGCAATGACTCTAGCTGTGGTTAATGAAAAGAACACACATGCAATGACACTAGATGTGGTTTGTGAGAAGAACATACATGCAATGACTCTAGCTGTGGTTTGTGAGAAGAACACACATGCAATGACTCTAGATGTGGTTTGTGTAAAGAACACACGTGCAATAACTGCAGTTGTGGTTTGTGAAAAAAAACACATGCAATGACTCTTGTGGATCCTTTTGTGGTTTGTGAGGAGAACATACATGCAATGGCTCTAGCTATGGTTAATGAAAAGAACACACATGCAATGAACTCTGGTGGATCCATATGTGGTTTGTGAGAAGAACAGACATGCAATGACTCTAGATGTGGTTTGTGAAAAGAACAGACATGCAATGACTCTAGCTGTGGTTTGTGAAAAGAACAGACATGGAATGAACTCTAGTGGATCCATTTGTGGTTTGTGAGAAGAACATACATGCAATGACACTAGATGTAGTTTCCGAAAAGAACACACATGCAATGACTCTAGCTGTGGTTTGTGAAAACAACACACATGCATTGACTCGGGTGGATCCTTGTGTGGTTTGTGAGAAGAACAGACCTGCAATGACTCTAGCTGTGCTTTGTGAAAAGAACACACACGCAATGAACTCTGGTGGATCCATATGTGGTTTGTGAGAATAACAGACATGCAATGACTCTAGATGTGGTTTATGAAAAGAACACACATGCAATGGCACTGGTGGATCAATATGTGGTTTGTGAAACGAACATACATCCATTGACTCTAGATGTGGTTTGTGGAAAGAACACATATTCAATGACACTAGTGGATCCATGTGTGGTTTGTGAAAAGAACAGACATGCAATGACTCTAGATGTGGTTTGTGAAAACAACACACATGCAATTAACTCTAGCTGTGGTTTGTGAGAAGAAAACACATGCAATGACTCTAGATGTGGTTTGTGAAAAGAACACACATGCGATGACTCTAGCTGTGGTTTGTGAAAAGAACACACATGCAATGACTCTGGTGGATCCTTATGTGGTTTGTGAGAAGAACAGACATGCAATGACTCTAGCTGTGGTTAATGAAAAGAACACACATGCAATGAACTCTGGTGGATCCATATGTGGTTTGTGACAATAACAGACATGCAATGAATCTAGATGTGATTTCTGAAAAGAACAGACATGCAATGAACTCTGGTGGATCCATATATGGTTTGTGAGAAGAACACACATGCAATGACTCTAGATGTGGTTAATGAAAAAAGAACACAAATGCAATGACATTGGCTGTGGTTTCTGAAAAGAACAGACATGCAATGAAATTGGTGGATCCATATGTGGTTTGTGGAAAGAACAGACATGACACTGGTTGTGGTTTGTGAAAAGAACACACATGCAATCACACTGGTGGATCCATATGTGGTTTGTGGAAAGAACAGGCATGCAATGGCTCTAGCTGTGGTTAATGAAAAGAACACACATGCAATGACTCTAGATGTGGTTTGTGAAAAGAACACACATGCAATGACTCTAGCTGTGGTTTGTGAAAAGAACACATATGCAATGACTCTAGCTGTGGTTTCTGAAAAGAACATACATGCAATGAAATCTGGTGGATCCATATGTGGTTTGTGAGAAGAACACACATGCAGTGACTCTTGATGTGGTTAATTAGAATATCACACAAGTAATGACTCTAGCAGTGGTTTGTGAAAAGAACACACATGCAATGACAATGGTGGATACATATGTGGTTTGTGACAAGAAGAGACATGCAACGACTCTAGCTGTGGTTAATGAAGAGAACACAGATGCAATCACATTGGTGGATCCATATGTGGTTTGTGAAAAGAACACACATGCAATGGCTCTAGATTTGGTTTGTGAAAAGAGCACACATGCAATCACACTGGTGGATCCATATGTGGTTTGTGAAAAGAACACACATGCAATGACTCTAGATATGGTTTGTTAGAATAATACACATGCAATGACACTGGTGGATCCATATGTGGTTTGTGAAAAGAACAGACATGCAATGACTGTAGATGTGGTTTGTGAAAAGAACACACATGCAATGTACTCTAGTGGATCTATATGTGGTTTGTGAGAAGAACAGACATGTAATGACTCTAGCTGTGGTTTGTGAAAAGAACACACATGCAATGAACTCTGGTGGATCCATATGTGGTTTGTGAGAAGAACGCACATGCAATGACTCTAGATGTGGTTTGTTAGAAGAACACACCTGCAATGACTCTAGTTGTGGTTTGTGAGAAGAACACACATGCAATGACTCTAAATGTGGTTAATGAAAAGAACATACATGCAATGACTCTAACTGTTGTTTGTGAAAAGAACACACATGCAATGACACTGGTGGATCCATATGTGGTTTGTGAAAAGAACAGACATGCAATGACTCTAGCTGGGGTTTGTGAAAAGAACGCACATGCAATGAACTCTAGATGGGGTTAATGAAAAGAACACACATGCAAAGACTCTAGCTATGGTTAATGAAAAGAACACACATGCAATGACACTGGATGTGGTTTGTGAGAAGAACATACATGCAATGACTCTAGCTGTGATTTGTGAGAAGAACACACATGCAATGACTCTAGATGTGGTTAATGAAAATAACACACATGCAATGACTCTAGCTGTGGTTTGTGAAAAGAACACACATGCAATGACAATGGTGGATACATATGTGGTTTGTGACAAGAACAGACATGCAATGGCTCTAGTTGTGGTTAATGAAAACAACACAGATGCAATCACATTGGTGGATCCATATGTGGTTTGTGAAAATAACTCACATGCAATGACTCTAGATATGGTTTGTGAAAGAGCACACATGCAATCACACTGGTGGATCCATATGTGGTTTGTGAAAAGAACACACATGCAATGACTCTAGATATGGTTTGTGAGAATAACACACATGCAATGACACTGGTGGATCCATGTGTGGTTTCTAAAAAGAACAGACATGCAATGACTGTAGATGTGGTTTGTGAAAAGAACACACATGCAATGAACGCTAGTGGATCTATATGTGGTTTGTGAGAAGAATATACATGCAATGACTCTAGCTGTGGTTTGTGAAAAGAACAGACATGCAATGAACTCTGGTGGATCCATATGTGGTTTGTGACAAGAACTCACATGCAATGACTCTAGATGTGGTTTGTTAGAAGAACACACATGCAATGACTCTAGTTGTGGTTTCTGAGAAGAACACACATGCAATGACTCTAAATGTGGTTAATTAAAAGAACACGTATGCAATGACTCTAATTGTTGTTTGTGAAAATAACACACATGCAATGACATTGGTGGATCCATATGTGGTTTGTGAAAAGAACAGACATGCAATGACTCTAGCTGGGGTTTGTGAAAAGAACGCACATGCAATGAACTCTAGATGTGGTTAATGAAAAGAACACACATGCAATGACTCTAGCTGTGGTGAATGAAAAGAACACACATGCAATGACTCTAGATGCGGTTTGTGAGAAGAACATACATGCAATGACTCTAGCTCTGGTTTGTGTGAAGAACACACATGTAATGACTCTAGATGTGGTTTGTGTAAAGAACACACATGCAATAACTGTAGTTGTGGTTTGTGAAAAAAAACACATGCAATCGCTCTTGTGGATCCTTATGTGGTTTGTGAGAAGAACAGACATGCAATGACTCTAGATGTGGTTAATGAAAAGAACACACATGCAATGAACTCTGGTGGATCCATATGTGGTTTGTGAGAAGAACAGACATGCAATGACTCTATATGTGGTTTGTGAAAAGAACAAACATGCAATGAACTCTGGAGGATCCATATGTGGTTTGTGAGAAGAACACACATGCAATGACTCTAGATGTGGTTAATGAAAAGAACACACATGCAATGCAACTAGCTATTGTTTGTGAAAAGAACACACATGCAATCATACTGGTGGATCCATATGTGGTTTGTGAAAAGAACAGACATGCAATGACTTTAGTTTTGGTTAATGAAAAGAACACACATGCAATCACATTGGTGGATCCATATGTGGTTTGTGAAAAGAACACACATGCAATGGCTCTAGCTGTGGTTAATAAGAAGAACACACATGCAATGGCTCTAGATGTGGTTTGTGAAAAGAACACACATGTAATGACACTGTCGGATCCATGTGTGGTTTGTGAAAAGAAGAGACATCCAATGACTCTAGATGTGGTTTGTGAAAAGAACACACATGCAATAAACTTTAGCTGTGGTTTGTGAGAAGAACACTCATGCAATGACTATAGATGTGGTTTGTGAAAAGAACACACATGCAATGACTCTATCTATGGTTTGTGAAAAGAACACCAATGCAATGACTCTGGTGGATCCTTATGTGGTTTGTGAGAAGAATAGACATGCAATGACTCTAGCTGGTGTTAATGAAAAGAACACACATGTCATGAACTCTGGTGGATCCATCTGTGGTTTGTGAGAAGAATAGACATGCAATTACTCTAGATGTGGTTTGTGAAAAGAACAAACATACAACGAACTCTCGTGGATCCATATGTGGTTTATGAGAAGAACACACATGCAATGAATCTTGATGTGGTTAATGAAAAGAACACTCACGTGATGACTCTAGATGTGGTTCATGAAAATAACAGACATCCAGTGACACTGATGGATCCTTATGCGGTCTGTGATAAGAACATACATCCAGTGACACTAGTGGATCCATATGTGGTTTGTGGAAAGAACACACATGCAATGACTCTGGCTGTGGGTTGTGAGAAGAACACACATAAGGTAACACTGGTGGATCCATATGTGGTTTGTGGAAAGAACACAAATGCAAAGACACTGGTTGTAGTTCGTGAAAAGAACACACATGCAATCACACTGGTGGATCCATATGTTGTTTGTGGAAAGAACATACATGCAATGGCTCTAGGTGTGGTTAATGAGAACAACAGACATGCAATGACACTGGTGGATACATATGTTGTTTGTGGAAATAACAGACATGCAATTGCTCTAGCTGTGGTTAATTAAAAGAACACACATGCAATGACTCTAGATGTGGTTTGTGAAAAGAACACACATGCAATGACTCTACCTATGGTTTGTGAAAAGAACAGACATGCAATGAACTCTGGTGGATCCATATGTGGTTTGTGAGAAGAACACACATGCAATGACTCTAGATGTGGTTTCTGAAAAGAACACACATGCAATGACTCTAGCTGTGGTTAATGAAAAGAACACACATGCAATGACTCTAAATGTGGTTTGTGAGAAGAACAGACATGCAATGCGTCTAGCTATGGTTTGTGAAAAGAACAGATATGCAATGACTCTGGTGGATCCTTATGTGGTTTATTGAAAGAACATACATGCAATGACTCTAGCTCGGGTTTGTGAGAAGAACACACATGCAATGACTCTAGATGTGGTTTGTGAAAAGAACAAACATGCAATGACTCTAGCTGTGGTTTGTGAAAAGAACACATATGCAATGACTCTAATGGATCCTTGTGTGGTTTGTGAGAAGAACAAACATGCAATGACTATAGCTGTGGTTTGTGAAAAGAACACACATGCAATGAACGCTGGTGGATCCACATGTGGTTTATGAGAAGAACAGACATGCAATGAATCTAGATGTGGTTTGTGAAAAGAACAGACATGCAATGAACTCTGGTGGATCCATATGTGGTTTGTGAGAAGAACACACATTTAATGACTCTAGATGTGGTTAATGAAAAGAACACATATGCAATGACTCTAGTTATGGTTTGTGAAAAGAACACACATGTAATGACACTGGTGGATCCATATGTGGTTTGTGAAAAGAACAGACATGCAATGACTCTAGCAGTGGTTAATGAAAAGAACACACATGCAATCACACTAGTTGATCCATATGTGGTTTGTGAAAAGAACATACATGCAATGAATCTGGCTGGGGTTTGTGAGAAGAACACACATGCAATCACACTGGTGGATCCATATGTGGTTTGTGAAAAGAACACACATGCAATGGCTCTAGATGTGGTTTGTGAAAAGAACACACATGTAATGACACCGTTGGATCCATGTGTGGTTTGTGAAAAGAACGGACATGCAATGACTCTAGATGTGGTTTGTGAAAAGAACACACATGCAATGAACTCTAGCTGTGGTTCGTGAGAAGAATACACATGCAATGACTATAGATGTGGTTTGTGAAAAGAACACACATGCAATGACTCTAGCTGTGGTTTGTGAAAAGAACACACATGCAATGACTCTGGTGGATCCTTATGTGGTTTGTGAGAAGAACAGACATCCACGGACTCTAGCTTTGGTTAATGAAAATAACACACATGCAATGAACTCTGGTGGATCCATCTGTGGTTTGTGAGAAAAATAGACATGCAATTACTCTAGATGTGGTTTGTGAAAAGAACAGACATGCAATGAACTCTGGTGGATCCATATGTGGTTTGTGAGAAGAACAAACATGCAATGACTCTTGATGTGGTTAATGAAAAGAACACTCATGCAATGACTCTATATGTGGTTCATGAAAAGAACACACATCCAGTGACACTGGTGGATCCTTACATGGTCTGTGACAAGAACATACATCTAGTGACAATAGTGGATCCATATGTGGTTTGTGGAAAGAACAGACATGCAATGACTTTGGCTGTGGTTTGTGAGAAGAACACACATAAGGTGACACTGGTGGATCCATATGTGGTTTGTGGAAACAACACAAATGCAATGACACGGGCTGTAGTTTGTGAAAAGAATACACAAGCAATCACACTGGTGGATCCATATGTTGTTTGTGGAAAGAACATACATGAAATGGCTCTAGTTGTGGTTAATGAGAAGAACACACATGCAATGACACTGGTGGATACATATGTTATTTGTGGAAAGAACAGACATGCAATGGCTCTAGCTGTGGTTAATGAAAAGAACACACATGCAATGACTCTAGATGTGGTTTGTGAAAAGAACACACATGCAATGACTCTAGCTGTGATTTGTGAAAAGAACACACATGGAATGACTCTAGCCGTGGTTTGTGAAAAGAACAGACATGCAATGAACTCTGGTGGATCCATATGTGGTTTGTGAGAAGAACACACATGCAATGACTCTAGATGTGGTTTCTGAAAAGAACACAAATGCAATGACTCTAGCTGTGGTTTGTGAAAAAACACACATGCAATGACTCTGGTGGATCCTTGTGTGGTTTGTGAGAAGAACAGACCTGCAATGAATCTAGCTGTGCTTTGTGAAAAGAACACACATGCAATGAACTCTGGTGGATCCATATGTGGTTTGTGAGAACAACAGACATGCAATGACTCTAGATGTGGTTTATGAAAAGAAAACACATGCAATGACATTGGTGGATCCATGTGTGGTTTGTGAGAAGAACAGACATGCAATGACTCTAGCTATGGTTTGTGAAAAGAACAGACTTGCAATAAACTCTTGTGGATCCATATGTAGTTTGTGGGAAGAACACACATGCAATGACTCTAGATATGGTTAATGAAAAGAACACACATGCAATGACTCTAGCTATGGTTTGTGAAAAGAACACACATGCAATGACACTGGTGGATCCATATGTGGTTTGTGAAAAGAACAGACATGAAATGACCCTAGTTGTGGTTTGTGAGAAGAACACGCATGCGATCACACTAGTGGATCCATATGTGGTTTGTGAAAAGAACACACATGCAATGACTCTAGATGTGGTTTGTGAAAAGAACACACATGCAATGACTCTAGCTGTAGTTTCTGAAAAGAACATACATGCAATGAACTCTGGTGGACCCATATGTGGTTTGTGAGAAGAACACACATGCAATGACTCTAGATGTGGTTAATGAAAATAACACACATGCAATGACTCTAGCTGTGGTTTGTGAAAAGAACACACATGCAATAACAATGGTGGATACATATGTGGTTTGTGACAAGAAGAGACATGCAACAACTCTAGCTGTGGTTAATGAAAATAACACAGATGCAATGACAATGGTGGATACATATGTGGTTTGTGAAAAGAACACACATGCAATGACTCTAGAGGTGGTTTGTGAAAGAGCACACATGCAATCACACTGGTGGATCCATATGTGGTTTGTGAAAAGAAAACACATGCAATGACTCTAGATATGGTTTGTGAGAATAATACACATGCAATGACACTGGTGGATCCATGTGTGGTTTGTGAAAAAAACAGACATGCAATGACTGTAGATGTGGTTTGTGAAAAGAACACACATGCAATGAACGCTAGTGGATCTATATGTGGTTTGTGAGAAGAACAAACATGCAATGACTCTAGCTGTGGTTTGTGAAAAGAACAGACATGCAATGAACTCTGGTGGATCCATATGTGGTTTGTGAGAAGAACGCACATGCAATGACTCTAGATGTGGTTTGTTAGAAGAACACACCTGCAATGACTCTAGTTGTGGTTTGTGAGAAGAACACACATGCAATGACTCTAAATGTTGTTAATGAAAAGAACACACATGCAATGACTCTAACTATTGTTTGTGGAAAGAACACACATGCAATGACACTGGTGGATCCATATGTGGTTTGTGAAAAGAACAGACATGCAATGACTCTAGTTGGGGTTTGTAAAAAGAACGCACATGCAATGAACTCTAGATGTGGTTAATGAAAAGAACACACATCCAATGAATCTAGCTGTGGTTAATGAAAAGAACACACATGCAATGACACTGGATTTGGTTTGTGAGAAGAACATACATGCAATGACTCTAGCTGTGGTTTGTGAGAAGAACACACATGCAATGACTCTAGATGTGGTTTGTGTAAAGAACACACGTGCAATAACTGTAGTTGTGGTTTGTAAAAAAAACACATGCAATGACTCTTGTGGATCCTTTTGTTGTTTGTGAGAAGAATAGACATGCAATGACTCTAGCTGTGGTTAATGAAAAGAACACACATGCAATGAACTCTGGTGGATCCATATGTCGTTTGTGAGAAGAACAGACATGCAATGACTCTAGATGTGATTTGTGAAAAGAACAGACATGCAATGAACTCTGGTGGATCCATATGTGGTTTGTGAGAAGAACACACATGCAATGACTCTACATGTGGTTAATGAAAAGAACACACATGCAATGAAACTGGCTATGGTTTGTGAAAAGAACACACATGCAATAATACTGGTGGATCCATATGTGGTTTGTGAAAAGAATGGACATGCAATGACTCTAGCTATGGTTAATGAAAAGAACACACATGCAATCACACTGGTGGATCCATATGTGGTTTGTGGAAAGAACACACATGCAATGGCTCGAGCTGTGGTTAATAAGAGGAACACACATGCAATGGCTCTAGATGTGGTTTGTGAAAACAACACACATGTAATGACACTGTCGGATCCATGTGTGGTTTGTGAAAAGAAGTGACATGCAATGAATCTAGATGTGGTTTGTGAAAAGAACACACATGCAATGAACTCTAGCTGTGGTTTATGAGAAGAACACTCATGCAATGACTATAGATGTGGTTTGTGAAAAGAACACACATGCAATGACTCTAGCTGTGGTTTGTGAAAAGAACACACATGCAATGACTCTGGTGGATCCTTATGTGGTTTGTGAGAAGAACAGACATGCAATGACTCTAGCTGTGGTTAATGAAAAGAACACACATGCCATGAACTCTGGTGGATCCATCTGTGGTTTGTGAGAAGAATAGACATGCAATTACTCTAGATGTGGTTTGTGAAAACAACAAACATGCAATGAACTATCATGGATCCATATGTGGTTTATGAGAAGAACACACATGCAATGACTCTTGATGTGGTTATTGAAAAGAACACTCATGCGTTGATTCTAGATGTGGTTCATGAAAAGAATACACATCCAGTGACACTGGTGGATCCTTATGTGGTCTGTGACAAGAACATACATCCAGTGACACTAGTGGATCCATATGTGGTTTGTGGAAAGAACAGACATTCAATGACTCTAGCTGTGGTTTGTGAGAAGAACACACATAAGGTGACACTGGTGGATCCATATGTGGTTTGTGGAAACAATACAAATGCAATGACACTGGCTATAGTTTGTGAAAAGAACACACATGCAATCACACTGGTGGATCCATATGTTGTTTGTGGAAAGAACATACATGCAATGGCTCTAGCTGTGGTTAATGCGAAGAATACACATGCAATGACACTGGTGGATACATATGTTGTTTGTGGAAAGAACAGACATGCAATGGCTCTAGCTATGGTTAATGAAAAGAACACACATGTAATTACTCTAGTTGTGGTTGTGAAAAGAACACACATGCAATGACTCTAGCTGTGGTTTGTGAAAATTACAGACATGGAATGAACTCTGGTGGATCCATATGTGGTTTGTGAGAAGAACACACATGCAATGACTCTAGATGTGGTTTCCGAAAAGAACACACATGTAATGACTCTAGTTGTGGTTTGTGAAAAGAACACACATGCATTGACTCGGGTGGATCCTTGTGTAGTTTGTGAGAAGAACAGACCTGCAATGACTCTAGATGTGCTTTGTGAAAAGAACACACATGCAATGAACTCTGGTGGATCCATATGTGGTTTGTGAGAAGAACAGACATGCAATGACTCTAGATGTGGTTTATGAAAAGAACACACATGCAATGGCACTGTTGGATCAATATGTGGTTTGTGAAATGAACATACATCCATTGAGTCTAGATGTGGTTTGTGAAAAGAACACACATGCAATGACATTGGTGGATCCATGTGTGGTTTGTGAGAAGAACAGACATGCAATGACTCTAGCTGTGGTTTGTGAAAACAGCAGACATACAATGAACTCTAGTGGATCCATATGTGGTTTGTGAGAAGAACACACATGTAATGACTCTATATGTGGTTAATGAAAAGAACACACATGCAATGGCTCTTGGTATGGTTTGTGAAAAGAACACACATGCAATGACACTAGTGGATCCATATGTGGTTTGTGAAAAGAACAGACATGCAATGACTCTAGTTGTTATTTGTGAGAAGAACACACGTGCAATCACACTAGTGGATCCATATGTGGTTTGTGGAAAGAACAGACATGAAATGGCTCTAGCTGTGGTTAATGAGAAGAACACACATGCAATGACACTGGTGGATACATAAGTTGTTTGTGGAAAGAACAGACATGCAATGGCTCTAGTTGTGGTTAATGAAAAGAACACACATGCAGTGACTGTAGATGTGGTTTGTGAAAAGAACACACATGAAATGACTCCAGCTATGGTTTGTGAAAATAACAGACATGCAATGAACTCTGGTAGATCCATATGTGGTTTGTGAGAAGAAATCACATACAATGACTCTAGATGTTGTTAATGAAAAGAACACACATGCAATGACTCTAGGTGTGGTTTGTGAAAAGAACACACATGCAATGACACTGGTGGATCCATATGTGGTTTGTGAAAATAACAGAGATGCAATGACTCTAGTTGTGGTTAATGAAAAGAACACACATGCAATCACACTGGTGGATCCATATGTGGTTTGTGAAAAGAACACACATGCATTGACTCTAGTTGGGGTTTGTGAAAAGAACACACATGCAATCACACTGGTGGATCCATCTGTGGTTTGTGAAAAGAACACACATGCAATGACACTAGTGGATCCATGTGTGGTTTGTGAAAAGAACAGACATGCAATGACTCTAGATGTGGTTTGTGAAAAGAACACACATGCAATTAACTCTAGCTATGGTTTGTGAGAAGAAAACACATGCAATGACTCTAGATGTGGTTTGTGAAAAGAACACACATGCAATGACTCTAGCTGTGGTTTGTGAAAAGAACACACATGCAATGACTCTAGCTGTTGTTTGTGAAAAGAACACACATGCAATCTCTCTGGTGGATCCTTATGTGGTTTGTGATAAGAACAGACATGCAATGACTCTAGCTGTGGTTAATGAAAAGAACACGCATGCAATGAACTCCGGTGGATCCATATGTGGTTTGTGACAAGAACAGACATGCAATGAATCTAGATGTGATTTCTGAAAAGAACAGACATGCAATGAACTCTGGTGGATCCATATGTGGTCTGTGAGAAGAACACACGTGCAATGACTCTAGATGTGGTTAATGAAAAGAACATAAATACAATGACATTGACTGTGGTTTGTGGAAAGAACAGACATGACACTGGTTCTGGTTTGTGAAAAGAACACACATGCAATCACATTGGTGGATCCATATGTGGTTTGGGGAAAGAACAGACATGCAATGGCTCTAGCTGTGGTTAATGAAAATAACACACATGCAAAGACTCTAGATGTGGTTTGTGAAAAGAACACACATGCAATGACTCTAGCTGTGGTTTGTGAAAAGAACACATATGCAATGACTCTAGGTGTGGTTTCTGAAAAGAACATACATGCAATGAACTCTGCTGGATCCATATGTGGTTTGTGAGAAGAACACACATGCAATGACTCTAGATGTGGTTAATGAAAATAACACACATGCAATGACTCTAGCTGTGGTTTGTGAAAAGAACACACATGCAATGACAATGGTGGATACATATGTGGTTTGTGACAAGAAGAGACATGCAACGACTCTAGCTGTGGTTACTGAAAAGAACACAGATGCAATCACATTGGTGGATCCATATGTGGTTTGTGAAAAGAACACACATGCAATGAATCTAGATGTGGTTTGTGAAAAGAGCACACATGCAATCACACAGGTGGATCCATATGTGGTTTGTGAAAAGAACACACATGCAATGACTCTAGATATGGTTTGTGAGAATAATACACATGCAATGACACTGGTGGATCCATGTGTGGTTTGTTAAAAGAACAGACATGCAATGACTATAGATGTGGTTTGTGAAAAGAACACACATGCAATGAACGCTAGTGGATCTATATGTGGTTTGTGAGAAGAACGGACATGCAATGACTCTAGCTGTGGTTTGTGAAAAGAACACAAATGCAATGAACTCTGGTGGATCCATATGTATTTTGTGAGAAGAATGCACATGCAATGACTCTAGATGTGGTTTGTTAGAAGAACACACCTGCAATGACTCTAGTTGTGGTTTGTGAGAAGAACACAGATGCAATGACTCTAAATGTGGTTAATGAAAAGAACACACATGCAATGACTCTAACTGTTGTTTGTGAAAAGAACACACATGCAATGACATTGGTGGATCCATATGTGGTTTGTGAAAAGAACAGACCTGCAATGACTCTAGTTGGGGTTTGTGAAAAGAACGCACATGCAATGAACTCTAGATGTGGTTAATGAAAAGAACACACATGCAACGACTCTAGCTGTGGATAATGAAAAGAACACACATGCAATGACACTGGATGTGGTTTGTGAGAAGAATATACATGCAATGACTCTAGCTGTGGTTTGTGAGAAGAACACACATGCAATGACTCTAGATGTGGTTTGTGTAAAGAACACACGTGCAATAACTGTAGTTGTGGTTTGTGAAAAACACACACATGCAATGACTCTTGTGGATCCTTTTGTGGTTTGTGAGAAGAACAGACATGCAATGACTCTAGCTGTGGTTAATGAAAAGAACACACATGTAATGAACTCTGGTGGATCCATATGTGGTTTGTGAGAAGAACAGACATGCAATGACTCTAGATGTGGTTTCTGAAAAGAACAGACATGCAATGAACTCTGGTGGATCCATATGTGGTTTGTGAGAAGAACACACATGCAATGACTCTAGATGTGGTTAATGAAAAGAACACACATGCAACGAAACTGGCTATGGTTTGTGAAAAGAACACACATGCAATCATACTGGTGGATCCATATGTGGTTTGTGAAAAGAACAGACATGCAATGACTCTAGCTGTGGTTAATGAAAAGAACACACATGCAATCACACTGGTGGATCCATATCTAGTTTGTGAAAAGAACACACATGCAATGGCTCGAGCTGTGGTTAATAAGAAGAACACACATGCAATGGCTCTAGATGTGGTTTGTGAAAAGAACACACATGTAATGACACAGTCGGATCCATGTGTGGATTGTGAAAAGAAGAGACATCCAATGACTCTAGATGTGGTTTGTGAAAAGAACACACATGCAATGAACTTTAGTTGTGGTTTGTGAGAAGAACACTCATGCAAGGACTATAGATGTGGTTTGTGAAAAGAACACACATGCAATAACTCTAGCTATGGTTTGTGAAAAGAACACACATGCAATGACTCTGGTGGATCCTTATGTGGTTTGTGAGAAGAACAGACATGCATTGACTCTAGCTGTGGTTAATGAAAAGAACACACATGCATGAACTCTGGTGGATCCATCTATGGTTTGTGAGAAGAATAGACATGCAATTACTCTAGATGTGGTTTGTGAAAAGAACAAACATGCAATGAACTCTCGTGGATCCATATGTGGTTTATGAGAACACACATGCAATGACTCTTGATGTGGTTATTGAAAAGAACACTCATGCGATGACTCTAGATGTGGTTCATGAAAAGAACACACATCCAGTGACACTAGTGGATCCTTATGTGGTCTGCGACAAGAACATACATCCAGTGACACCAGTGGATCCATATGTGGTTTGTGGAAAGAACAGACATTCAATGACTCTGGCTGTGGTTTGTGAGAAGAACACACATAAGGTGACACTGGTGGATCCATATGTGGTTTGTGGAAACAATACAAATGCAATGACACTGACTATAGTTTGTGAAAAGAACACACATGCAATCACACTGGTGGATCCATATGTTGTTTGTGGAAAGAACATACATGCAATGGCTCTAGCTGTGGTTAATGAGAAGAACACACATGCAATGACACTGGTGGATACATATGTTGTTTGTGGAAAGAACAGACATGCAATGGCTCTAGCTGTGGTTAATGAAAAGAACACAGATGCAATTACTCTAGCTGTGGTTTCTGAAAAGAACACACATGCAATGACTCTAGCTGTGGTTTGTGACAAGAACAGACATGGAATGAAATTTGGTGGATCCATATGTGGTTTGTGAGAAGAACACACATGCACTGACTCTAGATGTTGTTTCCGAAAAGAACACACATGCAATGACTCTAGCTGTGGTTTGTGAAAAGAACACACATGCATTGACTCGGGTGGATCCTTGTGTGGTTTGTGAGAAGAACAGACCTGCAATGACTCTAGCTGTGCTTATGAAAAAGAATACACATGCAATGAACTCTGGTGGATCCATATGTGGTTTGTGAGAAGAACAGACATGCGATCACTCTAGATGTGGTTAATTAAAAGAACACACATGCAATGGCACTAGTGGATCAATATGTGGTTTGTGAAAAGAACATACATCCATTGACTTTAGATGTGGTTTGTGAAAAGAACACACATGCAATGACATTGGTGGATCCATGTGTGGTTTGTGAGAAGAACAGACATGCAATGAATCTAGCTGTGGTTTGTGAAAAGAACAGACATGCAATGAACTCTATTGGATCCATCTGTGGTTTGTGACAAGAACACACATGCAATGACTCTATATGTGGTTAATGAAAAGAACACACATGCAATGACTCTAGCTATGGTTTGTGAAAAGAACACACATGCAATGACACTGGTGGATCCATATGTGGTTTGTGAAAAGAACAGACATGCAATGACTCTAGTTGTGGTTTGTGAGAAGAACACACATGCAATCACACTAGTGGATCCATATGTGGTTTGTGGAAAGAACAGACATGCAATGGCTCTAGCTGTGGTTAATGAGAAGAACACACATGCAATGACACTAGTGGATACGTAAGTTGTTTGTGGAAAGAACAGACATGTAATGGCTCTGGCCGTGGTTAATGAAAAGAACAAACATGAAGTGACTGTAGATGTGGTTTGTGAAGAGAACTCACATGCAATGACTCTAGTTGTGGTTTGTGAAAAGAACACACATGGAATGACTCTAGTTGTGGTTTGTGAAAAGAACAGACATGCAATGAACTCTGGTGGATCCATATGTGGTTTGTGAGAAGAACACACATGCAATGACTCTAGATGTGGTTAATGAAAATAACACACATGGAATGACTCTAGCTGTGGTTTGTGAAAAGAACACACATGCAATTACAATGGTGGATACATATGTGGTTTGTGACAAGAAGAGACATGCAACGACTCTAGCTGTGGTTACTGAAAAGAACACACATGCAATCACATTGGTGGATCCATATGTGGTTTGTGAAAAGAACACACATGCAATGACTCTAGATGTGGTTTGTGAAAAGAACACACATGTAATGACACTGTCGGATCCATGTGTGGTTTGTGAAAAGAAGAGACATGCAATGACTCTAGATGTGGTTTGTGAAAAGAACACACATGCAATGAACTCTAGCTGTGGTTTGTGAGAAGAACACTCATGCAATGACTATAGGTGTGGTTTGTGAAAAGAACACACATGCAATGACTCTAGCTGTGGTTTGTGAAAATAACACACATGCATTGACTCGGGTGGATCCTTGTGTGGTTTATGAGAAGAACAGACATGCAATGACTCTAGCTGTGGTTAATGAAAAGAACACACATGCCATGAACTCAGGTGGATCCATCTGTGGTTTGTGAGAAGAATAGACATGCAATTACTCTAGATGTGGTTTGTGAAAAGAACAAACATGCAATGAACTCTCGTGGATCCATATGTGGTTTATGAGAAGAACACACATGCAATGACTCTTGATGTGGTTATTTAAAATAACACTCATGCGATGAGTCTAGATGTGGTTCATGAAAAGAACACACATCCAGTGACTCTGGTGGATCCTTATGTGGCCTGTGACAAGAACATACATCTAGTGACACTAGTGGATCCATATGTGGTTTGTGGAAAGAATAGACATTCAATGACTCTGGCTATGGTTTGTGAGAAGAACACGCATAAGGTGACACTGGTGGATCCATATGTGGTTTGTGGAAACAATACAAATGCAATGACACTGGCTATAGTTTGTGAAAATAACACACATGCAATCACACTGGTGGATCCATATGTTGTTTGTGCAAAGAACATACATGCAATGGCTCTAGCTGTGGTTAATGAGAAGAACACACATGCAATGACACTGGTGGATACATATGTTGTTTGTGGAAAGAACAGACATGCAATGGCTCTAGCTGTGGTTAATGAAAAGAACACAGATGCAATTACTCTAGCTGTGGTTTGTGAAAAGAACACATATGCAATGACTCTAGCTGTGTTTGTGAAAAGAACAGACATGGAATGAACTCTGGTGGATCCATATGTGGTTTGTGAGAATAACACACATGCAATGACTCTAGATGTGGTTTTCTAAAAGAACACACATGCAATGACTCTAGTTATGGTTTGTGAAAAGAACACACATGCATTGACTCGGGTGGATCCTTGTGTGGTTTGTGAGAAGGACAGACCTGCAATGACTCAAGCTGTGCTTTGTGAAAAGAACACACATGCAATAAACTCGGGTGGATCCATATGTGGTTTGTGAGAAGAACAGACATGCGATGACTCTAGATGTGGTTTATGAAAAGAACACACATGCAATGGCACTAGTGGAGCAATATGTGGTTTGTGAAAAGAACATACATCCATTGACTCTAGATGTGGTTTGTGAAAATAACACACATGCAATGACATTGGTGGATCCATGTATGGTTTGTGAGAACAACAGACATGCAATGACTCTAGCTGTGGCTTGTGAAAAGAACAGACTTGCAATGAACTCTAGTGGATCCATCTGTGGTTTGTGAGAAGAACACACATGAAATGACTCTATATGTGGTTAATGAAAAGAACAGACATGCAATGACTCTAGCTATGGTTTGTGAAAAGAACACACATGCAATGACACTGGTGGATCCATATGTGGTTTGTGAAAAGAACAGACATACAAAGACTCTAGTTGTGGTTTGTGAGAAGAACACACATGCAATCACACTAGTGGATCCATATGTGGTTTGTGGAAAGAACAGACATGCAATGGCTCTAGCTGTGGTTAATGAGAAGAACACACATGCAATGACACTAGTGGATACATAAGTTGTTTGTGGAAAGCACAGACATGCAATGGCTCTGGCTGTGGTTAATGAAAAGAACACACATGCAGTGACTGTAGATGTGGTTTGTGAAAAGAACACGAGTGCAATGATTCTAGCTGTGATTTGTTAAAAGAACACACATGTAATAACTCTAGCTGTGGTTTGTGAAAAGAACAGACATGCAATGAACTCTGGTGGATCCATATGTGGTTTGTGAGAAGAACACACATGCAATGACTCTAGATGTGGTTAATGAAAAGAACACACATGCAATGACTCTAGGTGTGGTTTGTGAAAAGAACACACATGCAATGACACTGGTGGATCCATATGTGGTTTGTGAAAATAACAGACATGCAATGACTCTTGTTATGGTTAATGAAATGAACACAATGCAATAACACTAGTGGATCCATATGTGGTTTGTGAAAAGAACACACATGCAATGACTCTAGTTGTGGTTAATGAAAAGAACACACATGCAATCACACTGGTGGATCCATATGTGGTTTGTGAAAAGAACACACATCCAATGGCTCTAGCTGTTGCTAATGATAAGAACACACATGCAATGACACTGGTGGATTCATATGTTGTTTGTGGAAAGAACAGACATGCAATGGCTCTAGCTGTGGTTAATGAAAAGAACACAGATGCAATTACTCTAGCTGTGGTTTGTGAAAAGAACACACATGCAATGACTCTACTGTGGTTTGTGAAAAGAACAGACATGGAATGAACTCTGGTGGATCCATATGTGGTTTGTGAGAAGAACACACATGCAATGACTCTAGATGTGGTTTCCGAAAAGAACACACATGCAATGACTCTATGTGTGGTTTGTGAAAAGAACACACATGCATTGACTCGGGTGGATCCTTGTGTGGTTTGTGAGAAGAACAGACCTGCAATGACTCTAGCTGTGCTTTGTGAAAAGAACACACATGCAATGAACTCTGGTGGATCCATATGTGGTTTGTGAGAAGAACAGACATGCGATGACTCTAGATGTGGTTTATGAAAAGAACACACATGCAATGGCACTAGTGGATCAATATGTGGTTTGTGAAAAGAACATACATGCATTGACTCTAGATGTGGTTTCTGAAAAGAACACACATGCAATGACATTGGTGGATCCATATGTGGTTTGTGGAAACAATACAAATGCAATGACACTGGCTATAGTTTGTGAAAAGAACACACATGCAATCACACTGGTGGATCCATATGTTGTTTGTGGAAAGAACATACATGCAATGGATCTAGCTGTGGTTAATGAGAAGAACACACATGCAATGACACTGGTGGATACATATGTTGTTTGTGGAAAGAACAGACATGCAATGGCTCTAGCTATGGTTAATGAAAAGAACACAGATGCAATTACTCTAGCTGTGGTTTGTGAAAAGAACACATATGCAATGACTCTAGCTGTGGTTTGTGAAAATAACAGACATGGAATGAACTCTGGTGGATCCATATGTGGTTTGTGAGAAGAACACACATGCAATGACTCTAGATGTGGTTTCCGAAAAGAACACACATGCAATGACTCTTGTTGTTGTTTGTGAAAAGAACACACATGCATTGACTCGGGTGGATCCGTGTGTGGTTTGTGAGAAGAGCAGACCTGCAATGACTCTAGCTATGCTTTGTGAAAAGAACACACATGCAATAAACTCTGGTGGATCCATATGTGGTTTGTGAGAAGAACAGACATGCGATGACTCTAGATGTGGTTTATGAAAAGAACACACATGCAATGGCACTAGTGGATCAATATGTGGTTTGTGAAAAGAACATACATCCATTGACTCTAGATGTGGTTGGTGAAAATAACACACATGCAATGACATTGGTGGATCCATGTGTGGTTTGTGAGAAGAACAGACATGCAATGACTCTAGCTGTGGTTTGTGAAAAGAACAGACATGCAATGAATTCTAGTGGATCCATCTGTGGTTTGTGAGAAGAACACACATGCAATGACTCTATATGTGGTTAATGAAAAGAACACACATGCAATGACTCCAGCTATGGTTTGTGAAAAGAACACACATGCAATTACACTGGTGGATCCATATGTGGTTTGTGAAAAGAACAGACATACAAAGACTCTAGTTGTGGTTTGTGAGAAGAACACACATGCAATCACACTAGTGGATCCATATGTGGTTTGTGGAAAGAACAGACATGCAGTGGCTCTAGCTGTGGTTAATGAGAAGAACACACATGCAATGACACTAGTGGATACATAAGTTGTTTGTGGAAAGAACAGACATGCAATGGCTCTGGCTGTGGTTAATGAAAAGAACACACATGCAGTGACTGTAGATGTGGTTTGTGAAAAGAACACGAGTGCAATGACTCTAGCTGTGGTTTGTGAAAAGAACACACATGGAATGACTCTAGCTGTGGTTTGTGAAAAGAACAGACATGCAATGAACTCTGGTGGATCCATATGTGGTTTGTGAGAAGAACACACATGCAATGACTCTAGATGTGGTTAATGAAAAGAACACACATGCAATGAATCTAGGTGTGGTTTGTGAAAAGAACACACATGCAATGACACTAGTGGATCCATATGTGGTTTGTGAAAAGAACAGACATGCAATGACTCTAGCTGTGGTTAATGAAAAGAACACACATGCAATCACACTGGTGGATCCATATCTAGTTTGTGAAAAGAACACACATGCAATGGCTCGAGCTGTGGTTAATAAGAAGAACACACATGCAATGGCTCTAGATGTGGTTTGTGAAAAGAACACACATGTAATGACACAGTTGGATCCATGTGTGGATTGTGAAAAGAAGAGACATCCAATGACTCTAGATGTGGTTTGTGAAAAGAACACACATGCAATGAACTTTAGTTGTGGTTTGTGAGAAGAACACTCATGCAAGGACTATAGATGTGGTTTGTGAAAAGAACACACATGCAATAACTCTAGCTATGGTTTGTGAAAATAACACACATGCAATGACTCTGGTGGATCCTTATGTGGTTTGTGAGAAGAACAGACATGCATTGACTCTAGCTGTGGTTAATGAAAAGAACACACATGCCATGAACTCTGGTGGATCCATCTATGGTTTGTGAGAAGAATAGACTTGCAATTACTCTAGATGTGGTTTGTGAAAAGAACAAACATGCAATGAACTCTCGTGGATCCATATGTGGTTTATGAGAACACACATGCAATGACTCTTGATGTGGTTATTGAAAAGAACACTCATGCGATGACTCTAGATGTGGTTCATGAAAAGAACACACATCCAGTGACACTAGTGGATCCTTATGTGGTCTGCGACAAGAACATACATCCAGTGACACTAGTGGATCCATATGTGGTTTGTGGAAAGAACAGACATTCAATGACTCTGGCTGTGGTTTGTGAGAAGAACACACATAAGGTGACACTGGTGGATCCATATGTGGTTTGTGGAAACAATACAAATGCAATGACACTGACTATAGTTTGTGAAAAGAACACACATGCAATCACACTGGTGGATCCATATGTTGTTTGTGGAAAGAACATACATGCAATGGCTCTAGCTGTGGTTAATGAGAAGAACACACATGCAATGACACTGGTGGATACATATGTTGTTTGTGGAAAGAACAGACATGCAATGGCTCTAGCTGTGGTTAATGAAAAGAACACAGATGCAATTACTCTAGCTGTGGTTTCTGAAAAGAACACACATGCAATGACTCTAGCTGTGGTTTGTGACAAGAACAGACATGGAATGAAATTTGGTGGATCCATATGTGGTTTGTGAGAAGAACACACATGCACTGACTCTAGATGTTGTTTCCGAAAAGAACACACATGCAATGACTCTAGCTGTGGTTTGTGAAAAGAACACACATGCATTGACTCGGGTGGATCCTTGTGTGGTTTGTGAGAAGAACAGACCTGCAATGACTCTAGCTGTGCTTTGCGAAAAGAATACACATGCAATGAACTCTGGTGGATCCATATGTGGTTTGTGAGAAGAACAGACATGCGATCACTCTAGATGTGGTTAATTAAAAGAACACACATGCAATGGCACTAGTGGATCAATATGTGGTTTGTGAAAAGAACATACATCCATTGACTTTAGATGTGGTTTGTGAAAAGAACACACATGCAATGACATTGGTGGATCCATGTGTGGTTTGTGAGAAGAACAGACATGCAATGAATCTAGCTGTGGTTTGTGAAAAGAACAGACATGCAATGAACTCTATTGGATCCATCTGTGGTTTGTGACAAGAACACACATGCAATGACTCTATATGTGGTTAATGAAAAGAACACACATGCAATGACTCTAGCTATGGTTTGTGAAAAGAACACACATGCAATGACACTGGTGGATCCATATGTGGTTTGTGAAAAGAACAGACATGCAATGACTCTAGTTGTGGTTTGTGAGAAGAACACACATGCAATCACACTAGTGGATCCATATGTGGTTTGTGGAAAGAACAGACATGCAATGGCTCTAGCTGTGGTTAATGAGAAGAACACACATGCAATGACACTAGTGGATACGTAAGTTGTTTGTGGAAAGAACAGACATGTAATGGCTCTGGCCGTGGTTAATGAAAAGAACAAACATGAAGTGACTGTAGATGTGGTTTGTGAAGAGAACTCACATGCAATGACTCTAGTTGTGGTTTGTGAAAAGAACACACATGGAATGACTCTAGTTGTGGTTTGTGAAAAGAACAGACATGCAATGAACTCTGGTGGATCCATATGTGGTTTGTGAGAAGAACACACATGCAATGACTCTAGATGTGGTTAATGAAAATAACACACATGGAATGACTCTAGCTGTGGTTTGTGAAAAGAACACACATGCAATTACAATGGTGGATACATATGTGGTTTGTGACAAGAAGAGACATGCAACGACTCTAGCTGTGGTTACTGAAAAGAACACACATGCAATCACATTGGTGGATCCATATGTGGTTTGTGAAAAGAACACACATGCAATGACTCTAGATGTGGTTTGTGAAAAGAACACACATGTAATGACACTGTCGGATCCATGTGTGGTTTGTGAAAAGAAGAGACATGCAATGACTCTAGATGTGGTTTGTGAAAAGAACACACATGCAATGAACTCTAGCTGTGGTTTGTGAGAAGAACACTCATGCAATGACTATAGGTGTGGTTTGTGAAAAGAACACACATGCAATGACTCTAGCTGTGGTTTGTGAAAAGAACACACATGCATTGACTCGGGTGGATCCTTGTGTGGTTTATGAGAAGAACAGACATGCAATGACTCTAGCTGTGGTTAATGAAAAGAACACACATGCCATGAACTCAGGTGGATCCATGTGTGGTTTGTGAGAAGAATAGACATGCAATTACTCTAGATGTGGTTTGTGAAAAGAACAAACATGCAATGAACTCTCGTGGATCCATATGTGGTTTATGAGAAGAACACACATGCAATGACTCTTGATGTGGTTATTTAAAAT
Source organism: Avena insularis (assembly GCA_023614405.1). Lineage (NCBI taxonomy): Eukaryota > Viridiplantae > Streptophyta > Magnoliopsida > Poales > Poaceae > Avena > Avena insularis. The sequence goes on along the minus strand of JAJUPC010000212.1, from coordinate 7,253 downwards.
AACACTCATGCGATGAGTCTAGATGTGGTTCATGAAAAGAACACACATCCAGTGACTCTGGTGGATCCTTATGTGGCCTGTGACAAGAACATACATCTAGTGACACTAGTGGATCCATATGTGGTTTGTGGAAAGAACAGACATTCAATGACTCTGGCTATGGTTTGTGAGAAGAACACGCATAAGGTGACACTGGTGGATCCATATGTGATTTGTGGAAACAATACAAATGCAATGACACTGGCTATAGTTTGTGAAAATAACACACATGCAATCACACTGGTGGATCCATATGTTGTTTGTGGAAAGAACATACATGCAATGGCTCTAGCTGTGGTATGTGAGAAGAACACACATGCAATGACACTGGTGGATACATATGTTGTTTGTGGAAAGAACAGACATGCAATGGCTCTAGCTGTGGTTAATGAAAAGAACACAGATGCAATTACTCTAGCTGTGGTTTGTGAAAAGAACACACATGCAATGACTCTACTGTGGTTTGTGAAAAGAACAGACATGGAATGAACTCTGGTGGATCCATATGTGGTTTGTGAGAAGAACACACATGCAATGACTCTAGATGTGGTTTCCGAAAAGAACACACATGCAATGACTCTATGTGTGGTTTGTGAAAAGAACACACATGCATTGACTCGGGTGGATCCTTGTGTGGTTTGTGAGAAGAACAGACCTGCAATGACTCTAGCTGTGCTTTGTGAAAAGAACACACATGCAATGAACTCTGGTGGATCCATATGTGGTTTGTGAGAAGAACAGACATGCGATGACTCTAGATGTGGTTTATGAAAAGAACACACATGCAATGGCACTAGTGGATCAATATGTGGTTTGTGAAAAGAACATACATGCATTGACTCTAGATGTGGTTTCTGAAAAGAACACACATGCAATGACATTGGTGGATCCATATGTGGTTTGTGGAAACAATACAAATGCAATGACACTGGCTATAGTTTGTGAAAAGAACACACATGCAATCACACTGGTGGATCCATATGTTGTTTGTGGAAAGAACATACATGCAATGGATCTAGCTGTGGTTAATGAGAAGAACACACATGCAATGACACTGGTGGATACATATGTTGTTTGTGGAAAGAACAGACATGCAATGGCTCTAGCTATGGTTAATGAAAAGAACACAGATGCAATTACTCTAGCTGTGGTTTGTGAAAAGAACACATATGCAATGACTCTAGCTGTGGTTTGTGAAAAGAACAGACATGGAATGAACTCTGGTGGATCCATATGTGGTTTGTGAGAATAACACACATGCAATGACTCTAGATGTGGTTTCCGAAAAGAACACACATGCAATGACTCTTGTTGTTGTTTGTGAAAAGAACACACATGCATTGACTCGGGTGGATCCGTGTGTGGTTTGTGAGAAGAGCAGACCTGCAATGACTCTAGCTATGCTTTGTGAAAAGAACACACATGCAATAAACTCTGGTGGATCCATATGTGGTTTGTGAGAAGAACAGACATGCGATGACTCTAGATGTGGTTTATGAAAAGAACACACATGCAATGGCACTAGTGGATCAATATGTGGTTTGTGAAAAGAACATACATCCATTGACTCTAGATGTGGTTGGTGAAAATAACACACATGCAATGACATTGGTGGATCCATGTGTGGTTTGTGAGAAGAACAGACATGCAATGACTCTAGCTGTGGTTTGTGAAAAGAACAGACATGCAATGAATTCTAGTGGATCCATCTGTGGTTTGTGAGAAGAACACACATGCAATGACTCTATATGTGGTTAATGAAAAGAACACACATGCAATGACTCCAGCTATGGTTTGTGAAAAGAACACACATGCAATTACACTGGTGGATCCATATGTGGTTTGTGAAAAGAACAGACATACAAAGACTCTAGTTGTGGTTTGTGAGAAGAACACACATGCAATCACACTAGTGGATCCATATGTTGTTTGTGGAAAGAACAGACATGCAATGGCTCTAGCTGTGGTTAATGAGAAGAACACACATGCAATGACACTAGTGGATACATAAGTTGTTTGTGGAAAGAACAGACATGCAATGGCTCTGGCTGTGGTTAATGAAAAGAACACACATGCAGTGACTGTAGATGTGGTTTGTGAAAAGAACACGAGTGCAATGACTCTAGCTGTGGTTTGTGAAAAGAACACACATGGAATGACTCTAGCTGTGGTTTGTGAAAAGAACAGACATGCAATGAACTCTGGTGGATCCATATGTGGTTTGTGAGAAGAACACACATGCAATGACTCTAGATGTGGTTAATGAAAAGAACACACATGCAATGAATCTAGGTGTGGTTTGTGAAAAGAACACACATGCAATGACACTGGTGGATCCATATGTGGTTTGTGAAAATAACAGACATGCAATGACTCTTGTGGCGGTTAATGAAAAGAACACAATGCAATAACACTGGTGGATCCATATGCGGTTTGTGAAAAGAACACACATGCAATGACTCTAGTTGTGGTTAATGAAAAGAACACACATGCAATCACACTGGTGGATCCATATGTGGTTTGTGAAAAGAACACACATGCAATGGCTCTAGCTGTTGTTAATGAGAAGAACACACATGCAATGACACTGGTGGATTCATATGTTGTTTGTGGAAAGAACAGACATGCAATGGCTCTAGCTGTGGTTAATGAAAAGAACACAGATGCAATTACTCTAGCTGTGGTTAATGAAAAGAACACAGATGCAATTACTCTAGTTGTGGTTTGTGAAAAGAACACACATGCAATGACTCTAGCTGTGGTTTGTGAAAAGAAAAGACATGGAATGAACTCTGGTGGATCCATATGTGGTTTGTGAGAAGAACACACATGCAATGACTCTAGATGTGGTTTCCGAAAAGAACACACATGCAATGACTCTAGTTGTGGTTTGTGAAAAGAACACGCATGCATTGACTCGGGTGGATCCTTCTGTGGTTTGTGAGAAGAACAGACCTGCAATGACTCTAGTTGTGCTTTGTGAAAAGAACACACATGCAATGAACTCTGTTGGATCCATATGTGGTTTGTGAGAAGAACAGACATGCGATGACTCTAGATGTGGTTTATGAAAAGAACACACATGCAATGGCACTAGTGGATCAATATGTGGTTTGTGAAAAGAACATACATCCATTGACTCTAGATGTGGTTTCTGAAAAGAACACACATTCAATGACATTGGTGGATCCATGTGTGGTTTGTGAGAAGAACAGACATGCAATGACTCTAGTTGTGGTTTGTGAAAAGAACAGACATGCAATGAACTCTAGTGGATCCATCTGTGGTTTGTGAGAAGAACACACATGCAATGACTCTATATGTGGTTAATGAAAAGAACACACATGCAATGACTCTAGCTATGGTTTGTGAAAAGAACACACATGCAATGACACTGGTGGATCCATATGTGGTTTGTGAAAAGAACAGACATACAAAGAATCTAGTTGTGGTTTGTGAGAAGAACACACATGCAATCACACTAGTGGATCCATATGTGGTTTGTGGAAAGAACAGACATGCAATGGCTCTAGCTGTGGTTAATGAGAAGAACACACATGCAATGACACTAGTGGATACATAAGTTGTTTGTGGAAAGAACAGACATGCAATGGCTCTGGCTGTGGTTAATGAAAAGAACACACATGCGGTGACTGTAGATGTGGTTTGTGAAAAGAACACGAGTGCAATGACTCTAGCTGTGGTTTGTGAAAAGAACACACATGGAATGACTCTACCTGTGGTTTGTTAAAAGAACAGACATGCAATGAACTCTGGTGGATCCATATGTGGTTTGTGAGAAGAACACACATCCAATGACTCTAGATGTGGTTAATGAAAAGAACACACATGCAATGACTCTTGTTGTGGTTTGTGAATAGAACACACATGCAATGACACTGGTGGATCCATATGTGTTTTGTGAAAATAACAGACATGCAATGACTCTTGTTGTGGTTAATGAAAAGAACACAATGCAATAACACTGGTGGATCCATATGTGGTTTGTGAAAAGAACACACATACAATGACTCTAGTTGTGGTTAATGAAAAGAACACACATGCAATCACACTGGTGGATCCATATGTGGTTTCTGAAAAGAACACACATGCAATGGCTCTAGCTGTTGTTAATGAGAAGAACACACATGCAATGACACTGGTGGATTCATATGTTGTTTGTGGAAAGAACAGACATGGAATGGCTCTAGCTGTGGTTAATGAAAAGAACACAGATGCAATTACTCTAGCTGTGGTTTGTGAAAAGAACACACATGCAATGACTCTAGCTGTGGTTTGTGAAAAGAACACACATGCAATGACTCTAGCTGTGGTTTGTGAAAAGAACAGACATGGAAAGAACTCTGGTGGATCCATATGTGGTTTGTGAGAAGAAAACACATGCAATGACTCTAGATGTGGTTTCCGAAAAGAACACACATGCAATGACTCTAGTTGTGGTTTGTGAAAAGAACACACATGCATTGACTCGGGTGGATCCTTCTCGGTTTGTGAGAAGAACAGACCTGCAATGACTCTAGCTGTGCTTTGTGAAAAGAACACATATGCAATGACTCTAGCTGTGGTTTGTGAAAAGAACATACATGTGGATCCATATGTGGTTTGTGAGAAGAATACACATGCAATGTGTCTAGATGTGGTTAATGAAAAGAACACACATGCAATGACTCTAGTTGTGGTTTGTTAGAAGAACACACATGTAATCACATTGGTGGATCCATATGTGGTTTGTGAAAAGAACACACATGGAATGACTCTAACTGTGGTTTGTGAAAAGAACAGACATGCAATGAACTCTGGTGGATCCATATGTGGTTTGTGAGAAGAACACACATGCAATGACTCTAGATGTGGTTAATGAAAATAACACACATGGAATGACTCTAGTTGTGGTTTGTGAAAAGAACACACATGCAATGACAATGGTGGATACATATGTGGTTTGTGACAAGAAGAGACATGCAACGACTTTAGTTGTGGTTACGGAAAAGAACACACATGCAATCACATTGGTGGATCCATATGTGGTTTGTGAAAACAACACACATGCAATGACTCTAGATGTGGTTTGTGAAAAAACACACATGTAATGACTAACCTGGATCCATGTGTGGTTTGTGAAAAGAAGAGACATGCAATGACTCTAGATGTGGTTTGTGAAAAGAACACACATGCAATGAACTCTATCTGTGGTTTGTGAGAAGAACACTCATGCAATGACTATAGATCTGGTTTGTGAAAAGAACACCCATGCAATGACTCTAGCTGTGGTTTGTGAAAAGAACACACATGCAATGACTCTGGTGGATCCTTATGTGGTTTGTGAGAAGAACAGACATGCAATGACTCTAGTTGTGGTTAATGAAAAGAACACACATGCCATGAACTCTAGTGGATCCATCTGTGCTTTGTGAGAAGAATAGACATGCAATTACTCTAGATGTGGTTTGTGAAAAGAACAAACATGCAATGAACTCTCGTGGATCCATATGTGGTTTATGAGAAGAACACACATGCAATGACTCTTGATGTGGATATTTAAAATAACACTCATGCGATGAGTCTAGATGTGGTTCATGAAAAGAACACACATCCAGTGACTCTGGTGGATCCTTATGTGGCCTGTGACAAGAACATACATCTAGTGACACTAGTGGATCCATATGTGGTTTATGGAAAGAACAGACATTCAATGACTCTGGCTATGGTTTGTGAGAAGAACACACATAAGGTGACACTGGTGCATCCATATGTGGTTTGTGCAAACAATACAAATGCAATGACACTGGCTATAGTTTGTGAAAAGAACACACATGCAATCACACTGCTGGATCCATATGTTGTTTTTGGAAAGAACATACATGCAATGGCTCTAGCTGTGGTTAATGAGAAGAACACACATGCAATGACACTGGTGGATACATATGTTGTTTGTGGAAAGAACAGACATGCAATGGCTCTAGCTGTGGTTAATGAAAAGAACACAGATGCAATTACTCTAGTTGTGGTTTGTGAAAAGAACACACATGCAATGACTCTAGCTGTGGTTTGTGAAAAGAACAGACATGGAATGAACTCTGGTGGATCCATATGTGGTTTGTGAGAAGAACACACAAGCAATGACTCTAGATGTGGTTTCCGAAAAGAACACACATGCAATGAATCTAGTTGTGGTTTGTGAAAGGAACACACATGCATTGACTCGGGTGGATCCTTGTGTGTTTGTGAGAAGAACAGACCTGCAATGACTCTAGCTGTGCTTTGTGAAAAGAACACACATGCAATGAACTCTGGTGGATCCATATGTGGTTTGTGAGAAGAACAGACATGCGATGACTCTAGATGTGGTTTATGAAAAGAATACACATGCAATGGCACTAGTGGATCAATATGTGGTTTGTGAAAAGAACATACATCCATTGACTCTAGATGTGGTTTGTGAAAAGAACACACATGCAATGACATTGGTGGATCCATGTGTGGTTTGTGAGAAGAACAGACATGCAATGACTCTAGCTGTGGTTTGTGAAAAGAACAGACATGCAATGAACTCTATTGGATCCATCTGTGGTTTGTGAGAAGAACACACATGCAATGACTCTATATGTGGTTAATGAAAAGAACACACATGCAATGACTCTAGCTATGGTTTGTGAAAAGAACACACATGCAATGACACTGGTGGATCCATATGTGGTTTGTGAAAAGAACAGACGTACAAAGACTCTAGTTGTTGTTTGTGAGAAGAACACACATGCAATCACACTAGTGGATCCATATGTGGTTTGTGGAAAGAACAGACATGTAATGGCTCTAGCTGTGGTTAATGATAAGAACACACATGCAATGACACTAGTGGATACATAAGTTGTTTGTGGAAAGAACATACATGCAATGGCTCTCGTTGTGGTTAATGAAAAGAACACACATGCAGTGACTGTATCTGTGGTTTGTGAAAAGAACACACATGCAATGACTCTAGCTGTGGTTTGTGAAAAGAACACACATGGAATGACTCTAGCTGTGGTTTGTGAAAAGAACAGACATGCAATGAACTCTGGTGGATCCATATGTGGTTTGTGAGAAGAACACACATGCAATGACTCTAGATATGGTTAATGAAAAGAACACACATGCAATGACTCTAGGTGTGGTTTGTGAAAAGAACACACATGCAATGACACTGGTGGATC